>JAJOZX010008006.1:10000-193915 GCA_023014485.1 Bathynomus jamesi | reverse complement strand
GTGTGTGTGTGTGTGTGTGTGTGTGTGTGTGGGTAGGTGGGTAATTCCGATCCTTCTGTGATGCCTTAGAAATTATATACTTTTTCATTCCATCCTGAAAATCTTTTTGATTTAAATTTCAATCAAACTCAATTCGATTCCGGATCTGTTTCTGGATAAAATATTCACATCTCAAAAAATTCCTGATTCGAATCCGAATTTATTCAACTTCGTAATAATAATAATATAATAATAATAATAATAATGATGAAACAACTGACTTCATCACTCACTTTCCTTAGTAGTGAAGAATGTAGAAGGGATATAATAATATAGCAGCGTCTTTAAGGATTCCTTAATTACACTTCAATAAAGATCGGATATAGAAGTAAATAAAAATGGAAAGACGCATCGTCTCTCAATGAGTGCCACACTGCCACAAACCGATGCCAAACGTCCAAACTTTCAGAGAATCCGACGCACATTCATGTTTTCAATGCCGGACCAAAATTAATTGTCCGATCACTGTGAACATCAATTTCATTATTTTGATCCGAGATAAGAGAAGGAATGAAATTGATCAATGAATAAGAAATAACGTATTTAGTTCCTAAAGAGAAGTTTGTTGTTAATTGTTTTTGACAATATAAAGTTTTGTAGCCTCGTAGTCTTCAAATGCTTCAAAATAGTTTTATTCGGTTACAAAGAAGAAATTCCTCTCAAAAATTATGTGTTTGTGTTTGTGTGTGTAAGAGAGTGTTTATTTAATAGATACAGAAAGGTAAGGTTTACAATAAAGAATGATGTGAAAGCCTTAATATATAATATATATTATAATATATATATATATATATATACCACAGGGAAAAGGAAACACAAAGTCCGAGCGCTTTCGTGATATATTCACATTATCAAGGAGGAACAGAAAATATTTTCTGTTCCTCCTTGATAATGTGAATATATCACGAAAGCGCTCGACTTTGTGTTTCCTTTTCCCTGTGGTTGTTTGCTTATTAATAATCACGTGTTTTTTGTGATTTTAGTGTTATTATATATTGAAAGTGCTTTCAGCTGTAAGCACAATATAATTTAAGCAGTTTGCAATGCCATCCATCCATTACGCCTTAAAGACCTTTCATTGGTTCAAAGCAGTTCGGTTCTTTTTACTTTTCAATAAAATGGAGTTCGGCCACTTGGTTTTTGTGAAGTTTGTTCGCATTGGTTGTTTTGTGCACGACTTAGGTTAATTATTAATAATACTAAATTATTAATAATAATAATAGAATAATATCCAGGGATATTACGTTTAACAATGTGTCCAACTCAGTTCAAAGAAGAAATAAATTTCAAAGACAATCAGAATAGTTTATGTTGAACAGGGTTGAGAAGGTGTTGCCATAGCAACCAGTGTTAAATGTTATAATTGTTTTCATGTTTTGTGTCATTTATGAGGTCTTTGATTCAAAAACTGAGCTTAATATTAGTAGTTAGACATCCGAAATTAGGTATTTCGGTATTAGTCACTATTAGGTATTAGGTAATGTTATATGTGAAAATATATAACATTAAATTTTGTGTTAATAATTATTTTAAGGAATATTTTGTGTAAATTTCTGTGTTTCGCTGTTAGATATATATATATATATATATATATATATATATATATATATATATATATATATATATATATATATATATCATCAAATGTAACGTAAAATATTGTGGTGGATAAACATATGTAGCTACTTGAATAATTTTGCTGTTTATAATAAGATGACAAATTATGGCATATCACTTTTTTATTCTTCTTCTTTGACGAGACATTACGACATTAATTTTATTATGGATTCACATTTTTAGGTTCAACGTTTAGTGGTACATCCGCGTATCAGGGTTAAAAAGCGTCAAGTTTATGCGTATATTTGTGTCGACTTGGCGCCTTTTAATCCTGACACGTGGACATTGGTTTCTGTTAATTAGGATAAAATCTGGTTCGTATTTGTGGTCGAATGAAACTTATTAATACGAAGTCTGATATCAAATGACAGTAAAATTTGAACAAAATTTATATACATTTTATTACCACAAGAAATAATTGTACACACAAAACCTAGTTTCATTTTCTGGATTGTATAAGACATGCTGAAACCAAGGAATTATTCTTGAAATTTCTTCCGTTATAACGATTCAGTAATGTATATTCCGTTCCTTTAACTGTAAAAAGGATGTAAGGAAGCCTATCCGTTTGCTAGTGTATATATATACACACATATATATATATAGATATATATATACTATATATATATAAGGGTGTCCCATAAGTCCGGTCTCGAAAGAAAATTTATTTTAAATTAAATTTGCCAGTAATACATTAAAACTAAAACGGTATTGAAATTGCTGTCTGTTTTGGGACCTATTTTATTCTGTTGCAGTAGAATAACATGCAATGGCTAATATGGAAGTGAGTTATCCGACTTCTTTTCTTCACGAGTGTAATTTACTTCCATATTAGCTATTGCGTTGTTATGTTATTCCATTTGGACATTTGTTTTAGGCCTAATTTATTACTTTGTAAATTGATTTAAAATAATTTTCCTAGGAGACCGAACTTACGAGACACCCCTGTGTATATATATTACGAATGACGAAAGAGAGAGAGAGAATTTTAACCACACAGTTGCAACACATTAACCCGATCCCCATTCAGCTACCTTGCTCCAATCTGACATAAAATAATCTAAAACTTAACCCAACCTAAAATTTAACTTTACCT
Organism: Bathynomus jamesi; assembly: GCA_023014485.1. Lineage (NCBI taxonomy): Eukaryota > Metazoa > Arthropoda > Malacostraca > Isopoda > Cirolanidae > Bathynomus > Bathynomus jamesi. Next base: position 191,163 of record JAJOZX010008006.1, on the reverse strand, counting down.
TATCTAACCGTGCCCATTTGGGTCATATGTCGATGAATGCGTGTCTGTTGGTCGTGTGGGTATAAACTTTCTCTCATGAATAAACCATCGCATTTCAGTTGCATATTTATTTCAAGTTTGGTTTTAGTTGTTTTTATTTAAAAGGAAAACTCTTTTGACAAATTCCAAAATCTGATTAATTCATTTATTATTTATTTTCATTTATGTTCGATTATAACCGCTGTTAATGAGGCTGAATTACAGATTTCAAACAACAACTACACACACACACAGTCACACACACACACAGATAACATATATATATATATATATATATATATATATATATATATATATATATATATATATTTATATATATATATATATATATAAATGAGGCGTTGCGAGTACGAGGGGTGAACTCGCCAAACCAGTTTTGAGATAAACGCGTTTAAACTTTGTGACTGTTGTGTACGAAGGGTACATAGCGCAAATATACGCATTGAAAATACTACATTTAGAGCGTACGAGGAAGGTATTTGGTTATACCAAGTGTCTGTAGATGGGGTGAAGGTTGAACTATTCATTCGTGGAACAGTCGCAAATTTGCCAATGTAGCGAGTTCGCCCGTCGCCCCTCGTACTCACGACGCCTCATATGTACTTGACACATCCAGTTTCATGTTATGCTATGCCAACATTGTATGTATAGAAAATGATCAACTTAAAAGTAGGCACTGTAAAGTTACAATAAAGTTTGCAGTGCACACATTTAAGATGATTAGCATATGTATATATATATATATATATATTATGTATACTGTATATATATATATAATATATATAATAAATTGTATATTAGTAATGCAACCTGAAATCCTAAGACTGGTCCAGTATCCAAATACGCTTATTTCACAATTCAGTCACAAATTGTACCAGAAACGTGTTACTAGATCGTTATTCTCGTTACATATTAAAACAAGCAATTAGTTTGGCTAAAATTCACACACCTTGGTTACCTTGGTTACAATCGCAAAGATTGAAAATAGCTGTCCAGAAAAGGTCTTATCCATTTGATGTGTTGATTATAAGAATGTGTTAAAATGCTGTTCTCTGTTTTGTTGTTATAAAATAGAAAATTTTAAGTTTTTTATAATGAAAAGTAATTATTTTAATGTTAATTAATACTTTTTTACAATTTATTATTATTATTATTATATACTGAATTATTTAAAATATTTAATAGTTTTTCAATTGTATTTTAATTTCTTTGTTTCAATATATTATTAAAAATATTCTCTTATTTTTTAGAAATAAATGATAAAATAGTCTGAAAGACTTGTTATTTTAATTCTTTATACACTGTGACTGGTGTTACATCTGCTAAAATTTTGTTGGAGAAAAAAATTGAGTATTTCCTCTGTGTGTAGACAGTGATAACAAAAAAGAGAGAGAGAGAGAGAGAGAGAGAAGGACAAGAAAAAGCTTCAAAGACCTTTTTGGTCCATTCGGGGAAGTTCCTGTTATTAAACTGGTTCATTTTTAATCTTTCTAGCAGTAGTAGAAAAATGAATGAAAAACAAAAGGCTCCTCCCACCCTTCGCTCCTTCAGGCTAGAAGAGGCGGGTGCGGAAAAAATGTTGAAAACATACCTTGACCGTGAAAAAGTAGCCAAGGAAATTTTACAGGAAAGAGGAGAATATATAAGCTAGCTGTACAATTACGCTATATACACATATAGATTGTACACTAAATAGCACCACTGTATAAACTAACCAATAATATACTCGTACTTGTCCCGATCGCACATCAGCTACTTGGTATCGTCACAAAAACCTTGAACATATGGTTTTGATTTTATGCAAAATATTTACAGTTCTACAAACCGAGATGTTGGTCCAACAAAGACCCCATGACCCACTTCAGGCTAGCCCCAAACGGATTAAGAGGGAGGTAAAGGGTAAACTCTCCATGTCTACACTCATGTATGTGCAAAACCATCAATCCCGTAAAGTGATGAAATGCTTCTACAGGAAAGGGGTGGAAACAGGAATTAAGAGCGGAAATCAGATTTTTCACACCATGTCCTCACTCGTCACGTGCATCCAGCCACCCAAGAGAAAGAAGAGAAAAAAGAAGTCGTGATGGCAGAAGAGAGAGAGAGAGAGAGAGAGAGAGAGAGAGAGAGACCCTTTCAGGAGTGAACCATGGATATATAGAGTGGGTCAATAAAATGTTACTATTTTTCTGTCGACGTTCATAGGCATTTGACATTGAATAAGTAAAGCTAAGATCAATTGCGCAATTCATAAGGGTTACTACAATCTTTAAGTGGCGGTTTGTTGGATCTACTATTTTAAACTGTTTGGTTGTAAGTGGATGTTTCTTATGGGAGAGTTTAAAGGTTTATTTAAGGATAAAGTTTATTTAAGGTTGATTTTAATACATATACTAAAGTAAAGCGTGCAGACTCAAGAAGAGTTCGTCCTCGCGTCGCAAGGAAATCCAGTACTTTTTCTAAAAAGCTTAAGATGAAACGAGTTTTGCTAAAAATCTAAACTTCAAAGGAAATGATTGACATCCTGGATGGCTTAGAGGACGTTGCCTTGCGACACGAGAATGAATCCTCCTTGGAGCCGCACGCTTTACTTCAGTTTTATTATATATACGTCTGCAGGCCACGATGAAATTTTGAAACCAGCCAATAAATTACCCGCAGAGAACGCTAAGGTTTATTAATAAATTGTATTCCTTGTTACATTTTGTTATGGTGACGAACCTACATTTGTAAGACTGGATAATTTATAATTTAAACGTAAGGAATGATAATCAGTAACCTCCAAACAACTAAGAATAGTGGGGTCCGAGGCGGAGGGTTAGAACTGGATATTGTTCTTTCGACTCGGGGAGGGGTGGGTGGGTCCTTTCTTGGTCACATATTTTACTACTTTTCCACATCTCACCCCGAGTCCTTTCCGTTTCGTGTTGTGCCCCAGTTCTCGTAGACTTACATTCTTAATTCTGGCTTAAGGTGTTAACGCGGGCCTCAGACTTTACATCTCTAGTGTATATCGCCACACATTCTCAAAAATTTCCCGAGTGACGAATATCAGTGATGCTATAAAAGGCTAAATATATTAAGCCACTAATATATATATATAAAGTGCTTTTTTTGTGACGGTACGCGCGGCGTTGACACACGTCCGCTCAAATAAATTAACGTTCGTATCTCGCCTGACTCATTTGGCGGGAACAACAAAGTAATAAACGGCGTCTATAAATGTTAAACCTTCTGATTTTTGTTAAGTATTTTTGATTTTTATTATCAACTTTTTTATTAAAAGTTCATCACAAATTCAATAGAGAAGGGGAGGGGGGAGAGGAATTTTACAATTTATCAAGATATGACTACCGGCACCTCTTTAATACTTTTTAATAAAGTAGAGCCGAAGGTTAATTTAGAAAATAAATTAAATAAAGAATAAAAATTAAAATAAAGTTTAAAATTAATAGAAATTTTTAGATGGTAAAAAGGTGATAAATGACAAATTTTTTTTATAAACAAGGTTTTATACTGAAATTAGCTCCAGATTTCCCTTTGGGTCAGGTTCAAGTATATAAAAATGAATAATTAATAGATGATTAATGAATAATGATGAATAATGAATAATTAACTGATCAAAAATGAGTAATTAAATATTAAAGAATGAAGAATCAAATATTAAGTAATATATACAGATAGCAACTGTGGGTGAATAATAAAAAAGGTCCCGAGCTTCCCGGAGGTAACAAGCCGCGCTCAATACAGTCTAATGCAAAGAATTAAAAATTCATCCAACTCGATTATCCAAGCTATCCAGGAGCCCTGCCGTTTGTCGTCTAAGCCAGGGGTTCCCAAACTTTTACCACCAAGGACCCCTAAATATTAATTCCGTAAGGACAAAAAAAATTATGAATTCAGTTACAAACTATAGTATATTTCATAAACATAGATAGCTTTTAAATTAATGTAAAATTAAACATTCTACGCTCATTAAACCAGTTTAATAAACACTTACCGAATGTCTAATGCAGTGCTCTTCAACCTTTTTATGCTTACCGCCCACTTTTGTAACTTTTGAATCTCCGTATCGCCCACCAAAATTAAAAATGCAAAAACTCAAACTAAAAGTTATATACCCTGCATAAAACAATAAAATTAATTGCAATTACCTTTAGATTAATGAGATCCTTCGCCCACTAGTGGGCGGTACCGCCCAGGTTGAAGAGCACTGGTCTAGTGTGAAATGGAAATTTATTTTAATATAGTTAATGTTACTATTTTTCCAAAAGCTTAGAGACCCCCTGGAAGCTTCCTACAGACCCCTGGGGGTCTGTACAGACTACTTTGGGAATCCCTGGTCTAAGCTATGGAATACATAGTACGAAAACATCTGTCTGTAGCTCCACTACATCCTTAGTATGTGGAAGTAGTATAACCTCAAAAAGGGAGACAGAAAATGGATCAATTTGAAAATTTCCCCCCTCACCGTCCTTCACGACGGTCCCTCCTTTATGAGGTGCCCTTCATGGTTCTTTAAAAAAAAAAAAAAAAAATTCGTCTACCTTCCTTCAAAAAAAAATTTAAGAAAGGATTCATCATCGCCTTCCTCCTTCAAAAAAGTTCTTTCATGAGACAAACAAGAACAAACATGCAAAAGCATTCATACATTCAAGTACTTTCTGTTCTGGCGTGTCAACGGTCCCCACTAGTTTTAGCTGCAAGGGGTACAAACATTCTGACAATAACAATATAAAATAATCATCTAAAAAATATTTAATAAGCCTAAAGAGAATACCGACCAATATTCAAAACAAGTTATTATATTTAAACAATATTCTACATACATATTTTTAACAAATTGCATACATCATAAATTAGAATCTCAGAATAAACATGTTTTAAATCAAAAACAATTTCTTTACTAATATTTGTATTATATAACATTAAGTAAAAGAAAAAATAAATAAATTGAAATGAAATATTTTACTTTCAATTATAGGGGTAACTTTTGCTTTTCCTAATTAAAATTTTTTATTCTACACTAATATGAAATGAAGCGAAGTGAAATGAATTGAAAAGGCTTATTAGTAGACTATAGTCCATATGATAAAAACCATTAAGATACATTATGTTGTTTAGCTAACGTAAATATTATCATTTACCCTCAATAACCATCTTAAATAATAACATTTGTTTATCGTATATATATATATATATATAAATTTCACAATTAAGCACGTGAAGCGAATGAATTATGCATATATATGATGAATAAAACCAAGAAGGGAAAAGAAACACAAAGGGTACTTTTGCATTATCCTCCCAACACTAATTTTTTTAATATTCTGAAATTACATTAGTTATATGAATAAATATTCTTAACCTAACCTAACCTAACCTGACTTGAAGCCGGCTAACTACGGCTAACGCCTGCGGCGGGCTGTTTTTACCGTAACCTAACCTAACCAAGCCTAACCTAACCTAACCTAATACCAACACTAATTTTTTGGTGCTGGTTAAGTGTGCGGTCTACCTACGATTCGGCGGTCTACCTTTTAATTATAGCTTCTTATCTTGTTTACTAATTGTTTGTTTACATCCCATTGTCAATCGCCCTTGACGATTGGTTAGGTTTAGTCATGATATTTTCGTTAGTTTTAACGAAAATATCATGATTAAACCTAACCAATCGTAGGTAGACCGCACACTTAACCAGCACCAATTTTTTTTATAATGGAAGGAAAATAAAGTACCATAACCAAAACCAAACCAACATTATATAAAAAAATTAGTGTTGGGAGGATAATGCAAAAGAACCCAAAGTGGTGCTCACAAGTGGTGCCATAGTTTCCTTTTCCCTTCGTGGTTTTATTCATCATAAATATTTTACACGTGTCACTTTCGTGAAATAATTTTCATATATATATATATATCAGACTTTTTAAAAAGATTAGGATGAACATGCAGATACATGTAATTTACATTTCACAAATTCAATCATCGATGTGTCTTCATTCATTGTCATATAGCTCAAGCCAGTTAAAATGTATGTATTTTTTGCCATATACCTGTAAACGTACCATTCATCTCACAAGCTACATCAAACTGTGTGATGAGGCCTTAAAACTAAAAGCAAATATGTTATCCTCATCTAAACATCCACTTAAACATTATTACTAATATTGATTTAATGTTATTATTATATATATGTACACAGGTTAAGAGTATTTAAATTAAACACTATCAATTCCTTTCACAATAAAAGCCTCTAGATATAGATAGATAGAATAACCTGGTGCTGGTTAAGTGTGCGGTCTACCTAGCTTCGAGCAGTCTACCACAATTAAGCTGCGACCAACCAACCTACCAAAAAGGCAACCGTGAAGGCTACGATAAACTTTAATATATCTTAGTTTATTTGGTGCTGGTTAAGTATGGGGTCTACCATCTGAGTTTTGACAGAATATAAACTAACGAAAATATCACGACTTAACCTAACCAATTATCAAGGGCGTACAGTTGATCTATTATTAATTATAACATTGTTTGTTTCTGGAATAGTATTTACTATTTACTAATAGATCAACTGTACGCCCTTGATAATTGGTTAGGTTTGGTTTATTGGTTAGGTTTATTTGGTTTCTTTTAATAAATAAAATTTTGTAATTAAATATATTTTTTGAACTAAATTTCTTATATTTTAATTCCTTTCCTTAAATACATTTATAAAAGTGTAATTTAAGATGATGTAGACCGCACACTTAACCAGAACTCAGATGGTAGACCGCACACTTAACCAGAACTCAGATGGTAGACCGCACACTTAACCAGAACTCAGATGGTAGACCGCATACTTAACCAGCACCGAATAACCTTTATTAATAATAATAAAATAAATAATTTTTTTAATTTACGATGACATGAATAATTGTGAAGCTCGACTATTTATTTAATTTAATTTGGGCCTTAAGTTTTAGGTTTTACTGGGATCTTATTAAAAATAAGCAGCTAGGTGTTATAAATTTATAATAATAAATAAGTAAATAAATAAGTATTATTAATAGTTAAAACATGTATTACAATGTTAAACAATATTAATGGACAATATTAAACAATATTAGTGGACATTAATCCTAGATGTTGTTAGTATGCCAATATTAATCGGGGTTTCAACTTCGTTTTAAACAAATTTACATTCACAGTTTTTTTATATCGGTATGCAAGTCATTCCATAGTTTCAATCCAATGAAAAGGGGTAGTTTTTGAGATGAAGACAACCGAGGTATAACAAGCATTGATCTATTTCTGGTCTGATACGAGTGGATTTCTTGTTGAGTTACAAAATATCTATTTACCATTGCAAATTAATGATTTTGTTCTTACACTTGTAAATAAACATAAAATGTGCCAGTTTGGTTATATCGTTGAGCTTTAGTAGGTTTAACTCTTTAAATAAAGCACTAGAGTGATCAAGGAAATCAGCAACAGATAATAACCTTATTGCTCGTTTTTGGATGACAAAGATACCATTTAAGGCGTTGTTAGCGGAGTTTCCCCAAACAAGGGAGCAGTATGTTATATAAGGAAGAACAAGAGTATGATAAAGAGTCAATAAAACTTGTTTACGGACTACATTTCTAAATTTAAACATTATAGAAACGCTCCTTGAAATATTTTTCGCGATATCATTTACATGATCACTCCATTGTACTTATCTAGCATTACACCAAAAAATTCTGTTACAGCACACGCCTTTATGGCGATTTCATTAACATTAAGTTCAACAAGATATACATTTCTTTTATTAGTAAAAATTATGAAATTTATTTTACTAATATTTAGGAAGAGTTTATTGGTGGTCAACCATTTCATTACACTGATGAATTCTGAATGAGATATATTCTTAGCTGTATTAACATTTTTGCAAGAAAAAGAGACAGTTGTATCATCAACAAACATTATGAAGTTCAGTATATTTGATGAACGTGGAAGGTCATATATAATAAAAATAACAGTGGACCCAGAACTCAGCACTGTGGCACACCATGCTTGACAGGCGCTTTAGTTGAGCAAACCTTATTTACTGATATAAAATGATATCTGTTGGACAACAACCAAATAAGTAGGTTTCTCCAAAAAAAAAAAATTTCCCACTTCCAGTTAATAGAAAACGTGGAAAGGTCTTTAGAAGGCATAACTCTAGTATTTAGCATCGTTGCAGATTGTTGACTAAATATAGCACCAGTCCTTCATGAGGCAATACCACCAAAGAAGTTCAAAACACATCTTCAACAATAATTCAAGTAAGGATCTTTCACTACACGGTCGCTTTCGTTTATTTTAGCAAACCTGAAACTTAAATACTCTCAAATTCTGAATGCTTTATACAACAAGAGGAAGAAATCGTAACTTCTCTCAAAACTGTCCTAATTCCATTATTCTAAATCCACATATTCTCTGATATATATATATATATATATATATATATATATATATATATATACATATATACACAGTACTTACTTATGTCTGTTGATTTTTACCCATTCTTCAAAAGAATGTACACCATTTTTCTGTTGCAAGCTAGAAGTCGGGTATACGAGGAAACTGTATTATTATTATATTATTATTATTATTATTATTATTAATAGTAGTAGTAGTAGTAGCAGGGATAACAGTAGTTTAAAACTTATCCTCACTTCTACACATCTCTCTTTCATTGCAATCGTAAATCACCTAAGCTATCCGCTGAAGCAGGAGTCACGCCAAACTATTTTACATCGAAAGCATTCTAACATCTACATAATAACAGAAATGAGCCCGCATATACAATATACGAGTTTACCCATTTGGTTAATACCACAATGCTTTTGTATCACTCATTACCTATCTGTATTACCTAAAAATTAGCTAGCTAGTTGTCAACTAGCGATCAAAATAATGTAATATGCAAATTTTTAGTTTGGAACCGAGTCTTAAGCTGGGTTTCAAACGCACACTCACACACACATATATATATACACCATCCCAAATTTTTAGTGTTCCGTTCGATGATTCATCATTTCACGAAGGTTAAGCTCGTTCCCCCCACTCTCTCTCTCTCTCTCTCTCTCTCTCTCTCTCTCTCTCTATATCTATCTATCTATATATATATATATATATATATATATATATATATATATATATATATAAGATGTATACTTAAATAATTATATGCATATTATATATAAACATGTAAATATAAAATATGCATAATATAAAGATTTTATACAAAGTAAATGACTAACAATAAATATCGTATTATGAAGCAAACTGTGGAATGACATCTCGATCTCAAAGGGTTTTAATTTACATTTCCCTCAAAAACTGTGGTTAATAGAAAAACGTGTTTTCATTTTTGTAATCAGGGTAAAAAGAACATAAGAATCACCCATATTTAGCAAATGGAGAAAAACTTTGTTGATCAATGTTATGATGTGATGAATATGTGCATTTGTACATTGTGGCAAGACCATAGTTCATGTGACAAATATTAATAATATGAAGAGACGCTAGATTACATTTGACAGCTCAAATACTAAGGATAGAAATGGAATTAACAGGAAATAGTACAATAATGTTGGATGTAAGTAGAGCCACAGTCAGACGTCTTTATATCATGAATCCCATAGCTTACGAAGATATATATATATATTATATATATATATATATATATATATAGTTTTACAATCATGTTCTAAATCAATTATTCAGCCGTCAATGTTCTCATATTTGCTGAAATAAATTTCTAATAAAAATTTTTATAAGTTTATACATCTCAATTTTATGTTTATGTACAGCACTTTTTGGGAACAGTTGGACGGAGAAAGCCATATATAAAGATTTCACATGATTCCCCGACTCATTTATATATATATATTAGTGATGTAGGTCACATCCGCATCCGCATCCGCGGAACATCCGCACACTGTCTCGCATCCGCATCCGCATCTGCATCAGCACTTTGGACTGCGGATGTCGTGCGGATGTGGACCGTTGAGATAAAACGTCATTAATAAGCGGAAATTATCAAATTCTACTATATTAATAGAACTAGTTCATTGTGCGCAAAAGTGATGCAAGCGACAAGGCGAGAGGCTGTTCTTGTATGAAGTTACTCTCTTGCAACCTACTTAGATCCACGTTACAAAGCTAAGTTATTTTCACCTAGTACATTAGAACGAGTTAAATCATCACTTGGCAAAGCAGTTGAAGAGCTTCAATCTCTTGAATCTGTCGCTTCGCCACCCACCAAAAGAATAAAAGTTTCAGTGACAGAACCAACACCTTCAACAAGCAAATCTATCACAGAATCTCTCTCTCAGTTTCTTGAGTCAAGCAGCGATGACGAGACCTACGCGATGTCAAAAGATGTAGTAAAAATGATCGAGAGCTATCACCAAGAAAAACGCCTGGCTGCATGTGACAATCCTATTAGTTGGTGGAAAAATACGCAGAATATCTATCCATACTTGAGTAAACTTGCAAGGAAACATTTAGCACGTCCTCCAACAAGCGTACCAAGCGAGAGATTATTTAGCAGTGCTGGATTAATATATGATGAAAAGAGAAACAGACTGGCAGCAGAAAAGGCAGAAAAATTAATGTTCCTTAAGCATAACCTTCCTATAATTAAGTTTGAATATTAAACGATGAACATCTTAGTTTACTTTATTTTAATTACTCATTTATAAATATGCCTAATAAAACTTTAAACTTAATATAAATAGTTATCAAGCTAATTAAAGATCTCTTTCTATAAGGGTGGAGGTTGGGGAAAGAGGTCGGGTAACACAATTATGGTTTCTAATTGTGGCTGAAACTCAACAAAATATAACGAATTTATTTGCAGACGAATTCACTAATTGATTTCTATATTAGTTAGATGCTTGCTATTATTTTATATGTTCAGGGAAAAGTACAGCAATTATTGTACAATTAATCAATTATACTACATTATAGCTACAGCTCTCTCTATATAATAACTTATTATATACGTTAAACACAACAAATCTCGAATATATCCTAAAAAATAACGAAAATGTAGACATCCGCATCCGCATCCGCGGATGTTGAAATCAAACATCCTCATCCGCATCCGCATCCGCGGATGTGAAAAAAATGACATCCGCTACATCACTAATTATATATATATATAAAATGTTAAAATTTGAATACACACATATGAGCGTGTAACAACTTAGTATGAGCCTTATCAAGCAATTTACGACGCTGGAAAAAATAAATAATTAGATAAATAAAATGAAAAATGTAGACGGAAATGGAACGATTTGAGAATCTCCCCGTCAAGACCCACTTACGAATTTATGAGTTATACATCTACTAGAGTTTCTGGTAGGATGATGGCTTCATACTCTTTTACAATGTATATTTGAGAATAAAGGGGGATCATTCTAGCCTAAACATCCAAAAACCGTACAGCAGAGATCACCCCTACAAACAGATGACATTTTGTAGAGGTCTAAACTACATGAACAAGCAGGAGCCCCCAAATAAAAGTTCACATACTTCATGCTCGTAGAACCATGTAGTTTTTATAATGCTAATACATGAATGATAATTTAACAGACTGTTTTCGTGACTCTTTCTGTTTTACCCTAAATTTTTCCACGTGTATAACTATACTGTATGTTGTGATAAACATTCTTTGACAAACTTTTCAATGCATACATCCTATCGCTGGATGCATGTAAAACTCAATTTCGCACGCTTTTCACACATCTCTGTTGCATTATCACTCGGCTGTAGCATTTAGGACAGCGTTTTTCATGGATTAATGCGAGAGCCCAGTGCATCCTCAAAATCATATTGTCAGAATTTACGAGTATATATAAACATAAGAACAAATAAATTCCATATAGGCTACTGCTGATCAAAATAATAATCAAAACACTACAATTACATAATGTTGTGAAACCTATAATAAAATAAGTTTACAAAATAGTTGCTAATTATAAGCCATCAAAATTTCAATAAAATTAAGCATGTACGAATTACTTCTCAAACTCTAAGTTTTTAAACATTGCGTTTCATGGCATCATGCATCTTCTACAACACACACACACACACACATTAGCTTTCTGAGTTTGGTTCGAGGTCTGTGAGCCTCACCAAAGGTACACCTTTCTTAATGCACGAAGGTCACATTCATACTGAATACACCCTGGTGTAGGAATTATATTATCATTATGAAATGAAGTTCATTCCTAACTACGGTCTCAGAGTTAGATAAATGTTCTCAGTAGTAGCTAGGTGTTAGTAAAGCTATTTATATGTTAATGAACTTCCTGATGATTAGATATTCTGTATTGTATATTTTGTACCAAAATATATTTTCCCTATCTCATCTATCTGAACTTGGCTTATAACAGGGTTTGATGAAACCTTTATATCAGATTTTGTTCGTGATTAAAAAGTGGCGTTAAAATACTCGTAGCTAAAAGTAAAAAATCTGGAAAATATTTGTGAAGGAATGTTCATAGGAAATTTCGATATTGTAAAGTATTAAAGTATATATATATATATTATGCAGGAAGGAAGGGCCAAGGGCAAATGTCCGCAAAAGCGCCCCTCCCATAGAAGAGAGCCAAAATCAACGTCCTGGATTTTCGAGATGCCTAGGCACGATGCGTTTGAAAGATGGGGGTCATAGACAGGAGGAAAGGCGGATTGAGGAAGATTTTTCCAGAGTTCACTGGTTGAGTAGATGAAAGACTGAAAATGCCGATTAACCCTTGTATTAGCTAGTTGAATAGAAAAGGAATGAGAAAGTGTAGAAAGTCTGGTACTGCTTGCTCTCCTTAAAGGAGGAGGCATGAAGTTTTAGAATTTAGAAGAGCAATGTCTGTTACGATAGCGATAGTGAAGAGAGAGTGAGGTAACACTGCGGCAAAGAGAGAGAGAATGAAGACAATCAGTAAGAGGCGGGGAACTGATGAGACGAAAAGTCTCTGATTCCATCATGTCAAGCACAACTGTGTGGTTGAACCACCCCACACATGAGAAGCATACTCCATACAGGGGCGAATATGACCCCTGTACAGAGACAGCATCTAAGTGGGGGTGAAGAAACTGCGGAGGCGGTACAGTACAACTAACCTCTTAGAAGCTGTTTAAGAAAGAGAGTATATGTATTCTTTCCAGGAAAGATCACGAGAAAAGGAAACGCCAAGGATGTTAAAAGAAGAGGAAGGGGAGCTATTGAAGAATAGGGACCCCAGCCTTCTTTAGTTAGGCTTATAAGACTAACTAACGAAAATATCACGACCTAACCTAACCAATCGTTAGGTTAACTGTACGCCCTTGACGATTGGTTAGGTTAGGTCATGATATTTTCGTTAGTTAGCTTTATAACGCTTTATAAGGCTTTATAAGGCTAACTAACGAAAATATCATGACCTAACCTAACCAATCGTCAAGGGCGTACAGTTAACCTAACGATTGGCTCGGTTAGGTCGTGATATTTTCGTTGTCTTCATCTCAAAAACTACCCCTTTTCATTGGATTGAAACTATGGAATGACTTGCATGCCGATATAAAAAATATTGTGAATGTAAATTTGTTTAAAACGAAGTTGAAACCCCGATTAATATTGGCATACTAACAACATCTAGGATTAATGTCCACTAATATTGTTTAATATTATCCATTAATATTGTTTAACATTGTAATACATGTTTTAACTATTAATAATACTTATTTATTTACTTATTTATTTATTATTATAAATTTGTAACACCTAGCTGCTTATTTTTAATAAGATCCCAGTAAAACCTAAAACTTAAGGCCCAAATTAAATTAAATAAATAGTCGAGCTTCACAATTATTCATGTCATCGTAAATTGAAAAATTTATTTATTTTATTATTATTAATAAAGGTTATTCTATCTATCTATATCTAGAGGCTTTTATTGTGAAAGGAATTGATAGTGTTTAATTTAAATACTCTTAACCTGTGTACACTGTACATATATATAATAATAACATTAAATCAATATTAGTAATAATGTTTAAGTGGATGTTTAGATGAGGATAACATATTTGCTTCTAGTTTTAAGGCCTCATCACTAGAGTTAGGATTGATAGGAACTAAAAAATCAATAATAGGTAGGCAAAAAGGCACTAAAGAAGCCCTAAAAAAGTCGCTTAAATAGGCACTTAAAGCTAAAAAAGGCACTTAATAGGCATTTCTATTTTCCCACTTTTCTCTTATTATTGTTGACTTACAGTAAACCCATTTGCAGTTCTGATGAATATCAGGATTTTTATTGTAAAAAATAAACTAAACATCTCAAAAACCATCAAACATTTTATATGCATCAAAGTAAAATCTAAACATTTAAACTATCTTCTTACAAAAACTCAACTAAACTATACATTGAAATGGCAATTGTTGATTAAAAATTTTTCAAGTTCTGTGGTGTAAATTGACATCGCCTGTCACTCAATACATTTTTATATCGAGAAAACGACCTTTCGACATCGCAAGACGTAATTGGTGCGAACTTCAAAGGTGCTAATTCGCTTGGCTCAAAGTCCAGAACCTCCTGACACTCTCCTTTGAACACTGTTGAAACGTTCACTATGGTTTGCCAACCAGGATTGCGTCTGAGAACATTTTCAAATTTTGCTACCACTTCTTTCCCTACGTTACCAGGAACCTGGCTCAGCTCCTTCCTTAAATTTTGAACTATTTCCACTGCTTCAACAAACGGCAGGCCTCTCTCCTCCAGCTTGGTTATGGTTCCTGGCACCCGTCCGAAATTGTCTTGTCCTTAGGCATTTTTTCTCACTTATAAAAAAAAGCCGTAAGCACAAACTTGAGATTTTATTTAGCAAAAGCACTTGAACAAAGACACCACGTTGACACACCAAACAAAATGATCGAGGCCGAACGCGTCACAATGACGTATTGTGATCTGATTGGCTATATTTGGGTGACGTATTGTGATCTGATTGGCTGTGCTGGTTGCATCAGGACTAGCCTCGGTTTTTCCATCCCCTGCCCTATTTAGGCCTGCAAGTTTAAAAAAAATGCGAGTTATTTTGCTTTACTTAGTACAATAAAATTAAAAAGGCATATATAGGCACGTATTTTAAAATTAGGCACTAACCATCAAAATAGGCGTTTATTGGCACTATAACATTTAATTATATACATCCCACAGTCCCGAAATGGATTTCTCTAAAAGAAGCCTATGAATCTATAAACGGGAATAAAAAAGGCAAAAAGGGCAAAATCCGGTCTCTACTCATCACACAGTTTGATGTAGCTTGTGAGATGAATGGTACGTTTACAGGTATATGGCAAAAAATACATACATTTTAACTGGCTTGAGCTATATGACAATGAATGAAGACGCATCGATGATTGAATTTGTGAAGTGTAAATTACATGTATCTGCATGTTCATCCTAATCTTTTTAAAAAGTCATATATATATATATATATATATATATGAAAATTATTTCACGAAAGTGACACGTGTAAAATATTATGATGAATAAAACCACGAAGGGAAAAGGAAACTATGGCACCACTTGTGAGCACCATACTGTGTTTCATGTATCTGCATGTTCATCCTAATCTTTTTAAAAAGTCTGATATATATATATATATATATATATATATATATATATATATATATATATATATATATA
Organism: Bathynomus jamesi; assembly: GCA_023014485.1. Lineage (NCBI taxonomy): Eukaryota > Metazoa > Arthropoda > Malacostraca > Isopoda > Cirolanidae > Bathynomus > Bathynomus jamesi. Next base: position 175,423 of record JAJOZX010008006.1, on the reverse strand, counting down.
TGAAAATTATTTCACGAAAGTGACACGTGTAAAATATTTATGATGAATAAAACCACGAAGGGAAAAGGAAACTATGGCACCACTTATGAGCACCACTCTGTGTTTCTTTTCCCTTCGTGGTTTTATTCATCAATATATATATATATATATATATACAGCATATATGCATAATTCATTCGCTTGACGTGCTTAATTGTGAAATTTATATATATATATATATATATATATATACGATAAACAAATGTTATTATTTAAGATGGTTATTGAGGGTAAATGATAATTAATATTTACGTTAGCGAAACAACATAATGTATCTTAATGTTTTTATCATATGGACTATAGTCTACTAATAAGCCTTTTCAATTCATTTCACTTCGCTTCTTTTCAGATTAGCGTAGAATAAAAAATGTTAATTAGGAAAAGCAAAAGTTACCCCTATAATTGAAAGTCAAATATTTCATTTCAATTTATTTATTTTTTCTTTTACTTAATATTATATAATACAAATATTAGTAAAGAAATTGTTTTTGATTTAAAACATGTTTATTCTGAGATTCTAATTTATGATGTATGCAATTTGTTAAAAATATATATAGAATATTGTTTAAATATAGTAACATGTTTTGAATATTGGTCAGTACTCTCTTTAGGTTTATTAAACGTTTTTTAGATGGTTATTTTATATTGTTATTGTCAGAATGCTTGTACCCTTTGCAGCTAAAACTAGTGGGGACCGTTAACACGCCGGAACAGAAAGTACTTGAATGTATGTATGCTTTTGCATGTTTGTCCTTGTTGTCTCATGAAAGAACTTTTTTGAAGGAGGAAGGCGATGATGAATCCTTTCTTAAATTTTTTTTGAAAGAAGGTAAAGACGAATTTTTTTTTTAAAAGAACCAAAGAACTCATTCTATTAATAATATCTGTCATATGGACTATAGTTGCCAATTTTCATTTTCATTTCACTAAGGAATAAATTTAGAATTATATTCAATTCAAAATAAAATACATTGAAAATTCTTAAAAATTGTAATTTTTCTGTTTTATAATTTTTTTATTTTTGTTCGAAAGATTTTTGAAAAGAATGAAATAGGAAGGAGAAGAGAACAACCAAGAAATTTCTCTTTATGGTATCTCTTAGAAAGAGATAGAGATATATATATAGATAGACACAGAGAGAGAGAGACACATAGATAGATATAGATAGAAACAGAAAGATATATAGAGACATAGAGATACACACACATTGTTAGCTCTATAAGATCTATCTCATACAAGTTGTCCAAATGGCTTGTATCCATCCTTAATCCTCTCCTGGGCACAATTTCACAATCACACATAAATAATAATGTAGACCTTGTCGAGAAATTAAATAGTATCAGTGTTAATTACAATTTTAGAATGGTAAGCTTTGATGTTACCTCTTTATTTACAAGAGTCCCGGTGGAGGACCTATTAGTTTTTCTTTCGGAAGGATTGGTTAAGCATAATTTGCCATTACCTGTGACTACCATTATAGAATTAATTAAGTTGTGCATAGTAGACTCGAAATTTGTGTTTAATAATGAATATTTTAGGCAGAAATTTGGTATGGCTATAGGAAACACCCTCTCTCCCATTTTAAGTAACTTATATATGGAGATTTTTGAAAGTAAATTATTAAGGAAGATTCTGCCAAATTACGTTCTGTGGTTTAGAGAGAGAGAGAGAGAGAGTTACAAGGAGTTACAAGGTAAAGAAGTACCTCAAAAGGCCTTGCGGCCCATACCGAGGAGGTACCAACGGCAACGGGTGCCAGGGAAAATTTTCTACACCCTCAAATAGTGTGCAAGATTTGGTCTAACCTTTTCTTGAAGTGATCCATAGAGGAACTGTTCACAACTTCTGAAGGTAACCTGTTCTACGTGTCACAGATCTTATCGGTAAAGTAATTCCCACACACACTAGTACTAAACCGTTTCAAATCCAACTTCCAACCATTGTTGCGAGTTGGGTTATCATTTAAACTAAACATGCTTCTAAAATCGACATCGTTGAACCTGCGTAAGAGCTTGAAAACCTCGATCAGTTGACCGCGCAGCCTCCGTGTTTCCAGCGAAAACAAGTTCAGGGCGCGTAAGCGTCGATTGTAGCCCATATGCCTAACGGAAGGGATTAACTTTGTGGCCCTCGCCTGCACTCGCTCCAGCCTCTCAATATCTTTCCTGAGGGTGGGCGACCAGAACTGCACAGCATACTCCAGCTGCGGCCGAACCAGGGAATTGTAAAGAGAAAGCACAATCTCCTTGTTCCGAAACTGAAATTGCCTCCTGATATAATCCAACAGCTTCTGGGCTTTCTTTTCCACCTCTACGCACTGTTTCGTAAACTTAAGGTCGCTGCTAATTAGCACACCCAAGTCCTTTTCGAAATCAGTCGCCTCGATATTACTCCCCAACATCGAGTAGTCCGACATGGGATTGGCGTAGCCAATGTGTATCACTTTGCATTTACCCAAGTTAAACGGCATTTGCCATTTTTCGGACCACTCTCCTATCCTACCAAGGTCCGTACGCAGTTCCTCGATCGCTTCGGTCGTCCCAACATTGGCCCAAAGCTTGGTGTCATCAGCGAATTTGACGATCCGACTGACGCCTTGCTCGGGGATGACGCGGGTGTCCTCCATGGTGAACACTTCCTCAAAGTACTCATTAAGCACATTAGCGATGTCCGCGTTGGAGGTCCGCTTTCTACTATTAACATAACTGAAGAATTCCTTAGGGTTCCCCTCGCAGAGGCTTGCTACCCGTAGTTCTTCGTTACGTTTCGCTAGCCTAACCTTCGCCTTCACTTCCCTACACAGGCGGACATACGCTTCAGTGTTTTCATGGGAACGATTGGCCTTCGCCCTCCTATACGCTACTTTCCTATTTCGGATAGCCGAAGCGGTGTCACGACTGAACCACTTAGACTGCGTTAAAGCAGGGGTGACCGGTTTTGAGGGTATGGCAGCAGACTGCATCACCATAAACTCGTCCCGGAATGCACTCCACACTCCCTCAACATCGCCGCCGACCTCTAACCCCATCTTACTTACGCTATCCCGGAGGCTAACAAAGTCCGCCCGCCCGCCCTAGATCGAGCTTACTGCCTCTCTAGTTACTACGCTTCACCCGAGGGACGCAGACACGGAACCTAATCAGACCGTGATCACTCCCGCCCAACGATTCGTCAACGGTGAGGCCAGTGACGAGGTTGTCTTCGGTCGTGAATACTAAGTCTAGAACTCTTTCGCCTCGTGTAGGCTCATTGACCCACTGAGTGAGGAAGTTCTCATCAGCAAAGTCAACTAGCCTCCTTCCTTCAGCATCAGCAGTCCTGTCTTCCCACTTTATGCCGCGACAGTTGAAGTCTCCTAAAACTACATACACCCTATCCCCTACCAGGCTACGTTGTTCGGTGTACAGGGCTGTATCCTCTTCGAGGAGGAGATGCGGGGGTCTGTACACCAAGATTAACCTATAGTTCGTCCCTTCCACGTTCAGATCGACGCCAAGCAGCTCCCGTTCCGATCGGAACTGGCAGTCAACCAAACACAACGTGTCCCTCACGTATATTAGTACCCCTCCCCCCCTCCCCACGGGTGCGGTCTTTTCGAAACATTCTATACCCGTGAAATTATACGAGAGGCAGAAGCTTAATGAGAGCTGAGGCAGCAACACTTGAATTAGAACTCGAAATCCGCCAGTTGGCTTAGAAGGCATAAATGGCCTGTATATATTAATAACCTTCGAACGAATCAAAATCGCACACAAACGCACATACACTCCCTGACTATACGCCCATAGAGCCCCTATTATCACACACACACGTCGAGACTCGACGGCAGCCGGCGCGCAGCAAAACTCAGCTGTTCATCCTTCCACACAATAAAGAAAGTGGTTGGTAGATAAATGGGTACCCTAGGTGGCATAGTGGTTAAGGCGCTGGGCTGCTGATGGGGCGTGGTTCGAATTCCATGTTAAACTGTAGGTCTAAGGTGGAGTGAAATGCTTGACCTTCGTCTATATGAACAATTCGGGCGGAAGCTAACCAAAGGTCACATATATATATATTTATATATATATATATATATATATATATATAAACAGATGCATACAATGCCCCAATAGCAAAATATATACGAGCACAACCACCACACAAAGAACCACCACATCACCACCGATCGTCTAAGTATAGACTTTTAGGAGCTCATCCCATCAACAGCACATGGTGAGATGAGGGCTACAACCATTCGTTTAAGTATAGACTTTTAGGAGCTCATCCTATCAACACTACGTAACCGATATGAGGGCTACAACCAAGCGTCGAAACTTAGACGATTAGTGGTGAAGCAGTATTACACAGCCACCACCACCGTTTTACTTACCAGCTCCTGGTAGACCGATAAGGTCTCTAAATACGACCCAATAGACAGAGCTATTAAACGTAAACAAATACATTTATGGGGCCAAGGGGTAGACCGACAAGGTCTCAAAATGGCAACGCCAATAGTTTTCCTATTGAGCTTCTCTTGGTATAATACCACGAGGCCAATTTGACATTTGGTACGCGAATTTTTAAACAAAATTCGAATAAGTTAAACTAAGTTTAATACAAAAACAAATTTTCGCTATAATACCCAATTTATCCTTAAACTATAACATAAAAAGCATTAATACGTTTAAAAAAAATAGATATTAAATTAGGGGTAACCTATTCATTTTTCATCTTTTACTTGCAGCCCTGCCACGACACTGCTGTATTATTTTTAATATAATTTAAAACCGGCAATCACGATCATATTAAATCTTACTGTTGAAGATATCCAGAAATAATTATTTTAAAAGGTATAGACTCTTCGAAGTATCTTAAACTTTGGTACAAAAAAATATTATAACTAGATTTCAAGTTTTAGTTGGGCATGCCCAATAGATATAGTTTTCTATATGTATTTATAAAAAAATGGAATTTATGGTGTAACCCATTTAATTGCACCTTCTACAATTCAATAAATGGATTTGATATGATTTACTCTAAATAATTTCTCTCTTCAACATTACTGTATTATATTTAATGTAATTTTAAACCAGCTTTTGGAACATATTAAATCTTACTATTCACGGCTTAAAGTAAATTTTCTTCAGTGCAATTCTCGAATTAAACACTGCCTTGAAGATTCGATTTCTAATAGAGCATATTGTCACAAACACATTTAAAAACGTAGAAGATTGGGGCTTCTTATCCAGCAATAAAGAATTATGAAATGATTCGATATATATAGATATAGTGCTCAACCAAGTTGAAAACTTGAGTATACTAACATGAAGATCTACTAAGTCCTCTTTCATCGTATAGTTAAACGAATACATTCATTTCACCTGTTCAGTCTCTATTGTTTGAGGGTATAAGGTTGAAAATTGAGTGTCAAACGCGGATATTTTTAGCAAAACCCACCTCTGTGGAGATGACAGGTAAATTTCGAAAAACACCTGACATCTGTTATTTTTGTCTTAAATACACTTCGATATGCATCAGTTTGCTTGACACAGAAAAACAAATTTTATTTTCCAAACAAAACTTATCTCTCTCTATTTCTCTCTCTCTTACGGTTCTGTTTCATTTCTGAAAGAAATCTATGGTGTGTATAAGTTATATTTGACACGCCCCCAAGAAATCGCGGCTCGTCCAATCACAACCCAATGGGTGTGGCATAAGAACGAGTCCAGGATCTATGGTTGGCGGAAAGACTTGTTCTCACGCAGGAAACTCGCGAATCGAATATTGGGGTGGGGTCAATCGGGGTCACGTATATAAAAGGGAACATTTTCAGCTGGAACTCACAGCAGTTATTTTCACCAGCAAATAAACACAGTCCCTCCGTCATGAGTCATTCATAAGAACTTTACAGCTCCCCGCAATTGTTTGAAGATAGGGATTTCAATGCAGGGGCTACGCTCCACCTTTTCGCTGCGGCTGACCGGAATGATCTCTCCACACAAAACGTTAATGATATCTGCAATGATCCTCCGTTTGAACCAGCAGAAGACTGTACCCTCGAGATGTGAGTAATTACATAATAATTTAATTTGTGATTCGGGCTATATATATATATATGTGTCATTCAGTGCTTAACCCCTGCAAGTGTTAGTTAATTTATAAAAAGCCATAATAAATGAAGTGAAAGGATATCTGCCCAGGGGTTCGTTACCCGGTGCTGGCAGATGATGCGTAGTACACCCAGCTAATTTCCCTTTTGAGCCCAGTTAGGCTAGTTGCTTTGTGTTTATTATTTGACCCGGACGCCCTAATCGGCATTTTATCTTATTGTAACTCTCCCCTCCCATATATACATCGTGGTGTCCTGACATATAAATGCATGTTTACTACAGGATACTGTGCTAGGATTTCTGTAATTAATGTATTCTATTAAGCATTTAGAGAGTGAATCTTGTTTATCAAATATTTACGTTTAATAAATTTATAGAGAGTTCTACAGGTAGGGTTTTAGAATTACTAAAACTTTAAAGAATTCCAACGGTCCTGGGATGGAGACCCTCTGATGGTAGGCATTGCGTAGTATGCACAGTTAGGATAAAAGTATTTCCGGCGCTGTAAAGTAGTGTACTTATAACGCCTTGCAGCTCTCTCTCTTCATATACACAGTATATATATATATATATGTTCCTCTGTGTGTATTTTGGTGAAAAACAATAGGTTTTTAATCATCATCCATTCTGTCTCCCCGTGGTTATTTCGACATATATATATATATATATATATATATATATATATATATATATATATATATATATATATATATATATATATATATGGTGTGGTTGTAATAATACATTTTGTACTCATCACATTTTGTTGTAAATGTTTCATTAAAATAGCAGGTATCCTCAATTATAGATTTGTTTGCATTAGTACTGAGCTAGGCTTTCTGAATACAATTCGATTTATGAAAAAAATGGATTTTAATTAAAAAAGATTCAGAAAATGTATGAACTAATCAAGTTAATTTCTCCTTAAAGGCCCGATGCGGAGCTCGATAGTGTTATAGCTACTTTTCGTGACAACTTTGAAGAAAAGCAAATAATCGACGGCGATTTGTGTTTATCACTCTGTCTATTTATATATAGAGACATACTGTATATAGATATATAGTATGCAAGGGATAACGTGTCTCAGTCCCAGCTATGGTAGTTGTCTTACAATTAACAGTCCCAAGTGCAAGTTATGTTAACACCTCCACATAAACTACCCTGGACTAAAATAACATACGTAAAGCCCTTACCCAGAAACCATTTAAAAGGTGTGATTTAAAAGCTCCCTCTCTCTCTCTCTCTCTCTCTGATCACACCGCATCCCATCAGAGGTCTTCAGCAGGGACATCGGCAATGTATCCATATAACGTTAATAATAACTGAAACTCGGGGAAAATATACTCTCTGCCTTCCGCTCTATCCCAAATCCTTTTCTCTTAGTAACCTCTTAATACAAACTAATCTATCATATTTTGCGACTTTTTAACTCTGGTAGGATTCAATTCCATTCCTATAGTGTAAGAGATACTTAAATTCATGTGTGTATTATGCCATATGATGTGCGTAATAAATAATCATTTTTAAATAGTTGGAGCGTTCAAAGTCATTTGTAATAATCTATAGACTACCCGTCAAGCCTACTCTCAACACTTAGATTCCCCTAAGACACAGGCGTCTTCAAATAACATGAATGTGTAGAGATCTAAGGTGTTAGATTCCATATTATATAATTTATGTGCTAGGTTTAAGAACGCTGGTATTGAAGGATGGAAGGAAGGGACAGTAAAAGCGATAATAGGTTTAATGAAGAAAGTGGAATGAGGATGGAGGTAAACGTTGCTATGTCGAAGGAAACGAGGTTGGGTGGGGAATTAGAAGGGAGGAGGAAAGGGAGAGAGGGGGCTAAAATGAACGCGGGGATGTGTTAAGGGAGAGGAGAGAAATTCATATGAAATGCTAAACACAAACTCAAATATTCATTTTAATGCCCTAGACCTAGAAAGACAAAGAGCAAAATACCTTAAACTAACAATGAATTGACAGAAACAGAAGAGTCTGGTCTTAGACGCACTGATAGGTTTAACGTATGTGGCTAGAGACCGCCACTCAGAATTACCACTACTACCTAAGTCATAATAAGGTTATTTACTATGACAGAGTAGTCATGAGTAGTTATGGAAATAAAATATGATTATACTGTTGATGGCTGACTATATTCAGTTGGGGTATAAACTATTGCTGACAATCTTTGGATCCTTGGCTTTTAAGACGAATTTTTTATGCATATGTTCAACAAAATAGGAAATTGGCTGATTATTATTACCATTCGAAGGGTTGGTACCCTTCACAACCGAAATCAATTTCAGAAGGGGTGCATGGTATCCTCATTTCCTTTATCGTCCCAGCACGCTTCACATAAGCCATTTACACAAAGATGGAAAGGCCGTCTGTGCACCATGAGACGACCCAGGCAATGCGGGGAGCAATGGTGACATTGCATGAATATGGTGTGCCAATAAGAGAAATATCAAGACGACTAGACGTTCATCGAAGCACTGTGGAACGGTGGATTCATCGGTATGAAGCAGAAAACTCAATCGCTACTTTGCCGAGGTCTGGTTCCGCGTTCAACATCTCAAGAAGATGCTGCGATTGTTAATCATGCCAGAGAGCATCCGTTTGTTCCAGCGACGCATATTTACAGACACCTGAACCTTCGTTGTAGCGCAAATACAGTGAACAACAGACTTCACGAGACAGGGTATTTTTCTCGCCGTCCAGCTATAAAACCTGCATTGACGATTGAGCATAAAGAGGCGCAGATGGGATTTGCCTTGCAATACTTGCCGCAGGAGGAAGAATTCTGGAGAAAAGTTGTGTACTGTGACGAAAAAACATTTTCAACAAGTAGTCATGGTTCCCTGCATTGTTGGAGGCAGCGCGGAAAACGCTAAGAAGGAAATGTTTTCCCGAGCAAACGTAGTGGTCACATCAATCTCGGTGTGTGGGGCTGGATGTCTGGCTATGGTGTCGGAGAATTGACTCAAGTAGATGGACGCTTTACTGGACAGCAATATTGCCAAATACTGGAAGAGGTGCTGCTACCCACTGTTCGTGCGTATCTGGTTCCAGCGCCGGAACCATTTTACTTAATGGAAGATAACAGTCCCATTCATAGGAGTAACGTTGTGAGAGCGTGGTAAGAAGATCACCCAGAGATTATTAATCTAATTCTGCCACCACGTTCTCCTGATATGAATCCGATTGAAAACCTTTGGGCAATAATGATTAACGAATGGGAGCAACGCAATGAAAGAACATTTGAAGCACTTTTAGCTCACACGAGGAATAGTTGGGAGAGCTTACGCCGAACACCAAACATTCCCTACAATCTGGCCTCTTCTATGCCGCAACGATTGCAAGAAATTATTGATGCCGGAGGAAGCTATACGAAATGCTGATGTTAAAGCCATGACGTAAATGTGTGTCGAATATATATTTATGTTAATATAGAATTTTAGTATATTTTTATGTTTGACATCTATAAAAGTATATATTGTGATTTGTGACCATGAAAGAACTTTACTTATCCTTAGTTAGAACCTTTTTTTGCAATGTCTACGCTCGTGGAGATGATAATATATGCATTGTTGAAACAAACTATGAGAGGGTAATAGTTTCAGGAAAAAAATAAAAACTGGCAACATCGAGGCCATCACATGTTTATGGAAATTGTCATATGATATGCTACCAATAAACTCTTATATACTACTATATACAGTATACTATATTACGTAATAATTACGATGAACAAATCAAATGCAAATTTCTCTGATTCACGGTCCACCAGTCTTGCTTTAGACTAATGACTTTCATAAGATGGAATAGGTTACCACTTAAAACAATGGATAAACTATCTATTAGTGAGACGACCGTGACTTCCTCGAAATGCGAGCGCGTGAGAGGTTCATTGAGGAATTTGGTCATTAGATTCTTCACGTAGGATATGTATCACAAACAACAATATTGACAACAATTCCCAACAATTACTTAATATCAATCATTGCATTCGAGCAAATAATTTAGACCTGCGTCAAAATAACTTAGGTATCATGCCATGATTTGGGATATTTGCCGAATTAGTCGTTCTCTATAGTCTACACTCTACAGTATATATTGAGACGGTATAATGTAATGCCCAGCTAATATTATGATGACTAGGATTCCTCCATAACCATCCCAACATCCCGAAACTTGGTCATTCTGCTTCTTAATCATTTGTATTTTAAACACTAAAATGTAGCAGAAGTGACGTAATAATGGACGTCATTGATTGGGTTAGAGCAGTTATGTGCACCAATCCGAACACACCTCCGCTGCCATAAGGACTGCCCATTTTATACCTAACAGACGAGCTTGGGACGAGACAGAGGCGTGAGACTTCTTGTAAGCACTGTACAGGAGAAACGAAAGACAATACATCTCGCAAGTATTACTAAAATATCCTTGTAATCGGTGGAGATTCCAGACAATTTCAGGGACATGTAACTCTTCGAGAAATTTTACAATAACAGGGTCACTCCAGGGATGAGTTCCCAGTGAATTAAAATAATATATTCTTTCTCTATTTTTAAAGTATATTGCAAACCAGTGTATCCCCTCGCCCCCAACAACGTCCTTATTGACGATAATCCCCCACATTTTCTCGTAGTTGGTAATTTCAATATTTCATTCTTCGCAAACACCGATAAATTTGGAGCGTGTGATTCGATCACTTTTCATTACTCTCTGGAGTGTATTTGCGTCCATTTTAAAAGTCTCTGACTACGTTCCGGAAGCGGTCGACCTCATTTAGGGCTTGTGATTCGAATTATACTAGTACACTACACTAATAGGCGCGTCTAGCGCGTTGGCGAATTCCAATCTAACTGAGATGTTCCCACTTTGTTGTGGACTTAAGTGTGTATTTACACTAGCAGATAAGTCGGGGGTGATGTCAAATGGGTAAAGGTTAAATTGATCAACAAATTCTTTCTGCGTTACGCCAATCAGAAGCTCATCACAGCCACCAGCAATATGGACCAGATTACTATAAGCTCTCGCGCAAAGCGGGAACACAGCGTCTGATGAGTAGTCCCTATCCATAGTCCCACCCAACGCAACACCATTGACGTATAGTTATATTTTTAAAGCTGAAATTCTCGAATTTAGAGGCGCTCTTTTCATATTTTCCATTCGTCGAAGCGTGATCCTGCATTCCAATTAATAACCTTTTAGGTAGAACACGCAGGGCCACGTTTGCTAGCTGCTTCGAGGCCAACACTGCGTGCACCGTGTATAGTTTGATCTGTACTCGGTTAATTGGGTATTTTACAGTTGCGTGTATTAATTTTTTTCAATTTCTACATATTTCAGCGAACTTAATTTCACTCGCCGTACGCGCAGATATGTTTCCATAATGTGAATCACAACGGGTTTTGTGCCCTCTTCTAGATCAAGCCCCAGATTTATGCAGATCTCAGGATTCGTGCGGGTGAGCTTTAACTTCATATCCACCCTATCATAAGCAGTTTCTCCTGGAACGTGAAGTATGTATGCAGACGTCCAAAACACTCGTATATCTTCTTTTTAGAATTTTTAAATTTATCATTTATATTACTTTCGTCTTTAGTCTGATAATAGCCCTCGGCAGTTAAAAAGGTATCCTTCGCTCCTTTTGAAACGTTGAGGAAATTTTCCAGATAGGCTCGTAGGTAATAATAACCCGTTCCTGCCGAGATGTTGACCTAGTTTAAATACACCTCACACTGACTGAATATGGAATGTAGAAAGTTGGTTTCAGGGTATGCAGAATAACTGTCATCGCAGTCCGTTCCATCTGAATGGGCTATATGCAGTTTAGCGTACATGTGCATGCAGCTTGGATCAAAAAAGTATGGGCCTGAGCTGGGTATCACGAATTCTATAGGGGCACTCGGGGAACTAATTGTGTTTAATGGGTTAATTGTAATAAAGTCACTGTGCTGAATAGAAACTTTTGTTGTGGGCATATCAAAGAGGGACAGCTCCGATTTACAACATTGTGAGCTACACGGATGGATGAAGCGTGCCATGACGAGTCAGAAATAGTGCCACCTCTCTCGACAAGTAGTAATCATCCTATGATTCGTGAGAGCAATGTCCTCAGCTTATATCAGTTAAAAAAAATGATCAACCATAGGTTTCATTCGCTTAGAACACTTCTTTTTTGATGTCCTTTTACGCTTAGCGCCACGTGTTGGTAACCCTTTCTTCCAGACAGCCCTCTTCTTCTTTCTGCCACCACGCATTTTTCTCTTTGCATCTTTGATGATTTCGTCTGTACGTTTTAAATGTTTTTTTTAGAGCTTCTTTAGGTTTAGCTCCACCCATTATGCCTCCTGCCGCGTTAAAACCTGTTTGTAACGCCTTCCTCACTAGGTATCTAGGACCCCTCTTCAACAGTGGGACAGCGGTGCGTAGTATGGATGAAAAAATGAATCCAAGTCCACTCCCACGCTGATATCTCACCCCTCGATAGACTGTGAAAGGCTTTCGGGTCATTATAACTGAATGCGACGAAAGTGTAGCTTCACTGTTGAGCTCCCATCACCGAATGGGAAATTTTTTCCTTCAATCGTTCTGATATATTATTGAGATATTTCTTAGTAGATTAGTCGCAACATTCACATAATGGGGCCTGTCATATGTAATACTCAAGCTCTTCCCTCTATGGTTGGGAATTTGTGCAATGCGCAGCAGACGCGTCTGGTTCCCCAACAAATTTATGTTCCACGATATTGCTGTAAATATAGCACATGTCTGGGGATGGATAGCCTTAGTAGTATGGGCGAAAAAGGGAGAGTGCAAGAATGTTGCAGAGATAATGATCAACGCTGCAAAATGGGGGAGAGGGTATGTTGCAAAGGGGGAGGGGTATGCAGTGAACGGGGGTAGGGTAATACAACAGTTCAATGTTGCCAAGGGGGAGGGGAATGTTGCAGGTGCAACAAGGGGTCATGAAACTTGGAGGCGGCGTTATCCCCCAAGAGAAAGACAGGAGGAGAGAAAGGAAGAGAGGTGTTGCCAAGTTGCCAGGTTGTGCTATTTATTTAATTAAAGCATATATTATTGACTGTTGGCTTAGAAGGCGTAAATGGTTTGTTCAGGTTGAGTTGCCAGATTGTGCTACTTATTTAATTAATTCTTAACAGTTGGCTTAGAAATCCGTCAGTAGGTTTAGTAGGCGTATCCAGCCATTTTGAATAATTAATTATCATTTACAACCAAAAGAATTAAAACACCATTACATCATTCTGTTTATTTAGGCAAAATATTGTAAATATATAGAAAATAAATACACATTGGAATGATAAAAAAATTAAAAAATAATAATAGTATAAGATATATGAATTTCAGGAGAAAAAAATATATATGTATATACACACACACAATTATATTAAATAATTAAATATATCGAAAATAAATGCATACACTTTATCTTCTACTGCACAAACTAAAAAATAAGAAATGCAAAACGTATAGCCATCAATATAGCAGTACAGGTGAAATATATATACACAATTATGCTAAATATATTGAAAATAAATACATTTCATTTTGTTTTACTGCGCAATACACTAAACTCACACGTAATCGAGTCTACAATTACATCGTTATTGCTTTGCATTACGCAGTATACGCGGTTTAATATTATTTCACCGCACAAGGTATAGAGAAATCTGTACTCTATATAAATGGCCTTCATATCGTTCAGTACTATTTTTGTGCCCACTTTACATCCGGTTGGCAAGTTACCTTTAAATACGGTTAGAATACAATCAAAAGCACGCACAAAGAGTTCATCGTTAGCCACAACGTCAAATACAAGTTTATAAACGCCTTTCCAATCGAGGGTTTATTTCTACCGACCCGAGCTTTTCAATCGTGAACTCATCTTCACACTGCATAGCGACAGTTGAAATAATCTTCTAAATCGTTACGACAGCTGCTCATTATATAAAGAAATAGTTCTTCAGGGTGAACGGTGTAGGTGAGCTCAGCCCTGTACCGGTCAAGTGCTTTTGTACCAAAGTTCATGATATTTCAAAGAGTCTAAACTTTTTAAATAAGCGTCCAGCTCTAGACCATTCTCACCTTGTTCAGCCCTACAGTAGGTAAACCCATCAAGCAGAGCGGTGTATGAGTATTCAAGAACCGTATCAAAATAAAGCATATCCATAACACGCGCGTCTAATACAGGCTTCAGCTTGCGGAATCCGACGATTTCAAACATTCTGTCGAGGATGAAACGGTTTCGCGTTGGGACAAGAGCGTTATTATCAGAAGCATTCTTCCACATCAGCCGTATATCAATGCATGGCCGATCGTTATTTATACACAACGTATAAACAACGGCATATGAGGGGGTGTCACTAATCTGCTCTTTTTTTGTACCTACACCTGTAGGAATTTTATAACGATCTTCACTCCACTTCTCAACTATCACAAAGATTCTATTCATCTCCTCGACACTTAAACAACATTCCGTTTGTTTGTTTGTCTACAATCCATTTCTAGTACATAGTTAACGGTACTGGATTTACGCCTGAACACGCGCAACGACTTCGTCACGGACACATCGTACACGGCGTTGAGAATGCTGCTCAAAGGAAGTTCCATCGTATTCGAGGAGCGCACGTCCACTCGGTTCAAGCTCTGAGATAACTATGAGCCACATGCAACGCATTGGCTCGACGGGAGGAGTGAGTCACACCATAAGTTAATGAAACGTGTACGGCGCTGTTCCAACATGAATCGTTGTATCCCATTATAGTGAGTAGATGTTTTGAGAAATTTTCCGATAAATGAAGTAATATCGGTTTTAATGTTTTATCACTCCCACTTCCCAGAATACGCACCAGACATTTTTGCAAAGGGGGATTTTCACGAACTAAACACATTTTATAACGGTTTTAATGTTTTATCACTACCACACGTTCATTTCCACAAACTAAACATCTTCACATTCCGGCGCTCTACTGTATTTGAGAGGAACATATGCCCATATTTTTCCTTTTTGTTTAAGAAGCGATACCCGTTAAAAACTCACACAAGGCATTAGCGAAATATTTAAGGTGTATATATATTTACAAATACGTGTAATAAATAAGTTAACAATAGACATATCAAAGATTATATTCAAGGTATATATGTATATTTACAAATACGTGTAATAAATAAGTTAACAATAGACACATCAAAGATTATATTCAAGATATATATATATATATATATATATTTACAAATACGTGTAATAAATAAGTTAACAATAGACACATCAAAGATTATGGTATCCAAAGGGTACGGTATCATAGGTACCAGGTACCTGGTAACGTTTCCTATAGGTGTTACGACAAACCTTTGTACCCCTAAGTTCCTTCACGCCCCCCAGCTTCTGCGCCCGAAAATTGTGGGTGCCGACAGTTAGTTGGGGCGGCCGGTCGCCCTCATCTTCATCATCCAAGCACACTAGATCCTTCAACGATTCAAAGTTAACGACCCGCCGATTCGCCTGGTTGAGCATGATACCCTTTGCCTTCACGATATGTTTCATATCCTCCCCTACTAGGGCGGGTCATACTATGCATTTTTTTTAAATCAATGGAGAGGGGTGTTCAAATGACATATGTTGGTGTATAGAACACAATTCTGAAGAAAATATTTAATTCTGATAACCCTAACCTACATCATTTTGCAGTTGATTATTATTAAATTGTTGATTATTTTACTATTGTATGTAGTTACCCCAGAATATGTCTTCTCACGTTTTCTATCATGGCTGCTCACGTTATCTCTCATAGAGCATTGTTCTAACTAATTCATATAAACACATATAATGTAATTCATATAATAATAATAATATTTAAATACTCAAATAAAAAGGTGTGCCATTCCACTTAATTGTAATTATCATACAGTTTGGTATATGAAATATTTTGACGGTTTTCTGGCGCGCATAAGGCCATTTTCTGAGCCACCTTTCTCAGAGGCTAGAATGTAACGTTTCAGAACATTCTAAAACGTTTTGTGAAATATTTGAAGTGACTCATGATTTATGAAGCTATTTTACCACCTCGGCTTGCAGTGAGGGGATAGATTTAGTGATTATCTACTAATATTTTTTTTTTACTGTTCACATGTGAGTATTATTCTGTTATATTTTAGAAAAAGCTATTTCTACGCATATTATAGTGATACATTGAGCAAAATTTAATTAACAACTTTGATTTGAGCTAAAATTAGGTGGTTCATTTTTAGTACAACTGAAAGAGAGGGGTTATGATAAGACCTTGTTGGCCATTGGAGGAGACTCAACAAATGTCAACACTGGTGTGAAAGCTGGAGTAATGCGGAAGCTGGAGCTGCACCTGGGGAGAAAGCTGGTCTGGTTGGTGTGCAACCTGCATACTGTTGAACTTCCCCTGCGCCATCTCATTGTTGACCTTGATGGCCCTACTCTGTCAGACAAAAAATTATCCGGGCCAATAGGAAAGCTCCTTGATTCTGCTACAGACTTTGATATCAATCCAAACTTCACCCGAATCTCTGTTGGCCCTCCACTGATCAAGCTTCCTGACAAGGTCATTCAAGATCTCTCAACTGATCAATACTATGGCTATAAAATTGTCTGTGCAGTCAGGGATGGAGTACTTCCTGCAGGGCTGACTCTGTTAGAGATAGGACCAGTAAACCACAGCCGCTGGCTCACCACAGCGAACAGACTTCTCAGGCTCTGGGTGTCAAAGCACGGACTTAAAGGAAAGAACCTGAAGATTCTACAATTCATTGTGGAATTCATCATTGGAGTGTATTACCCATGTTGGTTCAACGTGAAGGTCAAGCACTCCTGGATCGAAGGGCCTAGGCACATTCTCCTTCAGCTGGACTGCCTCAAGTCCCAGAGAAAGGAGGTGCTGGATATTGTGATGCCAACTGTGAGAAGATCTGCTTGGTATGCCCACAGTGAAGTCATCCTCCAAACACTACTCTGCTTTGAGGATCAGAAAGAGAGGATTGAAGGGGTGGAGAGAATCCTGGCCATCAGGGGAGAGGGGGACCCAGACACTCAGCTGGGGGACTCCTCTGTTAGGAGCAGAAGGACACCTGACATCAATTGTGATGCTTCCAGCATCGGTGACTTGATCAGCTGGTCAGAAGGTGTGTCAGAGCCACCTCTCACCTGCTCTCTAAGCACCTCAGAGGTGAAAAACTTCATCAACACCCCCATGGAGGTGCGCAACTGGCCTTGCCACACACAAAGCATTGAGAGGGTTGTTAAAATGGTGACTGAGGCTTCTGCTAAGTACTTCTCACAGGAAAAGAGGGATGGAGGGATCAGGGCTCAGGAGACCAGCAGGAAGCTGATGTCCAAGTCTGAGTCAAAGCAGGATTTGTGCAACCTGGCAAAGTTCGAGATGTCAGGAGAATGATCGTTGTAATTATATCCAGTGATATACATGCAGTTCACCTATTAATAAATATATGTAAAGTTGATTTGGCCTTGTCAATATAAATGATTTACCTTATATCTTTTAATATATTATAAAGGGGTTCAAAAGGGTAAAATTGGCAATTTAGAAATACAAAATGATGTACGTTAGAGTTATCCTATCCAAAAAAGAAGCTCATATTTGAATTCCCCACGTAAAAACACATAATTTAGACACCCCTGATGGTAGAATTTCCTTCAGATTCATGTTGTCACCTGAGTACGACACGCCCTACTCCCCTACCCTCACCCGTACCCCATAAGTTTTTGGTCCTGTTGAGACAAAAGAGTCGGCGAATGCGATGTCTCCATACTCATCCTTGATCTCATCAGTCAACTCACTGAGGAATTCACTCACCAATAGGAGGCATGTATTCACCCTCCCTCTCTGTGAATATCACACTATCTGTATCAGCGTACAATACCCTTCGCCCAAGAGAATGCAATAACCCCCAAAGTTTGTTGCGTGCGTAGGCCGTTGTGAAGCTGGCTACAGGTATGTTTGTAACCCGTGAGGTATCTGTGGCCAATTCGGTATTGTTGTACTTATTATGTAAGTATTACCTACATTCATGATTTCCATGACCTCTTTATCGGGAGCGTTGGCATAATCCCAGACTTCGCTATAACTTTGTGCCAAATGAACGTTTCCTTTGCCAGTATTCTGTGCAAATTTTCCCCAAAGACTGCTTAGACACAACTTTGCACTAAAGCGCTTGCCAGGGTTCTTTACAATTTGGGGACGGTCAAGCTGTATACTTTCACGGTCACGGTAACGTTGAATATAGGCCGACTTTTCATCTTCGGTATCAACTCCTCGCGGATACCCTGATGCTTCGACCTTATCTTTCAAAAAAGCGTTTATATATGGTGTGAAAAGGTTGGGCAGCTTCTGAAACCTCCACACCTCATGTATCTTCAATATGCTGTAGCCATGGCGAACAGCTAGATCCAGCTCTGGACTTGTATATACACCTCTAATCTTGCGCTGGTGAGGTGTATGGTCACAATCACCATTGTTCTCTTCTGCACACTTCACGCACAAGGTAAACATGAGCTTGTGATCGATAACGACAGGCAAGATCGGCATCCATAAATCGCGACGGGGGAGCACGTCTACGAAAGAAAGGCCGAAATAGTACCCGTTCAAATTTGTTGAGAACACCTCGATGGTAGGTAGGTCAGGCCCCAACAATTTCTCAGGTGCTCCTACTGGATAGGGATTGTTCTTCATCAGGTAGGGGTATAAAGAACAGAAGTCGTAGTAATGGAATTTCACACCCTCCGTAGGCGGAAAGTATAGCTTGAAGGGATTTGTACGCCCTCCGAACAAGCTATCACCGCATTTGAGAGGATCCAGCACCACTGAACCTTTGATCGTGTTTATTTCTTCACGGTACTGCCCATCTGTCTCCATCCGTGCGTCATACTCATGCTCTCACAAGACTTTGTGAGTGAACTTGGAGCCTATAAGTTTATCGCGGGTGCGGGTCCACGCAAGACATTCGGCAGGAGATCTACCGTGGATATCTCCTACGATTCCACACTCAGGACGGGGGCATCCGTGCCACCAGCAACCGTTAAAGGAGTACACAGTCTTCTCACCAGTGACACGGTTTTCACTTAGACCATCAACCCAAAAACACGACCATTAACCTTAATGGGTAATCCACCCGTGTTGCGGGCATGCTTTATCTATACCCCGGTCTGCTGCTGTAGGTGTATGAGCCAGTAAATAGCCTTGTGCCCATAACTGCGGGGATTGTTTCTGTGAATAACGGTTAAAAGTTATTCTTGAATACCGTAAAACATAATGAAGCGACGGTGGTTGCGACTTGCAACGCATCACATTTGAAACGGCCTATGTACATCTTCTAAAGGCCTGGAAACATACTCTAAGCACGCGCACATCATTCATGCAATAACCCTCACATTCATCAGCTACAGTATATTATAAGGACTAGATTCATTAAAACTGTTGTTGTATCTGTCAAAATCTTCACGTTCATCTGTACTCATACATTCATAGTTAAAGTAATGTTTGGGTGGAGGTAGTCTTACGTAATTTAAATTTTGCCAGTGAGCAATGTGTAAGGGAAATATCCTTTTGAAACTTCAGCAGCTACACCCATCACCTTGGGTAGCTTTGCTAATTTACAAGGTGTGAATAATAAAGTGTCTTTAAACTGTACATTACCTCTTATTTGCATCTGTATTAGCTTGTTGCCTCTTTTCAAAGGATCACCTGTAAATATCTCAGATGACTCGTGCTGAAGCAACTCCTTATAAAGGAACTGTGTCAAATTTTGCCCCTTTATGGGCGAGAATATACAGTAATTTTTTTGAACTTGTCCGCTAACTTGACAATATAGGACACAGAGCTTGAACCGACTGGACGTGCACTCCTTGAATACGATGGAACTTCCTTTGAGAAGCATTCTCAATGCCGAGTACGATGTGTCCGTGACGAAGTCATTGCGCGTGTTCAGGCGTGAAACCGGTGCCATTAACTATATACTTGAAACGACTTGTAGACAAGCAAACAAACGTAGTTATTTATTTAAGTGTTGAAGAGATGAATAGCGTCTTCGTGATAGTTGAGAAGTGGGGTGAGGACTTATAAAATACCTGTAGGTGTAGGTACAAGAAGAGAACAGATTAGTGATGCCCCCTCATATGCCGTTGTTTGTACGTTGTGTGTAAATAACGATCAGCCATGCATTGATATACAACTGATGTGGAAGAATGTATCTGATAATAACGTTCTTGTCCCAACGCGAAACCGATTCATCCCCGACAGAATGTTTGAAATCGTCGGATTCCGCAAGTTGAAGCCTATATTAGACGCGCGTGTTACGGATATGATTTATTTTGACACAGTTCTTAAATCATACACCGCTCTGCTCGACGGGCTTATCAAATGTAGGAATGAACAAGGTGAGAATGGTCTAGAGCTGGATGCTTATTTAAAAGGTTTAGACTCTTCGAAATATCATGAACTTTGGTACAAAGGACTTGAGCGGTACAGGGCAGAGCTCGCCTACACTGTCCACCCTGAAGAATTGTAACTCTATATAATGAGCAGCTGTCGTTACGACTTAGAAGATTATTTGACTGGAAAATTCCTGACTGGAAAGGATTGTTTTTAAACTTGAATTTAATAATGAAGTTGTGGCTAACGACACCCTCTTTGTGTGTGCTTTTGACTGTATTCTTTCCGTGGGTAAAGATAATTTGCCAACCAATTGTAAGGTGGGCACAAAAATAGTATTGAACGATATGAGGGCCCTTTACATCGAGTATAGGCGCCCGCACACATTGAGTGGTGAAATAATGCTAAATCTTATTTATTTATAGTACAAAGCAACAATGCTGTAACTGTAGACTCGATCACGTGCGAGTTTAGTGTTTTAGTTAAGCGCGGTAGAACATAGTTTTATCCTGTACTATTACAATATTTTATATAAGTTTTGGTGTTTATATATATAAGGGCGTATTTGCTCGTACATATATTAAATGGTTATATAGTTTTATTCTGAAGTAATATTATTATTTAAGAATGTATATACATCCTTCGCTTAATGTGTGTACTTTTGCTGTATATTATTTTTGAATGTATATCTAATTCCTATATATTTCATGAATTATTTCCCTTAACTCGTCTAAATAAACAGAATGATGTAATGTGGTTTTATTTATTTCTTTTGGTTGTATATAATATTAAGGAATAACTGGGGTGATGGGAATATATATGCCAAATGGCTGGTTACGCCTTCTAAGCCGACTGACAGATTTCTAAGCCAACTGTCAAGAATATCTGAATAGGGCAATCTGGCAGCTGAAAAGTTAATTAATATATACACATACGTCAACTGGCGGAATAAGCCAGCTGGCGGATTTCGAGTTCTAAGTCAAGTGTTGCTACTGTGAGCTCACATTAAGCTTCTGCCTCTCGCAGAAGCTGGATGGTCTATTCCCACCTTCTCCCCCAAAGGGGTTGGGTGGACTCCCCCAGCTTGCTGTAGGAGTCCCTCTCCACCCCTTTTTTTGGCACCATGGGGGGTTGGCACTGGGGGATGGGGTTAGCACTGGCACTCATATGATCAATATTGCAATTGCATATGCACTCTCCCATTTTGGGGCCATACTACTTCTGCCTCTGGCCCGAAACTTTAAATCTCGACGAATTTTTACCCAAGCTTAATAATTTAACTCCCTCTATCAATTTTACAGTTGAAATAGAAAAAGATTCATCGATCCCATTTTTAGATGTTTTAATATATAGGTCCGGAAAAAAGTTCAAGTACAATATTTACAGAAAACCCACTAATAATTGTTCCTATATTCATTATTATTCGGCTCACCACATTAACGTAAAACGAACCGTTTTTTCTACATTGTTCCTAAGATGCTTACGAATTTGTAGCCCAGAGTTCATTGATGATGAAATTAGTAAAATATATAAAATTGCATTTGATTTAAAATATCGAAAGAACTGCATAGATAAATCTTTAAAAATGGCAAAGAAAATATTCTACGAGGTAAAAGACAAGACTCCTTATACCACAAGAAACGTCTTAGCATTACCATTTAAAGAAAATTTCCTTGATCTGCCAAAATTGCTGAGGACTTTTAACGTAAATATCGCGTTCAGAAATTTAGATGTAATTAAGAATTCATTGATTAAAAACCCCTTTAAGTGAACAGGGTTGTGTATATAAAATTCCATGTACAATATGTAATAAATTTTACATTGATCAAATTGGCAAGACATTACAATTACGTATTAAGCAGCATAAATACAGTATAAGAACCGGCCAGGAATCTAACTCCATTTTAATTCACGTAAGAGATACTAATCATCCCATTGACTGGAAAAATGTCTCCAAATTAAGTTTTAGTAAATCTATTGTGAATAGAAATATAATTGAATCGAGTGTGATCAAGAATAATGCTGATTTTGTTCTTAATATTAGCCCTGGGCTTTACAAATTAGATTCTTACATTGTCAGAAAAGTGGTGGAACATTCTGGCCGCATTCTTGCCACTTAATTGTTTGTTTTAATTAAATAAATATTATTTTAATAATTGTTATCATTTTTATGTGTATATTTTTAATTGTATTATTTCTTTTATATAGTTTTTATGTACTCGATATTTTAGTAGACTTTAGACTTTATTGGGGAAGTTTTAGATTGTTTTTAGATTGAGTTGCCTATTGGGGGATTTTTCGCTTCCCAATAGGTAACGGAATATTTTGGAAATAGCACGTGCTGATGATTGCGCCATGTCCTTTGTTTCCTTAGACTACTGCATTCTTGCCACTTAATTCCCTGTTTTAATTAAATAAATACTATTTCTAATGACTGTTATCATTTTGTGTTCATGTTAATTGTATAATTTCTTTTATGTAGTATTTATGTACTCGATAATTTAGTAGCCTTTAGATTAAGTTATCTATTGGGGAAGTTTTAGATTGTTTTTATTGTTTTTAGATTGAGTTGCCTATTGGGTAATTTTTACGTTTGTGTATTTAACTCATTTTTGTAAATTCTTTCTATTTCTCTCTTGTCCCTGAAGATGTGAATATATCACGAAAGCGCTTGGACTTCGTGTTTCCTTTTCCCTGTGGTTCTTTGCTTATTAAAAAGATCACGTGTTGCTTTGTGATTTGTTTGCATATATATATATATATATATATATATATATATATATATATATAAGCTTTGATTGCATTTACCGCAACAATATAAGATCACCCAAACCCGCAAGGAAAAGAACTGAAACTGTTTAAAAGGGCTAATTAATTTCAGCCGGTCACAACCAAGCATAGTTAAAATGGCCAACAAAGTTAAAAACTTCCGTCCTACGGAAGAGCTGAAGTATAAATGAATGTGTTAAGGCATAATCACGGCCAACCAAAGAGATGGTGGCTGTCATACATCTGGCAGTTGGTGAAGGCAAAATTTTTTTTCCAGATTTCAAACATTCAGGTGAGAAATATTTAAGTAAAAATCAGTCCTGTACATCTAACAGCCGGTCACGACCCGAAAATGCCCGAGAATATTTTAAAATGTTAAAAATAAAACTATCCATACTATAGGACAGCTTAATATGTGAAATGGTGTTTTCTCCTAAAATATAAAATGCCTCGTATATTTTTCTCTGTTCCTTGTCCCTGACCTTCAAAATAGGTTTAGAATCCTGAAAGTTAAAAATATGATCATGACGTTCCAATGCTGAACTAAACTACAAGTATTACCCGATCTCAGGTCAGATTTGTAGGAATTAATCCTTCTCTGAAAATCAATTGTCTCTCCGATGTATTTTTGAGGGCAGCCTCCACTTGGGATTTCATAAACTACGCCAGAATTGTGAGAGGCTTTTGTAATAGGATGACGGATGAACGAAGACAATTTATCTGGTACAGCGGAGACCAACTTAATCCGCTGTGGCAAAAGTGAGGAAAACCCTTTGTTAACCTCAAAAGGCACTTTCAGGAATAAAACGTCTTTATCCAGATTCCTAATTTTAGGAGAGAAGAAAGATCTAGCAGCGAAATAAGCTTTATCAATGAACAAATTAGAATAACCCAGAACTCTAAATATACTTTTAATATGTAAAACTTCATCATCAAGATAATGGGGTCATTTATACTTCAGCTCTTCCGCAGGATGGAAGTTTTAACCTTGTTGGGCATTTTAACTAGTTTATGGCTTTGAAAAGGGCTTGGTGGTGACCGGCCGAAATTAATTAGCCTTTTTAAACACTGTTTTAGTTAATTTCTTTGTGGGTTTGGGTGATCCTATATATATATACATATATATATATATATACATATACACACGAGGGCCACTCAATATATTTTGCTCCACCTTTTTTTTTTTTTCCAAGTTTCCTTGTACTGTAAGTTCCAGAAATTTTGTACACACGTAGTTACATACCTTTTCTACAAGTTTCTATTCTTCCACATAGTCTCCATCCTTTTCTACGGCTTTCCTCCACCTCGAAACAAGGGCCTTTATTTCTTGCTGGTAAAAGTCCGCTGAGTTCCGCTGCAACCACCTCTTAACCTCCTCAACAACCTCATCGTCACTCTGAAACTTTCTTCCACGAATAGCATCTTTCATTGGCCCAAACAAATGGAAGTCTGAAGGTGTCAGATCCGGGCCGTATAGAGGGTGGGGTAACACAGTCAAGCGCATTTTTGTGATAGCCTCTCTTGTTTGCAAACTGTTGTGTGGTCTTCCGTCATCGTGAGTAGTATAGCCGCAAAAGGTTAGAGTGCAGGAATGTTGCAATGTTGCAAGAGATAACGATCAATGTTGCAAAGGGGGTTGGGGTTGAAAAATGGGTGGGGATTGCAAAGGGGGGTGGGGGTATGCAATGAAGGGGGTTATGCAACAGCTCAATGCTGCAAAGGGGGGGTGGGGGTATGCAACAACTCATTGCTGCAAAGGGGGGTGGGGGGATGCTGCAGGTGTAACAAGGGGTCAGGAAACTTGGAGGCGGCGTTATCCCCCAAGAGAAAGACAGGAGGAGAGAAAGGAAGAGAGGTATTCACCTGGCTCCTGCCAAGTGCATAATAACGCTTCAGCTGACCCGCCGTCCTCTTATAGACCCCTAATCAGCCAGTTGGCTTAGAAGGAGCCAAGGGGGGCGGGTACACCTGAAGGGGGGAGAGGGGAGGGATCTTCGGGGGGAGAAGGGAGGATGACCTCCGCCCAAAGGGGTTGCCTTAGCCTAAGAGAGAAAGGATAGACGGAGGAGGACTTTGGGGGGACAAGGTGGGATGTCCTAACCCCCCAAAGGGAAACTAAGCTAAGTCTCAACCTAAGAAGGGAAGGAGAGAGATCTTTATTCAACAGCTGTCATCATCAAACTGCCAGCTCCGAAGCCAAGCGGGTCTTATATAGATGATGGTTGAGTTGCCAGATACCATTTTTTATTTTAATTGTACAGGTATACATTATTAGGGTGAGTTGCTAGATACCACCATTTATTTTAATTCGTTACCAAAGCATACAGACTTTCTCTTGAAAATCGAAATTGACAGTAAGAAAATGTTTATTAATTAAATAAATAGAATTTGCCTTCTACTGCCCAAAAAATAATATAATACGTACGATCGTCAAAATTATAGTTCAGACGAAATACACACACACACACACACACACACACACACACACACACACAATTGAACAACTTTCTCCTCACCTTATATATATATATATATATATATATATACAGAAAGAATCATATTAACTGTGTCTATTTAATTTTGTCATTCCTTATATATATATATATATATATATATATATATATATATATATATATATAAACGGATTTTCACCTCAAAGTGAATTAAAACAATATTAACATTAAAAAATTCACTAAACAATTGGCTTAGCAAAAGAAATCGTTCCATTAACATATTCTCAAATCTATACACACACACACACACACACACCTCTGTATATATTATGTGAATGAAAATCAGAAAAATGACAAAAGTATATTAATTTAAAGCAAATGAATTTTCTCCTTTTAAGAGAATCACTTAATAAAACCAATATTAACAATATAAGAAACTAATTATTTAAACGCCGTTCTATTTACTTTCTTTCAGTTATTAAAACGAATCCCAATATTAACTCTTAGAATGTTTTGTTTTAACATTGTGTTGAGACGAGGAGTGAGCGGAGCAGGTAAGCAAGAGATCCAGCAAAAAGATCTAGCCCGAGGCCTTTTAAAACCGCAAACTGGCGAGAAGGAATTTGGGTTGAACTTTCTCTCTCTCAAAGACTCGAATCCTCCTCTTCTCGCTCTCCATGCGTTTGTCTTGTAACTAAAAAATGTTTTATATTTTATCAACTCCGTTATTTTTATTTACACGTAATTTGTATGGTGTCATATTCATAGCTAACATCTCTGTTATTGAATCGGAAAGATATATTATTATTATTATTATTATTATTATTATTATACATTTTTCAAAAATTAACACACACACACACACACACACACACACACACACAGAAAGTTTTGTTTATTCTTTTCATTTTTAAAAATATAAATAAAGGAATGGAAACATTTACACACACACACACACATACACACACACAATATATATATATATATATATATATATATATATATATATATATATATATATATATATATATACAGGGTGGGGCACGGGAATCAAGTGTTTTTTGAATAGCTAGTAATCGGCCATTAGGAATGGGAGGGGCGTGCGGTAGGTAGCATTCCATTCCTGGGTTCATAGCATTTAACTTTAACTAACACTCACCTTTATCTTTCAGGTGCCATCATGGAGCAGTGGACGTTAGAACACCGCATGTTCGCGTATGATCATTTTGTTAGGAGTGGCGAGTCAGTGACAGCAGTTCAGCGTGCGTTTCGCCGCAGATTCAACATTCATCGAAATGACTCTGTTCCCGCTCGTGACACAATCTTACGTTGGGTTAACAATCTTCGAACAGGAGGCTCAATAATGAAAACAAAACCGAAGGGGCCGCAACGCACTGTGCGTACTCCAGAGAACGTTGAAAGGGTCAGACAAGCGATGTTGCAAAGCCCAGGCCGCTCTGCTCGGAGACATTCAGCTGCACTCGGAATCAGCAATCGTACTGTTAGACGGATTTTGCATGAAGAATTACATTTTCACCCATACAAGTTAGCGATGGTGCAGGAATTGAATGTAAACGATTGCCCCTAACGACTGAATTTTGCACAGGAAATGCTTGCACTTTATGAGCAGAATGAAAACATGATGGTGGTAATGAGTGATGAAGCCCATTTCCACCTTAATGGGGCCGTCAACAATCAAAACTGTCGGTATTGGGCTGCTGAAAATCCGCGACAACTCCATGAAAAACCGCTGCATAGCCCTAAGGTTACAGTTTGGTGCGCGGTGGGAAAGTTTGGCGTCATCGGTCCCTATTTCTTCGAACAAAATGGGGTTACCGTTACCATAACATCTGGGCGTTACATTGAGATGGTGAACACCTTTTTCATCCCTGAGTTACGAAGAAGGCGTATTGCTCGTCGACATTTGTGGTTTCAGCAAGATGGGGCCACGCCACACACCGCCAGAGCGTCAATGGCTGTTCTTCGCCGCCTGTTTCCCAACCATCTCATTTCGAGATTTGGTGACATTGCATGGCCCCCTCGGTCCCCTGACTTGTCCACATGTGACTTCTTTCTATGGGGGTACCTCAAGTCACGTGTCTACGAGGACAAGCCCCGTACATTAGATGCATTGAAGGAAGCGATCCGTCAACAAATCATCCAAATCAACAGAGACCTGCTGGGAAGAGTGGAGGCCAATTTTCGTAAAGGCCTTCAACAATGCGTCGACGGCCAAGGACATCATATGCCAGATATAATTTTCGGTACATGATTATTATGACATGAAATGCTATGTTCTTACGAATGTTGTTCTACCAATATATTTTCTTTACAAAAATAAATATCATTTTCCTGATTATTCCAAAAACACTTGGTTCCCGTGCCCCACCCTGTATATATATATATATATATATATATATATATATATATATATGGTGGTACAAATTACAATAGTAATAATGAAAGCTAACTCTTTTTCGCCGAATTGCATTGGTTAAGCTTTTCACTCTGCCTCAGACCCACAGTTTAACGTGGAAACCGAACTAAACTGCAGCATGGGCGGGCAGAAATTGCACGGGATGCATTACTTATTGTGGTAGTTCTTGTCCTTGTATGTAATGAAAAAAGAACAGCTTAAGAGTTCATTTACAATATGCGTACATTTATCTCGTGTACACAGTTAGTGGGAAATAAAACGTACCAATGAAACTATAGACTCATTTAAAATACAGAATTCATTCACACCAGGCGTACACCTATCTCGTATATATATAATATATATATATATACAGAGAGAGAGATTTGTTTATTTTTCTTTTTTTTTAAATAAATAAAGGAATGGATATATTTACAATTTCTTTATTATAAAATCCTCTCGATTACATTAGTGATTATTGATCCGGGAACAGTGTGGCTGAAAAATGTGATATGCACAAAAACAATGTAGATTTTTCTCTTTAGTAATAATAATAATAACTAACTCCTCGCCGAATTGTAACATTGGTTAAGCTTTTCACTCTGCCTTAGACCTACAGTTTAACGTGGAATCCGAACTAAGCTTCAGCACTGGCGGGGTGGTTATTTATTCACACATCTATGCGAGAAGTAAAAATCCACAAGTCAGGAATCTTGGAAAAGCTGTGTTTAGTATGGTTGCCAAATAATTTGCTCCTCTCGATTACATTAGTGATTATTGATCCGGGAATATTGTGGCTGCAAAATGTGATATGCACAAAAACAATGTAGATTTTTCTCTTTAGTAATAATAATAATAACTAACTCCTCGGCGAATTGTAACAATGGTTAAGCTTTTCACTCTGTCTTAGACCTACAGTTTAACGTGGAATCCGAACTAAGCTTCAACACTGGCGGGGTGGTTATTTATTCACACATCTCTACGAGAAGTAAAAATCCACAAGTCAGAAATCTTGGGAAAGCTGTGGTTAGTATGGTTGCCAAATAATTTGCACCCAAAAAATTGAGGATCAATTTAGTATGGGCGCAAAATAACCTGCAACCGAAATTTGAAACTCAATTTAGTATAGGCGAAAAATAACTTGCAACCGAAAATGGAGACTCAATTTAGTATGGACGCAAAATAATAAAATATTGTTGTGAACAATATTGCATAAAGGGATGGATTGTTGAAAACCAAGTATAGATACAAATATTGTCGTGACGGAGAATGCAAGGAGTAATACGAGCATTAAATCTATGGAGAAAATATAAAGATGCCATTAGTCGTCCAAAGCATGGACCCGTTATATCGGTGTTACGATTGGTACACAAACTTATCATAGCTCCACCCAGTTACACTGCCAACCAATCATTACGAACATCTGCTCTTGATCTTTTGGGGCGGAGCTTCGTGATTGTGCATATAAAAGGAAATATTTTTCAGTTGGGAGTAACAGTAGCTATTTTCGCCAGTGAATAAACATTCCCTCTGCCAGTGAATAAACATTCCCTCCGCCATGGATCACGAACTTTACACTTTTCCGGATTTGTATCAAGAAGGTGACACTGCAGCATTGACTGAAATTAATCTTTTTAACGCGATTGACCGTGATGGATTATTTCCAACGCAAACCGTTGATGATATTTGCAAAGACGCTTCTTTAAATCCGACGGAAGGGACTACCATAGAAATGTAAGTGTCTATAATTTTATTTTTATTTTTTATTCACAAACTGTCAGAAAGATGATTTCATATATATGGAGGGATGTAGTATCTCGTCAAATACTTCATTTAGATGCTCACCATTATGCTAAAATCGAAATTTTTTATGGCAATCTTTTGCATGTTTTTTTATAAATGTTATTCGGATTACCTCTTAAATGAGCTTCTCTGAGCGAACCAAAGATATCTTCACATAATGGGGTCTGTCTTACAATATGTATACTCTGTATGTGTTTTTATTAAAAAAGATTCAATATGAACATTATTCTTTCTCCTTTAAGGTCCGATGAGGATTTGACACGTGTTATACAATCTTTTGAAGAATCTCGTGTCATGAATACGGAGGATATACCGAACAGTCAGCATAATGAATGTCACATCGAAATAATGTAAGTGTTTTTCGATCTTTTTTGGGGGAAGAAGACAATATATTTTCATC
The DNA here is from genome assembly GCA_023014485.1 of Bathynomus jamesi. Taxonomy (NCBI): domain Eukaryota; kingdom Metazoa; phylum Arthropoda; class Malacostraca; order Isopoda; family Cirolanidae; genus Bathynomus; species Bathynomus jamesi. The sequence continues at coordinate 145,010 of JAJOZX010008006.1, read as the reverse complement.
AATTTATTAAATGAAAGAAATCAGTACAATAACCATCTTAAACTACAGAATATACAAACTAACGTTACAAATATACACACGAACAAAAACATTATACTATACAACGAGTACGCACAATTGGAAAACGGATTTTTATCTGTCTGCATACCATTTCATCGTTTCGGCGAGTGTGACACGGGTCGAATAAATTTTAAAAATTTATAAATTCTTTATCACGTGACATATGCATGAGAAATGAAATGCAGTACATTCCACAAATATTACTAAAATATCCTTGTATTCGAAACGGGTTCCATACAACTTCGGGAATATGTAACTGAGCGAGAAATTTTACAATAACAGGGTCACTCCAGTGTTGAGTACCGAGTGAATCAAAATAGTACAGGCGGTGTCTATTTTTAAAATAGACTGCAATCCAATGAATCCCTTCATTACCGATGACATCTGTGTTCACAATAAGACTACCGAATTCTCGCGTACTTGGCAAACTCAATGTTTCATTCTTCGCAAACACGCCGATAAATTTGGAACGTGTGACTCGTTCACTATTCATTACTCTCTGAAGTGTATTAGCATCCATTTTAAAAGTCAGTGATAACGCACCTAAATCTATCTACTTCTATTAGGGCTTGCGACTCGAGATATACTAGTACACTAATAGGCGCGTCTATAGGATTGGTAATTCCAACCTCACTGAGATGTTTCCGCTCTGTTGTGGGCTTAAATGCGTATTTACGCTAGCAGATAAGTCAGGTGTAATGTCAAACGGATAAAGGTTAAATTGATCAATGAATTCTTTCTGCGTTACCCCATTACCAAGCTCATCACAATCACCTGCAATATGGGTCAGATTACTATAGGCTCTCGCGCAAAGAGGTAACACAGCGTCCGATGAATAGTCCGTATCCAATGTTCCACCCAAAGCAATGCCATTAACGTATAGAGTTATATTTTTAAGTCCGAAATTCTCGAATTTAAAGGCACTCTTTTTATATTTTCCATTCACCGAAGCATGGTCCTGCATTCCGATTAATATCCTTTTAGGAAGATTTCCCAGGGCAATGTTTTCTATCTGCTTCGACGCCAACCCTGCAGGCACCGTATATAGTTTGATTTGTACTCTGTTAATAGGGTATTTGACTGTGCAGTTTAGTAAATTTTTCTCAATTTCTAGTTGTTTTGGTGAACTTAATTTCACTCGCCGTACGCGGAGGTATGTCTCCATAATGTGAACCACAACGGGCTTTGCTCCCTCTTCTTGATCTGCATCCAGATTTAAGCAGATCTCAGGACTCGTGCGGGTGAGCTTTATTTTCATATCACTTCACCCCGTTGACAAGCAACTTCTCCTGGAAAGTGAAATCTGTGTCCAGACGTCCAAAACACTCGTATATCTTCTTTTTAGAATTTTTAAATTTGTCCTTTATACTACTTTCGTCTTTAGTTTGATAATATCCTCGGCACTTAAAAAGGAAGCCTTCGCTTCTTTGGAAAAGTTGAGGACATTTTCCAGATAGGCTCGTAGATGAAGTATCCCGTGCCTGACGAAATGTTGGCCTGATAAATATACGTCACACTGGTTGAATATGGAGTGCAGAAAGTTTGTTTCAGGGTATACAGCATATTTGTCATCGCAGTCCGTTCCATCAGAATGGGCTATACGTAGAACTTAGCGTACATGTGCACACAGCTTGGATCAAAAAAGTAAGGACCTGAGCTGGGTATCACGAATTCTATAGGAGCACTCGGGGATCTAATTGTGTTTAAAGGGTTAATTTTAATAAAGTCACTGTGCTCAATAGAAACTTGAGTTGGAGGCATCTCAAAAAGGGATAGCTCCGATTTACAGCATTGTGAACTACATGGGTGAATGAAGCGTGCCATGACCAGTTAGAAATAGTGCCTCCTCTCTCGACAAGTAGTAAACAAACTATGATTCATGAGATCAATGTCCTTAGCTTATATCAGTTAAAAAAGTGGTCAACCATAGGTTTCGTTCGCTTACAGCACTTCTTTTTGATATCCTTTTACGTTTAATACCAAGTGACCCCTTCTTCCGGACAGCCCTCTTCTTCCCGCCACCACGCATTTTTCTCTTTGCATCTTTGATGATTTCGTCCCGTGTGCGCTTTAAATGTTTTTTTAGAGCTTCTTTAGGTTTAGCCCCAGCCAATATGTCTTCTGCAGTGTTAAGACCTGATTGTAGCGCTTTCCTTCCGAGGTATCTGGCACTCCTCTTCAGCAAAGGAACAGCCGTACGTAGTATGGATGAAAAAATGGACCCAAGTCCACTACCGCGCTGGTATCTCACCCCTCGATAGACGGTGAAAGGCTTTCTATCCATTATAACTCAGTGTGTCGAAAGTGTAGCTTCACTGTTAAGCTCCCGTTACCGAATGGGAAATTTTCACCCTCAATCGTTCTTATATATATTGAGATATTGGTTATTAAATTAGTTGCGACATTCACATAATGGGGTCAGTCATATGTAATACTCAAACTCCTTTCTCTATGGTTGGGGATGTGGGCAATGCGCAGCAGGCGTGCCTGGGTATCCCCAACAAACTGGTGCTCCACTATATTACTGTAAATATAGCACATGTCTGGGGACTGAGAGCTTTCAGCAAATTTCTCGATCTTCAATTGAAACATTAAGCTGGACAAGTCACGTTGTGCCTCGTGAAATGTCTCTCTTTGGAAGACTGCGCTATATCGGCCCTCAGCCGCAATTGTGAACAGCTCTTTATCTCTAATATTTTTACTAAGCGTTGATTTTAACCTCAATGTGCATGCGGGCGTGTCTATGTTTACGATTTCAAAAAGTAAATCGTTTGTCATGTACGAATTTTCAAGACTCTTGTTTAAACCCTCCACAATATCCATGGCTGTATCATAATGCCCGATTCCTAACGAAACATTTATGCTATAGAACCGTCCCTCACCGCACAGGGTTGAGCGTACAGTATTGTCTAAGATTATGCCTAATTTTTCGCATTCATCGGTGCTTCTAAGGATCAGAAATATGACCTGTGCTTTTTCAAGAGTTAAAAATTTGGTGGTTAACTGGAGTTCACATAACCCCACCTCATACGAATCACGACCCAATTCAATGGGTCCATGGAGCTCTGATACAAAGTTGGCTAGTGTGTTGTTAGGATGTATAGACAGGGACGAGGAGGACGGGAGTGTGACGGAGAAATGGTTAGGAGCCATGTTGCATACTATTTAAGCTTCATTATTGCATCAGCTTTTATATAGGTGTTGAAGCTTTCTGGGTACCCTACCCATTTCACCAGGTACATTTTTCTCTTTCCTGAACCTTTGCTTCCTAAAATTTTCTCAATTTTAAACACATTTTTTCCTAAATTAAATGCAACTTTCTGCAATTCCTCGCGGTAAAAGCCTCCTGAGATTTCTTCCCCATTCAAATCTTCAACGTAATACATCATTATCTCACCTTTAGGTCTCATAGACCTAACTTTAAAAATCTCACGTGTCCATCCTTGCTGAAAACCTTTTGCGAATTTATTTCCCGAACGCGACAGCCTTACATAATCATTGATTTTTAAGCGCGCAGAGTGTGGTGGTGTTGGTGATCCATCTCTTCTCGGGGGCGTATCTCTTTCTAAAACTTCGTTAGGTGTTGTCCCAATCGTGCGATGGTGTGAGCGGTTGTAGGATGATGCCAATGATTCCAGAATGTCTAGAAATCTGTGTGTTTTTATGTGTAAAATAGCGGTGCATGCGTTCCTTAATGGTACGTTGAACTCTTTCAGCTAAAGAAGCCTTATGTATAGAATTGGTTGTGTAATAGCTGATATTAAACTCTGTCAACATGTTTTGAAAAGCACGGCCTATAAATTCCTCCCCATATCCGTACAAAAATAGCCAGGAACCCGGTTTTCTTTTAACATTAGCGTTTTGGTGGCTTTAGCAACTGTTTCAGGTGATTTATTTTTCAGAGGAACTAGCCACAGATATCTAGAGAATACATCTATTATGAATAGAATGTAACAGTAACCATCGTTATACACAGAATATCTTTGCATGTCTGTTAAATCTGCTTGCCAAATAGAATCAATCGAGGCAGCCGTTGTCTTGGCTGTTTTAAACCTTTTTCTCACCGGCTTATGAAGCGTTTAAGCGTCCTGCTCCCGCAAAAATCTCTCAACATCTTTTTTTCCTACTCCGTAAACACTTCTGTACAGTCTATCTACGCCGCCGTAGGAGGCTGGGTTAGAAATGTCATAATAGCGTTTACTTAATACAGATCTACAGATCTACAGAAGCTAAGGCTAACAAAGACCCTAAGATCCACTCTAAGGTTAGCCCGAGAGAAAGGAAAGAGTAGCGGGTTAAGAGAAGAGAAGAGAATAAGGGGTTAAGTAAGAGCAACACCTATCACTCATGGGTTAACATTCATTCAGAAAAAGAGGAAAAGTGTCTCACCATCATCATCCGCCGGCCACTGCCGACAAGTCAGAAAAATAGTCGGAGAATAGGAGAGGGGTGAAAGATGAAAAGAAGTAAAATAAGAACGCTTACAAACCATGCAAACAAAGTCTTAACTCACTGTCATACCATACAAACTACAAACATGCAAGAAAAGAGTGAGACATGCAAAGTAAGGAGAGGATAAGGAAAAAAAAAAAAAAGTAGGTAAAGTTAAACAAAAAGTGGGTTAGTTTACGCTATGAGCTACATCTACATTCGTGTTAGTCTAATTTTTTTTTTTTTTTTTAATAATTTTATTGCTGGCATCACACGCTGGCATGTCACAAGCTGGCATTCATCGTCAACAGACTCATCCTCGAGCACCACCACCAGAGCTTCTGTTGCTAACTTTGTTGTTTTTTAAATTAAACAACGTTAATACCTTTAAAATGTCTGTCAAGACGGTTCTTAAACATATTAACGCTGGTAGAATGAACGACTGACGCGGGAAGATTATTTCATTTATCAATTACTTTAAACGTAAAGAAGTTTTTAGCGATATTAGTAATAAAACGCCTGCCACGCAACTTAAATCCGTTATTGCGAGTATTACTATTATCAAAAGTGAACAATTTGTCAAAATTTACGTTATCGATGTTATTAACGATTTTGAAAACTTCAATAAGCTCCCCCCTTAATCTCCTAGTTTCGAGTGAATACAGGTCTAACTCATTAATCCTATCTTCATAAGGCTTATTGCGCAATGACGGAATAAGTTTCGTGGCACGACGCTGAACCCTTTCTAACCTATCAATATCCTCACGCAAGTACGGGCACCAAAACTGAACTGCATATTCTAAATGAGGCCTGACTAGGGACTTGTAAAGGGGCAATATAATATCCTTCGATTTAAATTCGAAATTACGCGCTATGAAGCCTAACATCCTATTAGCTTTTGCGCAAGACTCCAGGCACTGGTTCCTAACCTTTAAATCCTTAGATACGCGTACGCCTAAATCTACTTCCTCGTCAACGCTCGCTAACTCCCTATCATCCATCGTATACGCGTAATTATTGTTGCGAGAACCTATATGCAAAACTTTACATTTGTCTACGTTAAATTGCATCTGCCACTTATCTGTCCACTCCATAATCCTATTTACATCGTCTTGAATCCTATTTCTATCGTCCTCGTTAACAACCTTACCGCCTATTTTAGTATCGTCCGCGAATTTTGACACGTTACTAGTCAATCCTACATCTATGTCGTTAATGTAAATTACGAATAGCAATGGGCCTAACACTGAACCCTGTGGGACACCGCTACCTACATCTAACCACCCTGATTCACTACCATTAACTACGACCCTCTGTCTCCTAGCACGAAGCCATTCTTCTAACCAGTTAGCTACCTGACCGCGTATACCGTGCGCTTTAACCTTCGCAATTAGTCTCCTATGCGGAACTGTATCGAACGCCTTTTTAAAATCTAAATAAATAACGTCAGCTGCTCTATGCCTATCGTATTCGCGCACTATTTCGTTATAAAATTCTAACAAATTAGTTAAACAAGACCTATGGCGTCGAAACCCATGCTGACTACTATTAATCAAATCTCTACTTTCTAAGTGATCGATAATACGAACCCTAACTACGGATTCCAAAAGTTTACCTACAATTGACGTTAAGCTAATGGGCCTATAATTGCTAGCTACCGCGCGGTCGCCTTTTTTAAAAATAGGCGTGACGTTAGCTAATTTAAAGTCTTCAGGAATAATCCCCGTTTCGAGTGACTGATTAAAGATCTTCGTTAAGGGGCCTACGATAACTTCTTTCAAATCTTTCAAATGTTGGGATAAAAAGCGTCAGGGCCTGGAGCCTTGCTAACTTTTAGCCTATCGATATAATGCGCAATCTCAGCCTCGTAAACAGTTATTTCATCCAAAATAGTCTCGCTACTAAATGGAACGATATCATCCACGTCGGGGACATTATTTACGTCTTCTACGGTAAAAACTGTCGCAAAAAAGTTATTGAAAATACCCGCCATCGCCTGAGCGTCAGAAGCCAAAGCGCCATTAACATCCACTAGAGGGCCTATGTTATTTTTTACCGGCTTACGATTATTAACGTATTCAAAAAACTTTTTTGGATTATGTTTACTATCCGCAGCTATAAGTATCTCTAAATTACGCTTGGCATTCCTAACTGATCTTTTAACCTGACGTCTAAGCTCGATATATCTATTAAAGTTAGCTACCTGGCCATTACGCTTACTAAGTCTATACGCTCTATTACGCTCGTTTATAAACTCTCCTATTTCCCTACTCCACCACTTCGGTCTACCACGATTACTAGCGCGCTTGGGCCTACGAGGAATAAACTCCCTTTCAATATTCCTAAAACTTTCTTTAAACGCCACCCAACGCAAATTTGTGTCATTACCCATAAATAAGTTATCCCAGTCCACTACTCTCATCCTATCCGCGAAACTATCAAAATTAGCCCTACGAAAATCAGGGACTTCTATTACGTTACTATCCTGGTTTTTCTATCAATAACTTAAACCTAAGAATTTGATGATCGCTACATCCTAAACTCTCGCCTACTTCTAAACCTTCGACTATATTCTCGCCGTTCGTCATCACCAAATCTAAAATATTATCACCGCGCGTTGGTTCGGTAACTATCTGTCGTAAAAAGTTATCGTCCATAAACTCAACCAATCTCAAACCCTCTTCATTATCCGTAAAATTCTCGTAATTAACATTAGGGCAGTTAAAATCTCCGACAATTATACTATTCCGATTGTCAATAAAATTACCAAGAAGTGAGTAAAATCTAGTATCTATATCGAGGGGTTGAACGGGAGGTCTATAAACAACAACAAAAATAAAACTAATACTACGCGCCCTAACTTCAACACAGATCGCATTAATTGCTGCCGGAAAATCTAACTTAACCTCGATAGCCCTAAGGGAATTACGAATGTACAGCAAAACGCCGCCTCCAAATCTATGTAACCTATCATTAGTAAAGAGTTTAAAACCCGGTATCTCAAGTTCCCCCAACAAGTCCGGAGTCACGGTATTTAACCAAGTTTCAGTGATAGCAACTATATCATAGTTGCCGGAATAAATTACCGCCTTAAATTCATTTAATTTATTTCTAATACTACGCGCGTTGCAATAAAAAACGTTTAAGTTATTTTTTACCACGGGCCCGCGTTTTAAACTATTTATCACGTCGGGCCGCGTTTCCCGGACCCACAACGTTTAAAGAAGGCTTCGACCTATACAGCTTTCGCACGCTTTCGTCTATTAACCTACCTAGCCTAGCATTACCTATTTCATTAAAATGCACCCCCATCTTTTATAAAAAGGCTAGGATCATTGAATTCGGACCACAGCTTTACGAAGGGTACATTTTCCTCAGCACAAATCTCTTCTAATTTGTTATTCAAAAATATTGTTTTGGACGTAATTCTAAGACCCAACCCGTGCCTAGGGGTAATACCTAGAACTAAAGACCTATCTGACCTCGCCTTCAGGGACCTAATTAACCCCCTATATCTCTCCAAAACGTCAGGCACTCTCGTATCGGGCCTATACGAGTCGTTGCCTCCTACCATCGTCACCAACATTGAGTGACGGGAAGCAACGTCAACCCTATCCACTTCGTCTCTAACTCTGTCAACCCTGGCCCCTGGGAGACAGACCCTCCTCCTCTTGGTTGGATTCCGTTTAACGAATTCTTTGTCCATGTGGCGCACTAAAGAATCCCCAATTAAAATAGTTTCCCCCTCATTCACGTCCCTTTCCAAATGGGCGAAAGGGTTCGAAACCTCGATAGGGGGGGATTCCTATCACCTAATGTACGCGGCCTAGCTCCACCCTTAACCTCTCTAAATCCCTCGCTATCTACTACTCTCGGACTAACCTTAACCTCTTCCTCAACTCTATCTAACCTTCCCGACAAGCTACCTAAACTAGAAACTAAGTTACGCACCTCACCCTTCAAATTACTAACGTCTTCAACGTTAATATTGGTTCGGCTTCCGTCAACCGTAGCCCTAACCCTGCCATCATCAAGCGTTGCAAGTCTATCCGCTACCTCACGTACACTGCGTTTTATGTCCACTAATTCCTCCATGAACTCGCAAAAGAAACAAACTGATCTATCGGTAATCGCCACTGGACCGCCGTTATAATCCTTAAATTCCGAATACCACCGGTTAACCCTACACCTAACACACGACGCTTTCTGCGACGGCATCGCGGAGTTAAAAATTTAAACAGTCACAGGTATAAGTTAAATTAAGCCGGCACGCTATGAAAACTTCTAAATCGCTAAAAACCACTAATATTCAATTACTTAACTATAACAATGTAAATTTAAACGCAAGTATATAAAATTCAAAAAGTATCCAAAGTAAAATTCTCAGCAATATACAAAAGTAGATGCAAAATCAGAGAGCTCAGGAAATGCGTCCGTTCAGTGGGTAGGGTTGACCGTTGTTTATCCTCTTCTTTCTCCTCTTCAAAGGTGTTACCGCTGGGGGTGACGGCGTCTTCAATTGTGTCACATGCGTTGCATGTTCCAAGTCTTTTAACCTGTTCAGATTTCCTATCAACGTTTTAGGGACATTTATTTGTTGTAGTCTTGCTTTAATATGCTTCCATCCTGATGGTGATGGCCTACCCCACTTTCTCACCAGATCATGGACACTGTCTATGATATTCGACCCCTGTACTCTTGATCCTTCCACAATGATCTCGCCTGTATCGGTCCATTGTATGGCTGTGTCCTCATTCAATAGATTATAAAGACTTAAACCTTTATTCCTCAATGTATGTGGGAGGGTGCTTTTTAATACATGCTCGATATGTTTTGTGGCTGATCCCTTAATCTTTGGTGTTTCAGCTGCATCGTCGGGTACAGGTCCTATGTCGCCATGTCCATCGTCCCCCGTGCTGTGCCTAATAACCACAGGAATCTCTGTCGGGTTCTTATAATTTTCGTACTCGTGAAGAAATTTCTACAGAGCTTCTTGGTATAAGATTCTTTTCTCATCAGATGCTTTTTCACTGTTTAATAGGGCTAGCAATTTGCTTTCCATTCTTTTAAGTCTGCTTTTACGGGGATCTAGATCCGTGTCTGGATTCCTTTGCAGTGAAGCGTACACCTCGTGTGGAATCACAACCACTTTCTTCATTATATTAATCTAGTCCAGTGCTCTTCAACCTGGGCGGTACCGCCCACTAGTGGCTCAAGGATCTCATTAATCTAAAGGTAATTGCAATTAATTTTATTGTTTTATGCAGGGTATATAACTTTTAGTTTGAGTTTTTGCATTTTTAATTTTGGTGGGCGATACGGAGATTCAAAAGTTACAAAAGTGGGCGGTAAGCATAAAAAGGTTGAAGAGCACTGATCTAGTCAGTAAAGGACCCATACTGAAAATAAGATGGGGAGAAATGGCCCTCCTGTTTGTACAATAATTCGTGTTTTCTTCGCTACAGTTTGACTTTTACGAGCGAGTGCACGTATTATGTTCTTGTAACGGCGTAGGCGAGCCTTCTGAGATGGTTTCATTGATACATTGCAATTTATAACGTTAAGACAGATTTCACAGATGCATTTTAAAAAGTCGGAGTCGATATTTTTAATAAACATCTGCTACATTGCCCGGGGCAGTCGATGATAGATTTTTATTAATTCACGGTATTTCTTTAGTCTCTTTGTCATTCTGGAATATACACCGTTTCAGGCTCGTTTGGAAATATATTCGTTCTTAGAAGCACCCTAAACGTGTTTGTATACACCGTTTCAGGCTCGTTTGGAAATATATTCGTTCTTAGAAGCACCCTAAACGTGCTTGTAGCTTCTTTATAAACTTCCAAAAACTCCTTACGCTGATTCGGGAACATTTGATTGGCTAATACCCCAGTTTGTGATACATCTCTACGTTGTGCGAATAAGACTAGATATTGTGTATTTAACGACACATCGCGCATGTATCTATTTTTGAAAAATAGATTCTGATTGATGAAGAACACGCTTATGTTAAGATGGTGGGAGAATACTGTAAATGTCTCGGCAAACAAAACGTTTTATCCATCTCCAACATGAGATCGTCAATTACAATGACTGTATGTTCATTTCCCTTTAACGAATTAACGTCATATACACCTTTGTGGAACAAAATATCATCTTGGTACTCGTTGAACACTGATTGATACGTCGAATAGCACCATATAACTTTATGCACAAATTTCGAGAACATCTCTCCCTTTTCTTTAATGATTTTAAGCATAAACACAGTTTTACCACATCCTGTAGGTCCAGATATAATACATGTGGATGGGCTTGTGAATCTGAATTTCTAACACGTCACACTCCTAAGTGGATCATTTACAAAATATTACAAATTTTGAGTGCTGTTCCATATATTTTTCTTTCTTCTCCCACAGAACCGTGAATGACGATGAGGTAAAGCATCCCATCATCGACATTACGGATGACCCCGACGACAGTGTAGTTGTGATCACAGAATCCTCCCCTGCCGACGAACCCTCACTAGCGATACCGGTAGCACGTTCAAAGCGGAGGTATGATGAAGAGAACCCCACGTCAGGTATAAAGCGACCGAAATACGCGCCTGTTGTTAGACAACCACCAGTAATAGAGCCCCAACCCTCAACGTCTTACGCAACAAGCCTCCCAGCAGCACCTTCCGCCAATATATCCCCTTATTCATCCGCCACAGTTGCCCCCCGTTCTGTTGAGTCTACAATAATAGACTCCAGGCCCTCAACTAGTGTTGAAAAATAATCGAAACTTTACAAACCGGTTTTTAATCGATCTGTTTTCGAAAACCGGTTTTAGCCGGTTATGACCTAAAAGTATAGTAATTTTTAAAAGCCACAATTGAAAGGTACTGAATTTAACACTTAACAAGCATAGCTTATCGCCTACTTTTTGGTCAAAAGAATGCAAAAATGCAGCTTCATATGTATGCATATGAATAAGAAAATGACAACTTTGACATATTTTATTTCAGCCAAAATAATACATTACTCAAACAATTTAGATTTGAAATAATTTTTTAAAATAAAACATCTATACTTAGAAAGAAATAAACTTCTTTTTGTAAAAAAATTATAAAGAATAAAAATAAAATTTATCTCTATTTTGGAAAAAACATTGAAATAAAATTTTTTAATAAAAAAAACTTTACCTAGAAAACAGAAAATTGACTCTTCGTGTAAGAAAAAATATATAAATTAATTTAGATTTTATCCCTATTTTGGAAATGACATCTTAAGAAACAAAGGGCATTAAGGGTCTTATACTGCGAATAGGGCTTTAGTCGACTGACTCTACACTACAGCCTACATGATGAGACAAACTGAAGATCGAGTTGCCAGATAGGCAAAAATTATACTGAAGAGCAGTTGCCAGTTTGTCACAATTTAACTTAATAGGTAATGTATTCGAAGTTATTTTTTGTGCGCTGTAGCGCGTAGCTGCACGTTCGCGCAAGTTTGAGCCAAATAAAAATCAATCGATAAAACCGGTTTTTTCTTTCGGTTTTCGATTTTTAGGGGAATTTTACAAACCGGTTTTCAACACTACCCTCAACGTCTTACGCTGACAACCCCACATCAGCATCTTTGGCCGATATAGCCACTTGTCCATCCTCCACAGCTGTCCCCCGTTCTGTTGAGTCTGCAATAATAGATCCCCAACCTTCAACGTCTTACGCAACCAATCCTACATCATCCAATATAAACTCTTGTTCAAACGCCACAGCGGTGACTCGTTCTGTTGAGGATGATATAACGTTTGAGTTGGTGCGCTCCGCAGCCCCTACGCCAGCCTTGACTAGAAATCGGTATAGAGTTAGGGTCGACCCTAGAGCCATGTATAGCAATGGAATTGAGCGCGGGCTACGCCGGGTTGTACAGCGTATTGTAGAGTTTGCTCTTCAGAACCGCGACGAGCGTGAAGTCAGGACGAGTCTGTCCTTTGGATTCGGGTCAGATGATGGTGATGTAGATGATTATTGGGTAGTAGTGCCATTTAGACGTTTGGCGGCTGAAGATGTAGAATATATATTAGGACGTATAATGCAAGCCGCCCAAAGTAGTATAGCCTTTAATATGGACACCTTCACGATAAATGTTGACCGTGTATTCCGTGTTGCGGGACATAATGCCATACCGTATACTCTTAACTTCATTTCTCCGATTATTTACCGAAAGCATATAAACGTCGATCGTGGTTGCGGCTTTATAGCAGTAGTCTTAGCACGTATGTTTACTGTACAAAATACACAGGCCACAAAAATTTGGTTGCCTACGGTCGTGGAGCGTGCCCGTAAACTAGCTCTAGACTGTGAACTTGAATTTGACTGTAATATGGGTCCTGAAGAGCTGAGAAGGGTAGAACAGGAAATGAGTGTCCGTATAGTTGTATTTGGGTTGGATGATCGTCGTAGGACTGTGTATGTTTTTAAAAGCTGTGTGAGAGATCGTACAAGACCCCTACTTATTTTAGGATTGTCAGGGACAACGTATCTCCCCATCCGTAATATAAGGTGGCTTTACGCGAGTTATGCCAAAAGTCGAAAATATGGGAGACATCATGATTTGTGTAAGGGGTGCCTCGAGTTTGCGGATGATATAGTGAAATTGTAAAGAATGTCACATGGTATGTGAACAGTGTAAAAGCACCAAATGTGAAAGCCGTGTAGTTGAAGTTGAGAAGAGAGACTGTGATGTGTGTAGACGCACATTCTTCAATAATAACTGCTTTGATCACCATAAATCAACTGGCACGTGCAAGAAAATGAGAATCTGTGAATGTGGTATGTTTCACACAATGGATAATTGGGGGAAATTTAAGCACAAGTGTGACGAAATTCACTGTCCTACATGCCAGGAGGAGTATAAGGCGGATGGAGTAAAGCATGTCTGTTATATGAAAGATGCTAAGCCTAAAAATAACCCTTGTATAACTGTATACTACGATATAGAAACATATACGAACGCTGAAACCAGAGGTAATTCCACATTTACTTGTGAGCCAGACTATCTGCGATGAGTGTATGGGGATCGAATGTGACGAGTGCCCCAAATGCGGGGTAAACGGACAAACGTTTTTAAAACGAATGTCCACGATAGTCCTGTTCAACTATTTGTGTCCTATAACGGGACAAAATTTGACACGCAGTTCCTTTATAAGGAGTTGCTTGAGCACGAATCCTCTGAGATATTTACAGGTGATCCATTGAAAAGAGGCAACAAATTAATACAGATGCAAATAAGAGGCAATGTACAATTTAAAGACACTTTATTATTCACACCTTGTAAATTAGCAAAGCTACCCAAGGTGATGGGGGTAGCAGCTGAAGTTTCCAAAGGATACTTCCTCTACACTTTCTTCACCAGCGAGACTTTAAATTACGTAGGCCCACCACCACCCAAACATTATTTTAACTATGATTTTATGAGTGTAGATGAACGTGAAGACTGATCGATACTACAACAGTTTTAATGAACGTAATCCTTATAATATAGCTGATGAATGTGAGCGTTATTGCGTGAATGATGTGCGCGTGCTTAGAGTATGCTTCCAGGCCTTTAGAAGGATGTACATAGGCCGTTTCAAATGCGATCCGCTGTAAGTCGCAATCACTATCGCGTCATTATGTTTTACGGTGTTCAAGAATAACTTCATGCCTAAAGCCACCTTAGCCATTATTCACCGAAACAACCCCCGCAGTTACGGCCACAAGGCTATTTACTGGCTCATACACCTAGAGCAACAAACAAGCGTATACATAAAGCAAGCCCGCAACACGGGAGAAGTGCCCATTAAGATTAACGGTCGTATTTTTTGGATTGATGGGTTAAGTGAAAACCGTGTCACTGGTGTGAAGACTGTGTACTCCATTTAACGGATGCTGGTGGCATGGATGCCCCCGTCCTGAGTGCGGAATCGCCGGAGATATCCACGGTAGATCTCCTGCCGACTGTCTTGCGTGGACCCGCACCCGCGATCAACTTATAGGATCCCAGTTCACTCACAAAGTCTTGTGGGAGCATGAATATGATGCACGGATGGAGACAGACGAGGTGTACCGTGAGGAAATAAACACGATCAAGCGTTCAATGGTGCTGGATCCTCTCAAATGTGGTGATTCAGACTATACTTTCCACCTACGGAGGGTGTGAAACTCCATTACTACGATTTCTGTTCTTTATACCCATACGTGATGAACAACAATCCGTATCCCCTGGGCGCTCCTGAGAAACTGGTGGGACCTAACCTGCCCTCCATCAATGAATTTTCAAGAAATTTGAATGATCGCTACTTTGGGCTCTCTTTCGTAGACGTGCTACCCCCTCGCAATTTATGGATGCCAATCTTACCCGTCGTTATCGACCACAAGCTCATGTTCCCTCTGTGCGTGAAGTGCGCGGAAGAGAATAACGGTAATTGTAACAATATACCCCACCAGCGTAAGATCAGAGGCGTATATAGAAGTCCAGAGCTGGCCCTAGCCGTACGCCATGGGTATAGAATAGTGATGTAGCGGATGTCATTTTTTTCACATCCGCGGATGCGGATGTCTACATTTTCGTTATTTTTTAGGATATATTCGAGATTTGTTGTGTTTAACGTATATAATAAGTTACTATATATAGAGAGCTGTAGCTATAATGTAGTATAATTGATTAATTGTACAATAATTGCTGTACTTTTCTCTGAACATATAAAATAATATGAAGCATCTATCTAATATAGAAATCAATTAGTGAATTCGTCTGCAAATAAATTCGTTATATTTTGTTGATTTTCAGCCACAATTAGAAACCATAATTGTGTTACCAGGATGCGGGACGTGGACCCAACTCAAATGCACCCCACCGACCTCTTTCCCCAACCTCCACCCTTATAGAAAGAGATCTTTAATTAGCTTGATAACTATTTATATTAAGTTTAAAGTTTTATTAGCATATTTATAAATGAGTAATTAAAATAAAGTAAACTAAGATGTTCATCGTTTAATATTCAAACTTAATTATAGGAAGGTTATGCTTAAGGAACATTAATTTTTCTGCCTTTTCTGCTGCCAGTCTGTTTCTCTTTTCATCATATATTAATCCAGCACTGCTAAATAATCTCTCGCTTGGTACGCTTGTTGGAGGACAGGCTAAATGTTTCCTTGCAAGTTTACTCAAGTATGGATAGATATTCTGCGTATTTTTCCACCAACTAATAGGATTGTCACATACAGCCAGGCGTTTTTCTTGGTGATAGCTCTCGATCATTTTTACTACATCTTTTGACATCGCGTAGGTCTCGTCATCGCTGCTTGACTCAAGAAACTGAGAGAGAGATTCTGTGATAGATTTGCTTGTTGAAGGTGTTGGTTCTGTCACTGAAACTTTTATTCTTTTGGTGGGTGGCGAAGCGACAGATTCAAGAGATTGAAGCTCTTCAACTGCTTTGCCAAGTGATGAGTTAACTCGTTCTAATGTACTAGGTGAAAATAACTTAGCTTTGTAACGTGGATCTAAGTAGGTTGCAAGAGTATAAAGATCATCATTTTCAAGAGAACCGAAGCGTTTTACTAGTTCTGATCTCATTACATCTTTCATCAGTTTTACTCCATGATCATCTCCATTTGAGGAAGGTTCAAGATGTTTCCTCAGCGTTGTAATTAATGGTATTACATCGGATAGAGAAGCGGTAGAACTGCTAATTGCCTTTGTAATTTCCTCAAATGGTCCCAAAAGTTTGATGCAATTTGACATATCATTTTCCGTATTCGTGAGAATCTTAACTTTGGAATGGGAACTGGCATACAAAGCAAGAGGTTCCTTGAGTACAAGTATTCTTTCCATCATATAAAGAGTACTGTTCCAGCGAGTTTGAACATCTTGGATCACAGTACGATGCGGAACATCAAGCCTTTTCTGAATTGCCTTCAACTCATCTTGAGCCATTGTTGAGTGGTGAAAATGGGTTGCTACACCTCTGCATTTGGAAATGATTTCAATTACAGACTTCTGTGCCTCTAAGCCAGATTTAATAACTAACTGAAGTTTATGTGATACACAATCGAGATTGTTTACTCCAGACAAAAATAAAGCTTTTTTCATGTTGGCACCATTGTCTCTTAAAACACAATGAACATTCGAAATGGTATCCCCCATTTGTTCAGCATTGCATCAAAAGTACTCGATAAGTACTCACCAGTGTGCCATTCATCAAGCTTTTGCGCGCATAATACAAAATTCTTTCGTTGAAAGTCCTCATCAATTCGGTGACAGGTTAGAGAAAGAAGAGACACACCAGCAGACGTGTCTGACCATGCATCGGTAGTGAAGGACAGTCCAGTTTCAATCATTGATTTCACCTCCTCATTTATTTTAGCACAAACATTTGGATAAATATTATCACAAATTAGGTCACAGTAGAAATGTGTTTTTTTCAATTTGTACTGTGGACTAGCCGCTTGTACAAAACGCATGAAGCCAATACCTTCAACCAAATCGAATGGTTGATCATCCATAACGATCATTTCTGCAATACGGTAGTCCATTAGTTTAGTTTTGTGATGGTTGACATCCCACAATGCTTTTTTTTCCATACAACATTCTATTGTTACTTGTTTCATCTTCTGTAGGGGAGTTGGCGAAATCTTTGCAGCAGTTTCTTTTTTGTTTGCCTTTTCTAAATCCGCCTCAATCACTTCCTCATACTGAGAAGAATGCATCGACCTAAGATGATTCTTAAGAGATGTGGTACCTCTACCTTTTCTAGAATAGTTTTTAGAACATAATTTGCACTTAGCAATGTCTTTAGAAATCCGTTCAAAATACTTCCACACGGCCGACTCCATTGTGTCTCACAGAAATTGGGACACTAGAAATAGCGATATAAATCAGCTAAATGATCAGAGCGCGAACGAAACACCCTCACTCTTTCAAGGTCAATCGACTACTGAGTAAGTGAGTAACTTCATACAAGAACAGCCTCTCGTCTTGTCGCTTGCATCACTTTTGCGCACAATGAACTAGTTCTATTAATATAGTAGAATTTGATAATTTCCGCTTATTAATGACGTTTTATCTCAACGGTCCACATCCGCACGACATCCGCAGTCCAAAGTGCGGATGCGGATGCGATAAAATGTGCAGATGTTCCGCGGATGCGGATGTGACCTACATCACTAGTATAGTATACTGAAGATACATGAGGAGTGTAGGTTTCAGAAGCTACCCAACCTTTTCACACCATATATAAACGCATTTTTGAAGGATAAGGTTGAGGCATCAGGGTATCCGCAAGGAGTTGACACCGAAGATAAAAAGTCTGCCTATATTCAACGTTACCGTGACCGTGAAGGTATACAGCTTGACCGACCCCAAATTATAAAGAACCCTGGCAAGCGCTTTAGTGCAAAGTTGTGTCTAAACAGTCTTTGGGGAAAATTTGCACAGAATACCGGCAAAGGGAACGTTCGTTGGCACAAAGTTATAGTGAAGTCTGGGATTATGCCAACGCTCCCGATAAAGAGGTCATGGAGATCATGAATGTAGGTAATACTTACATAATAAAGTACAACAACACTGAATTGGCCAAAGATACCTCACGGGTTACAAACGTACCTGTAGCCAGTTTCACAACGGCCTACGCCCGCATAAAACTTTGGGGGTTATTGCATTCTCTTGGGCGGAGAGTATTGTATGCCGATACAGATAGCGTGATATTCACAGAGAGGGAGGGTGAATACATGCCTCCTATTGGTGAATTCCTCGGTGAGTTGACTGATGAGATCAAGGATGAGTATGGAGACACCGCATACGCCGACTCTTTGTCTCAACAGGTCCAAAAACTTATGGGGTACGGGTGAGGGTGGGGGAGGATATGAAATATATCGTGAAGGCAAAGGGTATCACGCTCAACCATGCGAATCGGCGGTCGTTAAACTTTGATTCGTTGAAGGATCTAGTGTGTTTGGACGATGATGAGGGCGAACGGCCTCCCCAACTAACTGTAGGCACCCACAATTTTCGGGCACAGAAGCTGGGGGGCGTGAAGGAACTTAGGGGAACGAAGGTGTGCCGTAACACCTATAGGAAACGTTACCAGTTACCTGGTACCTATGATACCGTACCCTTTGGATACCATAACCTTTCATGCGTCTATTGTTAACTTACTTATCACACGTATTTGTAAATATGTATGTCTTGTATATAATCTTTGATGTATCTATTGTTAACTTATTTATTACACGTATTTGTAAATATATATAACTTGAATATCTCGTTTATTAAATAAATCATGTTTCAATTAGCGTTTCACTTTCTCCTTTGTGTGTGTGTGTGTGTGTGTGTGTGTGCACAGGTGAAAGTTCTAAGCTCCGCCCACTGTAAGACCAGCAACGTGAGTCATGCTACTATCTGGGATTCCCTGCGTGGTCAGTTGACTGCAGTAAGCCCTTGAGCTCAGACGTGTATTCGCCCACGTAGAAGAAAATGGCTACCTTTAATATTGCTTGTTCAACGTTTATGAAATGGTATTCTGCAAAGCTTCAAGATGTAGTGGATACCGAAAAACTTCCTATTCCCCCCTCCTTTGCCTCTTTTAAAACCACATTGGATCGTGCGAAGGAGCAAGATGTACAAATACTCTATGGTTATTCTGGTGAGAGCGTTGTAGGCTTTCGTTGCACAGACGATGCATTGAAGTATGCTGAAGAGAAGCAGCAGATATGGATAGTGAGTCTTATTGATGGGTGGTGTGACAAGCGGTATTATGTCATGTTACACCATGTCGATTACTCATACCCTACGACTGAAAATGTGAATCTCTTCATCATGGAGAATCTTAAGTAGTTTTACCACTATATTAATGTATATCATGATGAGGTTCGTAGTGAGGTTGTGACTAATGCCCTGCGTGAGTTTTTAGCAGACTTTAGAGACGAGTATCGTTTGCTAGGCAAAAAGGAAAAATATGGGCATATGTTCCTCTCAAATAGTGCGCCGGAGTGTGAAGATGTTTAGGAGAGATAAAACATTATGTGTTTTGTTCGTAAAAATTATCCTGAAGGAAAATGCCTGGTGCGTATTCTGGGATGTGGCAGTGATAAAATGTTAAAACCGAAATTAATTCTTGTATCGGAAAAAAACACCTACCGAATATAATGGGTTACAACAATTCGATCAGCGCCGCACACGTTTCATTAGATTATGGTGCGACTCGCACCTCACGGATCATACGAGTTCGAACATGCCCATTCATGTATCATCAGGGTGAGTCAACCGCCTATCGAACCGTTCCTGCCTACCTGCGTGCCTCGCGCGGCTCATAGTTATCTTGGAGCTTGAACCGAGTGGACGTGCGCTCCTCGAATACGATGGAACTTCCTTTGAGCAGCATTCTCAACGCCTCGTACGATGTGTCCGTGAGGAAATCGTTGCGCGTGTTCAGGCGTAAATCTGGTGCCGTTAGCTATGTACTGGAAACGGAATGTAGACAAACAAACAAACGGAATGTTGTTTATTTAAGTGTCGAGGAGATGAATAGAATCTTCGTGATAGTTGAGAAGTGGAGTGAAGATCGTTATAAAATACCTGCTAACGTAGGTACAAGAAGAGAGCAGATTAGTGACACCCCTTCATACGCCGTTGTATGTACGTTGTGTATAAATAACGATCGGCCATGCATTGATATACGGCTGATGTGGAAGAATGCTTCTGATAATAACGCTCTTGTTCCTACGCGAAACCGTTTCATCCTCGACAGAATGTTTGAAATCGTCGGATTCCGCAAGCTGAAACCTATATTAGACGCGCGTGTTACGGATATGCTTTATTTTGATACAGTACTTGAATACGTATACACCGCTCTGCTCGATGGGTTTACCGAGTGTAGGGCTGAACAAGGTGAAAACGGTCTAGAGCTGGACGTTTATTTAAAAAGTTTAGACTCTTTGAAATATCATGAACTTTGGTACAAAGCAATTGATCGGTACAGGGCTGAGCTCACCTACACCGTTCACCCTGAAGAACTATTTCTTTATATAACGAGCAGTTGTCGTAACGACTTAGAAGATTATTTCAATTGCCACTATGTTGAGTGAAGATGAGTTCACGATTGAAAAGCTCGAGTCGGTAGAAATAAACCCTCGATTGGAAAGGCGTGTTTATAAACTGGTATTTAATAATGTAGCTAACGATGAACTCTTTGTGCGTGCTTTTGATTGTATTCTAGACGTATTTAAAGATAACTTACCAACCGGTTGTAAAGTGGGAACAAAAATAGTACTGAACGACATGAAGGCCCTTCATATCGAGTACAGGTTTCCCTATACTTTAAGCGTGAAATATTATTAAATCGCGTATACTGCGTAATGCAGAGCAATAATGATGTAATTGTAGACTCGATTAAGTACGAGTTTAGTATTTTGAAAAAAAAGTGAAATGTATTTATATATTTAACATATTTGTGTGTGTGTGTGTGTGTGTGTGTGTGTGTGTGTGTGTGTGTGTCTGTATCTGCTATATTAATGACTATACGATTTCTTATTTTGCGCGGTAGAAGATAAAGTGTATGTATTTATTTATTTAACATATTTGTGTGTGTATATTTCTGCTATAATGATGGTTATATTATTTTTATGTTGCGCGGTAGAAGATAAAGTGTATGTATTTATTTATTTAGTTGTGTGTATATATTTCTGCTATGTTGATGGTTATATTATTTCTTATTTTTGTTTTTTGATCATTCCAATGTATATTTATTTTCTATATATCTCCATAATATAATTGTGCGTGTGTGTGTATATATATATTTCTCCTGTACTGTTATATTGACGGATATATTTTTTGATTATATGCATATTCGTCGTTCATATTTCTTAAACTTTTATTATTTTTAATTGATCATTCAAATGTATATTTATTTTCTATATATTTATAATAAACAGAATGATGTAATGTTGTTTTATTTAATTCTTTTGGTTGTAAACAATTATATCAAATGGCTGGTTACGCCTTCTAAAACTACTAGCGGAATTCTAAGCCAACTTTTAAGAATTAATTAAATAAACGGTACAATCTGGCAACCTAATAATGTATACCTGAACAATTAAAATGGTATCTGGCAACTCGCCCTAATAATGTATACCTGAACAATTAAAATAAAAAGTGGTATCTGATAACTCAACCTGAACAAGCCATTTACGCCTTCTAAGCCAACTGATTAGGAGTCTATAAGACAACGGCCACTCGGCTGAAGTCTTAGTGTGCACTTGGCTCCTGCCAGGTGAACACCTCTTTTCCTTTCACTCCTTCTCCTGTCTTTCTCTTAGGGGATAACGCCGCCTCCAAGTTTCATGACCCCATTGTTGCACCTGAAGCATCCCCCCACCCCCTTTGCAGCATTGAGTTGTTGCATACCCCCTTCATTGCATACCCCCACACCCCTTTGCAACCCCACACCCCTTTTCAGCACTACCCCCTTTGCAACCCCAACCCCTTTGCAACCCATACCCCCCTTTGCAACATTGATCATTATCTCTTGCAACATTCCTGCACTCTAACCTTTTGCGGCTATACTACTATCGTGCAAAAGAAGGACGTCTTCCAGTTTTCTCTCCGGTCGAACTCACTTTATACGTGTCTGGAGTCTCTGTAGGGTAGCAATATATGCCTCCGAGTTGATTGTCTGTCCTTTCTTCATAATGTCCACCAGAATCACCCCTTTCATGTCCCAGAAGATGGTGGCCATAACCTTTCCGGCAGAGGGAGCCATTTTGATCTTTTTCTTGCGTGGGGAGTCTGCGTGATGCCACTCCATGGATTAGCGTTTTGTTTCAAGTTCAAAGTGGTGTACCCAAGTCTCATCCCCAGTCACAATTCATGACCAACGACTCAAAAGCAATTTCTTTTCTTTGGGCTTTGTGATATTTAGTAAGTTCGCGAGGAACAAACCGTGAACACACTTTTGAGTATCCCAGTTGCTGAATTATCATATTCACACTTCCTTCACTAATTCCTAGCTGCAGTGATAGCTCCTTGTATGTGACGCGCCGATTTGATCGAATGATGCTGTTAGCACATTGCACAGTGTGAGATGTCACAGCCGATGCCGGGCGACCGCTGCGTGGCTCATCATCGAGGCTGGCTCTCCCTCTCTCCGATGATCTCACACGTTTAGACCAGCGTCCAACTGTGCTTCGATCAACAACAGCATCTCCGTAAACGTTTTGTAGACGTTTGTGAATATTTCCAACTGTTTCCTTCTTTGCGGTTAAGAACTCGATAACAGCTCTCTGTTTACGACGCACATCACTGTCAGACGCCATTTTCGAAACTGCGTTAACTATCAGTTTTATACAAGGGCGTTTAAAAGCGGTTTTATACAAGGAGGGGAGGTTCAAAGTGGAAAAATCCGGTTATGTGAAGCGCAGAAAGTTCAAACTTGCGGCCTAAAAGACATTTCAGCCCCATGGCCTGTTATTTAGCTAAGAAAAAGGGTGGGGCAAAATATATTGAGTGTCCCTAATATATATATATATATATATATATATATATTTTTTTTTTCAAAGTATGACCGCTCATGGCCACCAAAAGAAAGGTGGATAGCAGAGCGAACACAGGACGAAGACTATGGAACAGCTAACGGAAATGAACAATAGACGGGGGAGGAGGAGGAGGGAAATATATATATATATATGGAGAGAGAGGGAGACTAAATTACCATTCAAATAACAAAATATAAACAAAGTTGGACATTTAAAGTTATGAAGTGAAAACCCGCATTTGATGAAAAATTATTTATTAATAATTATTAATTTCAGAGGTAATCGATGTCTGTATGTAGTGTTTTAATTCATGTTCGGGAAGTGCCTTCGAGTATTTCATTCCATTTGACGTATGCGAATTACATTAATCTTTTCATTTTATCCCACTAAATAAAACAATAATTTCCATAAATCTTGATTTTGCGTAATACGTGTGCAACGTTTTGACTTTCGAGTCATGTTCGTTCATCAACACAGGCCCGTAGCTAGGGGGCGTTCGGGAGGATCGAACGACCCTCCCTTGACAGGAAAGGTCCACTTTTGTAACCATAGTTATAACTTATGATGTAATATTATAATATATAACATCATTTAGTAAATAAATACTTACATTGTTTTTGCATTTCTTTTTTGAAACTTCACAAACTACTCTAAACTACTCTGAACTTAATTACTCTAAACCCCCTCCGCAGTGACTAGGTCGTTGCACCAAAAGGTCCGCCTTTCTACAATTTCGAACCCTCCTTGGGAAGTCCTGGCTACGGGACTGCAATATCAGTTCCTTTGGTCAAGTATTTTTGATTGTATTTATTTTTAACATTTTGTCACACTTCGCGCAAAGAACTATGCAACAATATGCAGTAATATCAAATACGTTTCTAAGAAGCCGTTATATCATTGAAGTGAGATTAAACTCATGAAGAAGCCGTATAGACGTAATACTAATTATTGAGGAGGGCCAGAAACTGGCACAGCGCTCAGGTCAACTAATGCGGCCAATTATTAGTTTCATCGGGGTTCGAATCCATGACTTCAGTTTCTTCATTTCGTTTATAGCGAGGGAAACGGTGTTACCCACTTAGCTACCTACGGATGCTGGCTCCCGTATAGACGTAAGGGTGTCTGCTTGCTTATGTCAGCCATGACGTCATCGTGCATCAAATCTTTTGAAGTCATTCATTGAAAAATAATTTGGAATTTACTCTATGAAATATATACGTCTTCAGATGTTATTCAGTAAATTATAATTAACATACTAGCTCCTGCTCATAGCATCTACAGCGTGGCCACAAAGTCCCTTCGCAGTGAAATTACAGCATATCTGTATGTTGCCCTTGTTTTTCATGCAAAGGAACTTTGTGGCCACCCTGTACAGATATGCTCTATAATCTCTCGTGTGTATGAGGATTTCTTGTGTTAAGGGTTATATAAATCAGAAATATTGTGCCAAAAAACTATGTTATCACTTCTTTATCGAATGAAGTAGACTTAGATTAGAAAAGACACAGCTATAGATTGTCTGTAACGCCTATAAATAGTTTTAATCTAATTAGAGATTGAATAAAAGAAGTAACGTCTTGTAATTGTCAAATATTTCTTACGCATAAATCACAGGTGAAAATCTTATTCATCCGCCAAGATGGATTTACCATTAAAATAGTTTTAAGTACTTTTAGACATATTAAATGGACAATAAACTTTAACCTTGCATAAAAAGTTATATGTAAGGATAAGGAAAAATACTGGCTTTTTAAATGTATTTTAATTTTATTATATTCTTCAGTCGAACTTATTAAAAGAAAAACATGATTTTTCTTGTTCAACAAAATGGCGAATTTGGTGAGATGTCTTTTGACCCCGATGGTAAAGGTTCGGCCAGTCAGAGTTCACCTTTTAAAATCTGTAGGATTTGTTTCGAATTTTAAAACGAAGACTGCATACATACTCAAACACAAAAACTTAACTATGCCCAAATAGGCAGTTTTTTGGCTGGTTGTTAGACCAGGAAAGTAACATCTTCCTCGTATAAGTGAACCTTTGAAATTGTAACGTTTTTACAGTTAACTACATTTAATGATTTCACTTGAGTTACATTACCTTGTTACATATAAAAGAGATGAGACGACGAGTTGTTTTATTTAATACTGTCTGTATTTATTGATATTAATTATACCTTTCTTTGACCTGATGTCATTTAAACCACGTCATATACGTTTACCCAAGTGATAAATATGTTCTCTGTCAATTCGGTTTAGGAGGATAATTATACACCTTTTACAAAAATAGTATATTCAAGACCTTAAAATCAATTATAATGCAAATAACAATTTTGACAGTAATGAAGATTTGTTTATGGAAATGACAATTGAGACATTAATGTGTTGCCAAATGTTTTGGCATGGAATCAATTACCATGAAAAGAATGATATTTAATCATAAGTTAATTAATTAAAATGCATAAGCACTTTACCTTTGACTAATAGACAATTTTAATCTACAACTGGTAGCCATTGAATTGAATACATTCCTCTTGTAATATGCCAGGTCATAAAAATTGATTAATTGCACACATACTACAATTTTACTCGACTTTATTTTAAAACACGATTGGTTCTCTACTCGGCCCTTTTGCCGTATTTTGTACGTCAGCCAAATTTATAGAATTATTTTAATCCTATCTGGTTACTTTAACCAGTTCAATTATAATGTTTAATGCATACCTCAGTTACAGTGTTACCTACTTCCGGTTTGGTCGTGGTAAATATTCCTTGAGAATTTATACATTATAATCTGGTATATTTTATTTTTCTACCGAAAAGCGGAGTCCGCTTCAATATATGGCGTCTCCGTCATTTTCTTTCTGTGAACTTTAAGGAGAGATGATATTACGTCTTATTTTAGCTAGTTCGCTTTCTTTGTCTTTTTAGAGGAAGACTTAGTTGAATTATTTCAGACGCGAATTTTCGTTTCGCTTTCTTTACGAGATTTCACTCGATTTTTGAAACTATTCCACTTTTAAGTGCTACCCGAAATTTCCTTTATTTCGAAGGCACCGTTTTTATAAATTTATACGTGAACTAACTTTTTATGAAGAACGTGTTTTTGTTCCTGCAGGAAGAATTAATTTTAATTCTTACTTATTTGAAAACACAGGGTTCGTGAGAACGCTCTTTACTCGACCACTGTTTGGAATACACTAACTAACGGTTTTTTCGCCTTTTGTTTCGTACCCTCTTTGGATTTCGCTTGAGTATCTTCCCGCTTCGAATTTATATTTTTCACGGCAGACATTTATCCCCTCTTTTTTCATAAATCCTATTTTACGAATTACTAGCCTTTTGGAAGGTGTAATTTGTATAGGCCAGTCAAGCCGGTTAATGATGTAACAATTTAAATTTAAGCGCAGTCTTTCCATTTATTACGTAAACGAACGTTACATTTTATAACATTCCTTCTTTTGTTTTGAGGTAACGGAGGAACGCAAGTGTCCGAATGTCTACGTTTCGTTTAAAAATGTACTTTTTACATTTAATTTATTTTCCCTAGTATCGGGATATCTTTCATAGGTTATTTTTAACCGAATTATTTAGAAATGAAAAGACAATTAAATTCATGTCATTCTCCCTAATTTAGCGAGTGTTTCAACATGCATGTGTTTTAATTCACGTATATGAGAATTTCCAAACGTCGTCTGAGAGACGCAACGTGGACCCGCCATTCTAGGCTAACAAAGAACACTCTTCATTCGAGCTAATGCATACCTTAGTTGATTCTGGTATTGATACATACTTATTCATTCTTACATTTCTATGAATAATTATACACACAATTCAATTTATTCGTTTCCATGATCAATTCCTTTGTGGTTTAATTAATAACCAGTAATTTCAATTAAACCTTATTTCATCATCCCCATACATAACAACGTCCTTTAGTTAATTCATTAAATGGAAGAAAGTAAAAGTGTCGAATTATTAATCACCTTGTGGGCTAACCTGTTGTACATTTAAAATCCCACTAGAACTGAAAGGACATTGTCAGTGAATCCCCAATGCAGAGTTCCTGCTACGTCTTAAAATGCCTTTACATTAGGTAACATGTTTGTTGAACCTCGACCGCAGACAAGATCTGGCAGACATTTGTCTTGTCCGGCAGAAAAGGTTTGTCTGCAGTAAACAGAAATCGTGTATGCGGCGAGATCTATTCAAGGGGAGAACACCGAGCTTTTTCAAAGGACTTTTCCTACTCCGCATGCTCAACATCCCGCTGCTAGCATGTGGTTCTCTGAAAGAGGCTCAAGTTTGACGAGGACTGCTGTCAGGAAGTAAAACATTCGACATTTGAAACTATTAATAGTACCGTACAATTATTATAACCTTGGTTTTGCTTCCGACCGAATTGTTCATTCTGACGAAGGTCAAGCTTGTTGACCCGCCTTGGACCTACAGCTTAACGTAGAAACCTAACCACGACTCACCATGGGTAGTCAAAAATTACCAAGTCCTTGCCCGGACTCGATCTCACGACCTTCCGATCAACAGCCCAGTGTCTTAACCACTAAGGCACCCAAGGTACCCATTTATTTCAAACCTATTTTTTGTG
Organism: Bathynomus jamesi; assembly: GCA_023014485.1. NCBI lineage: Eukaryota > Metazoa > Arthropoda > Malacostraca > Isopoda > Cirolanidae > Bathynomus > Bathynomus jamesi. Next base: position 117,361 of record JAJOZX010008006.1, on the reverse strand, counting down.
GAAAGATAAACAGTTGGGTAAGCTGCGCGTCGTCTGCTTTCGCCGGAAATTGAACCGGGGCCGGTGGCTTTGTAGTCAGCGATACTAACCACACTACCACTGAGGCGCATATATATATAATATATATATTACATACAGGGTGTCCCACAAGTCCGGCATCATAGGAGAAATTCATATTTTTCTATTTCTACAAACCATAATTCATATTTTTCTCTTTCTACAGGCCATGATGTCTGTGAGCAAGGAAGAACGAATCCAGATAATTCTACTCATAGGAAATCGGAGTCAAAGAGAGGCCGCTGCTGAATTTAACAGACTGCATCCAGACGCGAGCCAATAACACAGAGTTGTGTTAGCAGACTTGTTGCAAAGTTTAAGGAAACAGGATCCATAGAAGATAAATCACGCTGTGGACCTTCAAGGAGGTCCACTGACGATGATACAGCGACTGCTATCCTGGCTCATTTTAACAGCAGTCCCAATAAGTCTCTTCGGCGATTGTCCGCCGAGACAGGAGTGTCGAAAAGTAGCATCCATCGCATTCTTCAGGCTCACAAATGGCATCAATATAAACTTCAGATCCTACAGAAATTAAGCGAAGATGATCCCGACCGGCGGATGGAATTTTGTGAATGGGCTACGGAACAATATGCTCGGGATGCCAATTTCCCGTCTACCATTCTGTTCAGTGACGAGGCTGTTTTTTATGGAAATGGTGATGTAAATCGACAGAACACCCGCTACTGGTCTCATAACAACCCTCACTGGTATACCTCTTCAAAGGAACAAGGTGCATCTCGGGTGATGGTATGGTGTGGCATTTGGAAGGATCGCATCATAGGCCCCCTCTTTTTCGATGAACATGTCACTGGAGGCACCTACCTACGTATGCTCAAGGAAGAAGCATTTCCCAGTGTCTTGAACGAAGAAGGAAATTTCCCAACATGGTTCCAGCAAGACGGCGCTCCTGCACATTACAGCACCCAAGTAAGGGAATACCTGTACCAACAATTCCCTGGTCATTGGATAGGACGTCGAGGGCCTGTGGATGGCCAGCTAGAAGCCCGGATCTCACGCCACTAGATTTTTATCTCTGGGGCCACTTGAAAGCGCTGGTATACGCAGAGAAAATTAGGAGTGTTGAACATTTGCGGCAGCGAATTATTGGGGCATGTAACGCCATTACTCCTGACATCATTCACCGTGTGCTTGCTGACTGGGTATCACGTCTGAATTGTGTGTATTGAAAACAATGGTGGACATATTGAGCACGTTCTGTAAATAAAAGCTTTTGTTTTGCCTTTTTTTATTATTTTTCCTATGATGCCGGACTCATGGGACACCCTGTATATATATATATATATATTATATATATATATATATATATATATATATGCACACGAGCAATCTCATTATTTTTATACTGTTTTATTATGCAAAAAGTAAATTACCATAAAGGAAAATAAAATTAAAATAACTTTATATTTTATTAATATTTTTTTTAACAATAAAGCTACGTCTTAGTTATATATCTTTTATAGTGTGTATATATATATATATATATATATATATATATATATATATTAGTTATATACACACACAGGGTGTTCAACGTCCACAAAGAAATTCACAAATTTAACTTATTTCAAATAGAATTTGTATGCTTCTTTTGTGGACACCTATATATATATATATATATATATATATATACACACGGATTTCTGTAACAAATAAGTAAAGAAAAAGTTGAGAAGGTGTTCAATTTAAAAGGAAAGTTTTCCTGAGAAACGAATAAACTGCACAATCTTTCACGTTAATTCCTTTTCCGAAGACACTGATACCATTCTGTTTTTCAGTTACTCCTTCAGGATAATGAACAAATGTGCTGGGGAGATCTCTGAAGGTGGGAAGAGGGATATACATTTTGAGAAGATAAAAGCCACGCAATGATTTAAGATAGTGACGCGTGTTTATTTGAATTTAAGTGCTAAACACTTTTATACTATATACACCCCTCAGTTCTGAGCCAAAATTAGAACGTCTCTCCATTTCTTTAATCTTTCCCTCCTTCTTCGTGTGATGTCGTTCTCACCGTTCCGACGATGCCCTTTAATAACACAGGTCAACAAAAAAACATTTTTTTTTTCGTTGCCAAGGAAATTCGTACGAATTTAGGGTATTTTGGGGTTGCTGAATTCCAAAATGAAAGTAGTTTTTCCGATTTGGCTCTAGTTCTTGAGATAATGAATACCCTCAATTAATAGGAAACGTAACCATAACGCGTGCATATGGGAAACTACCGGAACATTCTAGGTGGTGAGACCGAATAAAATGCCATTATGTATTTCATGTGTTTACTTTTGTATGATTTGAGACAATTTCAATGCGATTTGTAAGTAGGCTCCGCCTGAACATTAAATTTTTTGCATTTTTACGTGTTTCAATGGGGTACCAATTATCTCATAAATTAGAGCCAATCTAGCAAAACCGATGTCATATTCGGAATCAGCACCACAAAGTTACCCCAAAATCACTCTAATATGATTGGCAATAAAATGAGTGTTGACCAGTGTAATACAAGAATTGTTGAGGATTCATAGTTGAGGATTCATAGAGGATTCATAGAGGATTCATAGATTCATAAATCTCTCTCTCTCTCTCTCTCTCTCTCTCTCTCTCTCTATATATATATATATATATATATATATATATATATAAAGATATTTTTCCACGAATGATTTTAATGATTAAAGGTTCATCCATAAAAAAATTATAAACTTATTTTGTGATTTGGGTACATGGTAAGTACAAAGTAGACAAAGAACATCTACTTTAATTTGTGACTTGGGTAGAGAATAAGTAGAATGCTTGTAATTTATTTTAGGGATAGGTATCGTTACTCATTATAGTAATTTGGAGATTTTTTTTTAATTAATATCAATAATAAGAGCAATAATAAAAGCCTTGTTGAACTTTCAGCATAAGCCTCTAATAGGACACCAAAGTAAGTCAGGTAACTTCTGTACAAGTTCACCTAAATTGAATATACAGTACTCACGCGGTTATCCGTTATTCATTCAACCGTTAATTCAGTTAACCGTCATTTAATAACTGCAACCATTGTGCACTTATCCGTTATCACGACACAAAGTTAACCGTGATTTAGCGCAGTGTTTACATCTGCGGCTCGTCTCCCACCAGGCCACCACAACGCGTCTCACTATGTGCCTTCGTGTATTTTTACGTCTTGTGGGGAGTACAAACTACTTAATTGGGAGCAAGTGTAGTTTACGTCCCCCTGTGGTGCCTAGTATAGTTTACGTTCCCCTACGGGCCTACATTATCCTAGTGTAGTTTGCGTTCCCCAACTTTGTCCGCGTATACCTAATCAAATAAAACGTTAAAACTAACGAAAATATTACCATTTAACCTAACCAATCGTCAATTTATATATATATATATATATATATATATATATATATATATATATATATATATATAATGATGATTGATTAGGTTAAGTCGTAATATTTTCGTTAGTTTTAACGTTTCATTTGATGGATTCATTTAAAAAATGTCTCCTAAAGATCCTAGTGTAGTTTACGTTCCCCAACTTTGACCTAGTGTAGTTTGTGTCCCATTTTGCGTCAGGTGGACGTAAACTATACTTGCTCTGTTAATTGTATATTATACACTAATAAAATAAGACTGTGTGTGGTGCCGCGCGAGGTGGGAGGTCAGTCAGTGGTGGCGGGCAACAGTGGCTGTACCACCCACCCACCGACGGGGTATGCTAAGTTAACAGTGAAATCGGATTATCCGTGATCATGCACCGCCCCTCAATCACGAATAATTGAGTGAATACTGTAATTCCTATTTAAGAATACTTGTTAATAATGCTGTTTACATGTTATTAATCAGACACCTTCATAGTTAACATTCAGATAAAAACTGAAAGGAAACCACATTTTTCAGAAGTTTAACGTCACATGGTTTCCCCGAACAGTTTAAAAATACAGTTACTGAACTATGACTGAAGTTTGTTTAAGCGTTTATACTCATTCCACTAGATCTTGACTAAAAATTCAGAATTTTTTACTTGGAACTCCTGAAATATATGTTAATACTGTAGGTTCTTCTTGCAAGTTCCTATTCCAGTAGTTTACATTAGCCCAGTTTAAATTAGTACGGTGCTCAAGCTTGGTAAACGTGTCCCACTGCGTTAATCCACTTCGCTTATAGGGAAACAGTGCTACCCACTAATTCAGGCGTGGAACACTGTTAACCTATTATGACTTGGTTTGCAGTAAGATATATGAAAAGTCTGCGACTAACTAAGCCTGGTACAAGCCTTACCTACTCTATGAGAAAACTTCGATTTCGCCCAAACACGACCCCATGTCTGCATTCAGTTTTTGTTTAGATTTTTGACCGCCATCTATCGAGTTTGGTAGCGGAACTAAATTACTTTCGATAAAACTTCACTGGTTCAAAATCTTTAAAAATTTGTTTAATATCTGTTTTAAAACTAGGTGACGTTGTGTATGTTGTGTGAAAGGGACGGTAATATAATATGTAAAATACTTGTATGTGTAATGAGATTAGAGGTAGTGAATGATTTTAGGTATTTCGGATGTCTGGTGAACAAGAATGCTACACGTTAAAATGAAGTGAGTGTATGAGAGAATTCAGGAAAGAAGAGGAGCACAGTATATGGGGCTGCGAAATCATTAGTGAGGATGAAACAGTTGTCTGCGAATACATAAAGAGATGTTTGTGCCAATTTTGTTGTATAGGAGTAAGACAATGGGTACGTTAGAGGATTAGAGAGGTTGAAATGAATAGACTGAGATGTACGGTGGGAGTTAAGAGGATCGATAGAGTGAGAACAGAAGAGGTGAAGCCAAGTGTGGTGAAATCTTTCGAAAAGAGAATGGATAAGAGTTTACCGAGGTTGTTTTGTCATGGTGAAAGGCTGGATGAGGAGTGTATGATGAAAAAAACGTACATAATAGAATGGTAAGGTAAGCGTATGAGATGAAAATCGCATAAAAGGTGTATTGATGGTTTAAAAAGTTATTTCTAAACGAAGTATGGAGTAAGAGGAGGCGATATGAATGATGGGTGAGGAAAGATGTGTAAACAGGATGGGTGTATAGTGGTGCATGAATGTTTAACTACCATCTGAAGAAGCTGCTGATTTCTTGTATGAAGGTGAAGTCTGAATACAAGAGGTGGCTGCTGCTGCCTGGTCTCTGAGGCGACCCAAATCGAGGAATAAGGGCTGGGTAATGTATTGTTTTAAAATTTATTGAAGTATAGCTCTCAGTTAAAGAACTATGCCAATGTACCTGTTTGTATTATTCATATTAAAATTTAAATGTCATAATTTTCAAGGTTTACTGAGTAATCTTTTAAATCATGCGAGTATGACCTTGTACAACGTATAGTTCTGACACCAGACGCTAGGTGACGAGTAGTTAATTTTTTATTTGGTGGAATAGCGCTTTTAATGCGCAGTAAACTGCAAGTAACGCATCTCGGTAACACTAGAAGAAAGTTGCTTCGCCTAAGCCTAAACTAGACCACCGTACATTCAAAACAAAAAAGGTTAAATGAATCAACCAAGCAACCGTACATTCATAAGGCGCCGTTCAAAAATTACGTAACGCTAATTTTTCTAAAACCTGACACCTCCACCCCCACCTGTAACGTTCCGTAACGTGTGGAGTGTGGGGTGAGGGGAAGTGTTACATAACATCTTAGGGGGTGTCTGGTCTAGCGTTACAGAACGACGTTCCTGGGGGATCTGGGGTGTCAAGTTTTAGCAAAAATAGTTACGTAATTTTTGAACGGTCCCTAACCGGTATAACATTTCTTACATATATTTTTGCTGTCAAATGAGTTTTAATAAAAAATTATAATTATGACAATTAAAAGTGTAAAATATATCACTGCATTTAAAATTATTCCTCCAACAAACTTTTGCTCCGAGTTTATTATATGCCTTTAAAGATGCACCCAACAGGAGATGGGTAATAATTTATGAACCATTTTATAGTCTTGAATTCAAAGCATTTCAGAATTCGCCTTTACAAAAATGTTGGCGCAGCTTAGTTTTCAACGTCACCAACATTTTTGTAAATTCTACTGTAATTTTAGGGTGTTAAAATTTTTGAATTTTGAGACAAGTGTGGAACGAATAATTAAGTGCAGCAGTATCTCATGCATTACGTTTTAGGTCATATGAACTGAGCATCCATGTACACATTGTACAGTATGTTCTTAACTTCTTATATAGTATATTTTAAGGCATATGAACTTAGTTACTATATACTACAAAATGGGGGTTGCTTCTTTGAGAAGCCAAACTCAAACTTCGTATTTTTAATTCATTATTTCATTTACCGTTTATATTTGTAGGGTCAATCCTAAAAAAAAACTAGGATCACCTGAAGATCAGGGCCCCCAGCCTTCTTTAGTTAGCTTTATAAGACTAACAAACGAAAATATCACGACCTAACCTAACCAATCGTCAAGGGCGTACAGTTGACCTAACGATTGGTCAGGTTAGGTCGTGATATTTTCGTTAGTTAGCTTTATAAGGCTAACAAATTAAGGTTGGAGGCCCTGATCTCCAGGTGATCCAAAAACTAAAAAAAAAAATATTTAGAAAGGAGTTTATATTCTATACTAAAAGTAACATTTACATTTAAGTTATGCTTTAAACATTACTTTAAATGTTTGATTACATGGTAAATAAATTTATAATGATATCCAGTGTGTGTATATATATATATATGTATAAAAGATATAGTTAACCATATATTATACTTTATTTTCCTTCTCCTTAGACCTATATCGACACAAAATAATGTGAGCATTCATGTCCTCCAAAGGGAGAATACATTCGCATCCTAGACTCTCAAAATGGCAAGAAACTGGTCTGAAAACGCAGAAATGTTCGTGGTTTGTTTTCTGTTTGGGCGGATGTGGTATTCAGGACAGCCATACTTTGCAAATCAACAAGGAAATCGCACCAGTTGGCACACCTGCCGATTTCAAAGAAAAACTAATATTAGTTTTTAATGTATATCAACTAAAGCGTTGATAGGAAGATTCAGCAATGATCTATTTACTAGATTTTAAGTATGATTCAAACATTCGTATTTAGGTTACACTTTTTTAAGTGTTTAAAATTAGAAGAAGAAATTATATTTAAAGAATTATTTTTCGCATTTAACATTTACTATTCCTTTTCTAATTACATTATTCTATATTTGGGGGCGGGGGTGTTTTTTAATATTACAGTGGTTATAAAATAACATTTTAAAATGCAGCTATTTTATTTTTTTGTCATTCGACATATGAAACATATTTTGCAATATAATTATTGAAATTTTTGCGAACTATAATTTCTTGAAATGTGAATTCAAACAAAATGCGAAGAAAGTTCATTATTAAATTATCAAATTATCAAATAAAATTCACGGCATAGTGACGGCATACAGAATTTTATCTGACGTCTTTTTTTCAACTGACCTGTTCCATCATATAATTTGTTGAGTCTGTTACTCTCTGCTTGCAAATAGGGCACGTGGCCTTAAAAGTGACTCTGCATTTCTCACAAACGAGGTGTCCTTTCCTGCACTGCAGCAAAGGAGGTGTCATTAGGGTGCAGCATCCTGGGCATTCAAAGAGGCGTAGGAGACTTTCATAAGACACCACTCCATCTTCGCAGGGAGGCAACCCGTTCGCTGTTTGGAAATCTGAAGCCTTTTCTTCCATTGGTTTCTGCTCAACCCCTTTTTCATGAAGGAGAGACGCCGAGCCAAGTTAGAAGTAATATTCTTGATGGAACGCTTTCTCTGGTGTTCCCCGGCGGAAGTATCAGGAAGAAAGTCTACATCTGGAGAACACACAGGAGAATTCTTAGAGATAATCTGCATTCTTCCCGGATTACTTAAAAGGCGTCGCATGGTTATGGAGGGGTTGGGGGAGTAGAACTACTTGCTCTTCGGACAATCTCGGCGAAGCTGGACGTACACGACTCCGAAGGGGTTCTTTCGAAGACTCCAGGAGACGATCGTTAAAAGAGACGCTTCGAAGGATGTTGCTTCCGGGAGGAGTTTCCTTCGGAGTGAAAGAAGGATAAAGAAGAGAGGGGCTCTCAACGCGCAAAGGGCTTTCAGTTCGAGGAGAGCTTGGAGAAGAACATTTCTCTTGGTTTGTGTCTGAAGACGCTTTGATTCCTCAACGACTATTTTAGAGTCTTCATTCTGTGGAGGAGTATCTTCACAGGCAACACCAGGTATAGACAAAGGGCGACAATCTCTGTTTTTCATTGCTTTCAAATAAGATGACTTTCTCAAAACTTGGAAATGAACTTTTTTCCTCTTTCGTTGTTGTTGCCGAGTTTTGTTTTTCGAAAGGTTCAGAATATTCGACTATATTCTCAAAATTGTCTTCAGTATCCTCGACAGAAATGTATGGATGCTGGGACATCGAAACGACGCTTCTGCGCGTTTTAAAACAGATCCTGATAAACTCTTTTTCTGCGTTTCTCTTTCATGGTGTTGAATTAAACCAGAACAGGTTTGGACGTCCTCTGATTTCAGTGAAGACATTGGAAAGGAGTCACTAATTGTCCCTTTTTCAAATTCTCCTGCACACGAAGCCCATTCTTCTTCTAAATCTTCACTTCCCGAACTGAAACCACCTTTTGTAGGAGAATTTGTGACGCTTGTCGGGAAATGTTTAATATTCACATTAATACTTTTGTTGGTCATTTTCATCACTAGAAAAAAAGCTCAACTGTTAAATTATTTTTGATGTACCCACTGTGTATATTACTAATTGAAATACAAAAAAAAAAAAATATATATATATATATATATATGTATATATTATATATACACCATCCTGAACTTCCACTACGTAATATTTCGTAATTAGGGGTAAAGACAGAACACGGCAAGTCTTGCATCATAATTTATATAATTAAGTTATGAATGTATGGCTTCTTTCCTATTCAAAATAAATTACAAGATTCTGTGTGTATAAATCTGAATTTATAATCTGAAGACGACTTAAGTCTTTCTTCCAAATCACATTAATATTAAATTCATGAACTTCGTCTACGAAATTAAGTCAGTATTAATTCCAATTTCAAATATTTTAAGAACTATGGAGCTAATACACTTTTTTTTTACTCTAGTTTTTACAAAATTAGCAAATATGAACGTCAAAACCAATGTGTATCTTTCAACAAACTGATTGATAACTGGTCAACACTCATTTTATTGCCAATCATATTAGAGTGATTTTGGGGTAACTTTGTGGTGCTGATTCCGAATATGACATCGGTTTTGCTAGATTGGCTCTAATTTATGAGATAATTGGTACCCCATTGAAACACGTAAAATGCAAAAATTTAATGTTCAGGCGGAGCCTACTTACAAATCGCATTGAAATTGTCTCAAATCATACAAAAGTAAACACATGAAATACATAATGGCATTTTATTCGGTATAATAACAGATAAACACAGTAAGCTGATTCGCATAATTACAATTAATGTATAGTAAATCTCTGTTTGTACGATTCTCTTTTATGTGGGTTATCAGGACAATCACGTTGGAGGTTCCAGCAATAGTCTGCCATCATGTGTCTGTCCCATCTGCCTTGATACCTTTCCTCCATCACCTTGATATCTTGATGAAACCTCTCCCTTGTTCCTCGCTAAAATCACCAAGATTATCCGGAAATCTGTGTAAGTGGCTATGGAAAAAGTGTACCTTTATGCTCATATTAGTACCCAACTTTTCAAAGTTTGTGAGCATGTTTTGCAACCAGTTCTTCATAATTGTCTGCTTTGTGGTTACCCAAGAAGTTCTTGACAACTGAGACATAACTGCACCAGGCAGAAGCTTCAACACCATTCATAAATTTTGTGAAATTAGAATCCTTGATAAGTGTACGGATTTGAGGGCCATCAAAGATTCCAGCTTTTTAGTTTTTCCATACTTAGTCCAGGGAACGATCTACAAATGTATTTAAGCAGACTTTGACAGACTGAGGTCCCGTATCAGATCATTGAGTTCGTCTTGGGAGAACTGCTGAGGTGTTGAAATGCTTCCTTCATAGTCACTTCCACTACTACCAATATAAGTCCTGAATTTCTTCAAATTCTGACAACGGAAGGTCGGGCAGTGTGGGAAACACTGGTATGGGAACGTCTTCGCTGTGTGACACAGGTCGCCTTGCTGATTCCAAATTGGGATAATCCCACTTGAGTTTCTTGTATCGATTGAAACCTTTCACATTAACCACACTGTCAACTGACTACTGGTTGGGTGGCCGATGACTTATATACGGAGGGGGAATATTCTAGAATGATCGCGGAGTAAACACTAAGAATATTCGCGTGTCTCACCATCTAGAATGTTCCGGTAGTTTCCCATATGCACGCGTTATGGTTACGTTTCCTATTAATTGAGGGTATTCATTATCTCAAGAACTAGAGCCAAATCGGAAAAACTACTTTCATTTTGGAATTCAGTAACCCAAAATACCCTAAATTCGTACGAATTTCCTTGGCAACGAAACAAAAAAATTTTTTTGTTGAGCTGTGTAATCGCTCTTTCAGTTATTTATACCTTCGTACAGAACTCCATTCCCTCGCCAACCCCCGCCTTCTTTCAGCTTCCCCCCCAAAAATTATCATTTTCAACCCCCTTCTCACCTCCCAGTCTCATTTTACTCCATTTATAGCATGTTAGTATGTTTACATGTATGTCACTGCATTCATTATGCCCACTGACTCTGCTCGTAATTTTAGGTTGTTTTTTTAAAATCTATTTCACTATAGAGAGATACTTGTTTATAGGTGTGATTATAAATATAACGCATAAACGTAATAAATTTATTGTAAATCCTTTGCGTGAAGAATCAAATAAACTGCTGTGAAGTTGCGCGTCATTAATATATTTTTTTCATATTATATTATATTATAATTATATTATATTATATTATATTAGTATAATTATATTATATTATATTATATTATAATATCTATCTATCTATCTATCAAATGAAGCTTTTCACTCGCAATTAAATATACTCAATGATCATACTAAAAAATCATAAGTATAATGTTCCTTCAGAGTTTGAAAAGTGTCAGAAATTTATAAGAACGACTTTAGTTTTAAAGGAAATATAATTTTGTTCAAAATAAATGCAGTATACAGGGTGTCCCATAAGTCCGGTCTCGCAGGAAAGTTTATTTTAAATTAAATTTACAAAAGTAATACATTAAAACTAAAACAAATGTTCAAATTAATATCTTGTTTTGGGACCTTTTTCATTGCAGGTAGAAAACACGCAATGGCTAATATGGAAGTGAGTTAGTTACGCTCGTGAGGAAAAGGTACGCCTCTTTTCCTCAGGAGTGTAACTTCATCATTTCCAATCACTGGTGACTGATCCCACCAAACAAAATTTCGGGTCTTTTCCGTTTGGAGCCAGTAGCATGGGCGAAAAATGCCAGAGTGCAGAAATGTTACGTAATGTTGCAAAAGTGCCAACCCCAACCCCCTTTGTTGCAAGAGTGCCAACCCCCCACCCCATTTATTGCCAACCCCCAACCCCCTTGGTGCCACCCCCACCCCCATTTGTTGCAAAGCCTCTTTGGGGGAGAAGTTGGGAGTGCCTCACCCCCCAAAGGGGCATACCTAACCTAAGGAGCTCTTTGGGGGAGAAGTTGGGACGGCCTCACCCCCAAAGGGGCAGAAAGAGAAAGAGAGAGAGAACCCAGAGGAGGGTCTTTGCTTGGCTGACTGCCAAGCTCATATGGGGTTCTTCATCCGCCCACCGCTACTTATAGTGCTCCTAATCAGCCAGTTGGCTGAGTTGCCAGATTCGTTATTTATTAATTTAATTCATATATTAATCAGCCAGCAGGCGCCACAGCCAGTTGGCTGCTGAGTTACCAGATAGCGCCATGTATTTTAATTAAGCATATATTAATCAGCCACGCTGAGTTGCCAGATAGCGCCAAGTATTTAACTATTCCTTATATTCCAGTTGGCTTAGAAGGCTGAGCTGTAAGCTTCGTTACTTATCTATTCGCTAAATAGCAATTAATTAATTACACTGGTATGCATCAATTTTGCTGTCAAGGGTTTTGTAAGTGATTCTTATAGAGTTTTTCCTGCTGATTTCGAATCTGCAATCCGTTTTTCTCAATCAGCTCAGGTTATCCGGCTATGGCCTCATAAGTAAAATAGAATTTTTCGTGATTTTGTCAAAGCGGAATTGGAACAGTAACATCTATCATCACTTGTTTCACTTGTATAATATCTTTTTTTACTTTTCAGGCATATAGATAAAATATTTCATAATGAATAGAGCGTGTAAAAATGATCCCAATAGATTCTGCTACATATGTGGGACGGTTACCATGCCAAATAACCAGTCCCAAATCACTAAATTTGTGAAGACAATGTATAGAGCATACTTTGGAATTAAGCTAGGGGACCAGGACAAAAATTTCGCCCCTCATATGTGCTGCAAGACGTGCATTGAAAATTTGAGAAGATGGAGCAAAGGCAGAGCGAAATCTTTGCCTTTTGGAATTCCCATGATTTGGAGAGAAGGAAAGGATCACGTGACAGATTGCTATTTCTGCATGACAAACCTCCAAGGTGGGCTTATAAATTTATTTTTCTTAAATATTTTGAAATCCTCGTATGAAACTTGACATAATATTCACCATAATGTAATATTCACCATATATAGCATAATATTCACCATAATGGTAATCATACATTTACATATACATATTGTTATAGAAAATACATTTACACATACATATTGTTATACAAGTTACATTTACATATACAATGATTGTATATTTTCTTTCTTTTTCATTCATATTGTCCCCGAAGGGACAATATGAATGAAAAAGAAAGAAAATATACAGACTCCATCGACCTATTTCATATCTTACGGACCGCAGCCTTCCCTCACGAGCCGCCACTGTCTGAATGCTTCTTCTATTTCATATGCAAGTTTTATATCCATGTTTCTGTGTTTCTATTTTCAGGAGTTAACAAGAAGAATAAACACATTGTTGTATACCCTGACATTCCTTCTGCTATGAGACCTGTACCCCATGGTCCTAGAATTCCAATACCCAACCCACCTCAAACCCTGGACTTCGATGATTCTGATGATGAATCAATGACCAATGCCAATGACCAGTCCCAGTCGTATATACCTCAAAATACCGCTTCAAATGAGCCGAGGCCTCTCAACCAGGCCAAACTTAATGATCTTACCAGGGATTTAGGACTTTCCAAATTAGCTGCCGAGATCTTGGGCTCACGACTTCGAGAGGACAACTTGCTGGCTCCGGGAACAACATCTCCTGGTATAGGAAACGAGAGGAAGAATTCCTCAAGTTTTTTGCAGTGCACGAAAATACCTCTTCCTTAGTGTACTGCTGCAATGTTGAGGGGCTAATCGAATCCTTGGGCCTGCCATATAACGCATCAGAATGGAGGCTATTTATAGACTCGTCTAAACGAAGTTTGAAAGCAGTACTTCTCAACATTGGGAATAGGGTTGCATCAGTCCCTGTAGCACATTCCGTACAACTTACTGAGAGCTACGATAACATGAAAATTTTACTGGATGCTCTCGTATACGACCAACATAACTGGAGGGTCTGTGGAGATTTGAAGGTAATACTAATATCATAAGTAAACTATTGCTATTGACTATGTTGTTTTTCCAAAGGTTATTTGAGAGCGTATAAGAACACTTAACTTCCCCACAGAAGTGATACAGTCCAATGCATAGATTTTTTTATCTGATAGAACAAATTCTATCCAGAGAGAATTTTGAACCTGGGTCGCATAATGTCGTTTCAGTGCCCCTTGTACCACCAACAAAAATTTTGCTCCCACCACTTCATATTAAGCTGGGCTTGATGAAAAATTTCATTAAATCAATGAATAAGGAGGGTTCAGCATTCCGATATCTCGAGAGTAAATTTCCTCATATATCTGATGCTAAACTAAATGCTGGGGTTTTTGATGGTCCTCAAATTCGAACTTTGATCAAGGATACTCAGTTCGAAAACGCAATGACTCCAACTGAGAAGAATGCCTGGCAGGCATTCAAATCAGTTGTCACTGATTTTCTTGGCAAGCGTAGAAGTCCAGAATACGAGTCCGTTGTCGAAAACTTGATGGAAGCTTTCAAAGCTCATGGGTCGCGCATGTCCATAAAAATGCACTTTTTGTGGTCCCACTTGGACTATTTTCCTGAAAATTGCGGGGATTATAGTGAGGAACAGGGTGAACGATTTCACCAAGATATCAAAATAATGGAAGAGAGGTACCAGGGAAACTGGGATATCAATATGCTGGCGGACTATTGCTGGTGTTTGAAGCGAGACGTGCCCGAAGAAAAACACAGACGGAAAGCCAAAAAAACTTCATTCCTTCCTCAATAAACTTTTTTCCATATTCATTGTATGAATAAAAGTATTTATTCACACAATTTTTTCATTTTTCACGAGTGTTCTTATAATATTACTCGTATCTACAGTGTTTAAGCTAAAAAAATCAATAAATTTGGGGATAAAATTGGACTTATAATAAATGGCCAATAGAGAAAAAACCTGACCTGATTGAGGAAAACCAATGTCATTTTCGAATTCAGCATGGTCGAATTATATAATATGAGTTGAAAAAACCCTCACAGCAGACAAAAAAATTTCATATGCATACCAGTGTTATTCCTTTTTAGAAACAAATGATGTAATTGTGTACAAGGAATAAATAAAACACCATTACAACGTTCTGTTTATGAATTAATGGATATACAATGGGGCATATATATGATCAAATAATAGAACGGAAAATATATAGTCATACAAATCATAGTTTTAACAAAATATTAGAAAAATATATTTATATATTAAATATATATATAATCATACAAAACATAGTATTAACAAAATATTAGTACAGGAAAAATATACACATACATATATTTAATTATAATCAGAATATGCAAAACGTATAAGCATATTATTACAGGAAATATACAAAAGCGTATAATCATATTATTACAGGAAATATATATATATATATATATATATATATATATATATATATATATATATATATATATATTCTTTACGGCCTACGGTGCAAAACGCTAAATTCAACGGTGATTGAGACTACATCAACATCGCCATTACTCTGCACGATGTAGTAAAACCGTCCAAGCATCACCTCACCGTTTAACTAACACGGCGATCTATACTCAATATAAATGGCTTTCATATCGTTCAATACTATTTTTGTACCCACTTTACACTCGGTAGGCAAGTTGTCTTTAAGCGCAGCTAGAACACATTCAAAAGCACGCACAAAAACGCCATCATTGGCCGTTACATTGAATACAAGTTTATAATCATGCCTTTCCAATCAGGGATTTTTTCTTAACGTCCCGAACTTTTCAATCGTGAACTCTTCTTCACTCGACATAGCGGCAATTGAAATATTCTACCAAATCATTACGACACCTATCCACTATATAGAGGTACAGTTGTTCAGGGTGAACAGTGTAGGGGAGCTCAGCTCTGTACCTCTCAAGTGCTTTGTACCAAAGCTCAGGATATTTCGAAGAATCTAAACCTTTTAAATATGCATCCAGATCTAGACCGTTCTCCCCCTGTTCATTCCTACATTAAACAAATCCGTCAAGCAGAGCGGTGTAAGCGTATTTAAGTACCGTGTCAAAATAAACCATGTCTGTAACACGCGCATCTAATATAGGCTTCAGCTTACAGAATCCGACGATCTCAAACATTCTGTCGAGGATGAAACGGTTTCGTGTAGGAACAAGAACGTCATTATCAGCTGTGTTCTTCCACATCAATCGTATATCAATGCGTGGTTGTTCGTTATTTACACTCAATATACAAACAATGGTATATGAGGAGGCGTCACTAATCACCTCTCTTATTATACCTACGTCAGCTGGTATTTTATTACGGTGATCAGCCCACCTCTCAACTACCACGAAGATTTTATGCATCTCCTCAAGACTTAAATAAATAACGTTACGTTTGCATGCATGCATGCCTGCAGATCGTTTCAAACACAGTTAATGGTGCCGGTTTCTCGCCTGAATACTCGCAATGACTTCTTCACGGAGACGTCGTACGAGGCGTTTAGAATGCTTCTCAAAGGGAGTTCCATCGTATTCACACGTTCACACGGATCGAGATGACAACCACTCGGCGCAAGTTCTGAGATGACTATGAGCAACAGAAGGCAGGCGGGCAGGATCGGTTCGACGGGCGGGGTGAATCACCCTGATGAAATGTGAATGGGTTTGTTCGAACTCGTATGCTCTGTGAGGAGTGAGTCACACCTTAATCTAATGAAACGTGTACGGCGCTCACCCAACATGAATCGTTGTATCCCATTATATTGGGCAGGTGTTTTGAGAAATTTTCCGATACAAGAATTTCGGTTTTAATTTCGGTTTTAATGTTTTATCACTACCACTTCCCCGAATACGCACCAGACAGTTTCCCTCAGGGTAAATTTCACGAGCTAAACACATTTTATAATGTTTTATCTCTCCTAAACATCTTCACATTGCGGGACGCTATTAGAGACAAACATATGTTCATATTTATAATTTTTGTATAAAACGATACTCATCTCTAAAATCTGTTAAAAACTCACACAACCCATTAGCCATAACCTCACCACAAACCTCATCATGATATATATTAATGTAGTGGTAAAAATACTTAAGATTGTCCATGATGACAAGATTTACATTTTCAACCGTAGGGTACGAGTAATCGGTGTGGTGTAACATGATATAATACCGCTTATCACACCACTCATCCACAAGACTCACTATCCATAACTGTTGTTTATCTTCTGATCGTGTTGCTTCTTCTACCACGCGATGCACGTAAGCCTTTATAAAGCTTAGTTTTATAACATACTTCAGTACATCGTCTGTACTGCGAAATCCTACAACCCCCTCGCCAGAATATCCGTAGAGTATTTGAATAGCCTGGCCCTTCGCACGATTCAATGCAGCCTTAAAAGCTGCAAAGGAGGCGGGTATAGGAAGTTTTTCAGTATCCACTACATCTACGCACTTGGCAGAATACCAATTCATAAATGCTGAACAAGCGATATTAAAGGTGGTCATTTTCTTCTATGCGAGAGAATACACGTCTGAGCTCAAGGGTATACAGAGGTCAACTGAGTACGGAAGGGTAGAGGTCTGCTCAGGGTGCGGCGTGATTCACGTCGCCGGTCTTACAGTGGGCGGAGCTTAACTTTACCGTACACACCACACACGCAAAGTAAAACGCCAGTTGAAACATGATTTATTTAATAAACAAAATAATCAAGTTGTATAAATTTACAAATACGTGCAATAATTAAGTTAGCAATAGACATATCAAAGATTATGGTATCCAAAGGGTACGGTGTCATAGGTACCAGGCACCTGGTAGCGTTTCCTATAGGTGTTACGGCACACCTTTGTACCCCTAAGTTCTTTCACGTCCCCCAGCTTCTGCGCCCGAAAATTGTGGGTGCCTACAGTCAGTTGGGGTGGCCGACCACCCTCATCATCCAAGCACACTAACTCCTTCAGCGAATCAAAGTTGACGACCCCCCGATTCGCATGGTTAAGCGTGATGCCCTTAGCATTCACGATATACTTTATTTCATTCCCTATCCTCACTCGTACCCCATAGGTCTTTGGCCCTGTTGACACAAACGAGTCGGCATATGCGTTGTCCCCGTATTCACCCTTCATCTCGTCAGTTAACTCACCGAGGAACTCCCCAATAGAAGGCATGTATTCACCACTCCTCGCTGTGAATATCATGCTATCTGTATCTCTCCGCCCAAGAGAATGTAATAGACCCCAAAGTTTGATGCGGGCATAGGCTGTTGTGAAGCTGGCTACAGGAATGTTTGTAACCAATGATGTATCTGCGGCCAGTTCAGTATTGTTGTACTTTATTATGTAAGTATTACCTACATTCACAATCTCCATGACTTCTTTATCGGGTGCGTTGGCGTAATCCCAGACTTCACTATAACTTTGCGCCAAATGAACATTCCCTTTACCGGTATTCTGCGCAAACTTTCCCCAAAGGCTGTTTAGGCACAATTTAGCACTAAAGCGCTTGCCAGGATTCTTTACAATTTGGGTACGATCAAGTTGTATACCTTCCTCGTCGCGGTAACGCTGAATATAAGACGTTTTTTGGTTTTCGGTTTCAACCCCTCGCGGATACCCTGACGCCTCAACCTTATCCTTCAGAAATGCGTTTGTATATGGTGTGAAAAGGTTGGGTAGCTCAAGGCTTGTGTATACACCTCTGATCTTACGTTGGTGGGGTGTATGGTCACAATCACCATTGTTCTCTTCCGCACACTTCACACACAGGGGAAACATAAGTTTGTGATCTATGACAACGGGTAAGATCGGCATCCATAAATCGGTAGGGGGGAGCACGTCTACGAAAGAAAGGCCGAAATAGTGCCCGTTCAAATTTCTTGAAAAGTCGTTGATGGAGGGTAGGCTAGGTCCCACTATTTTTTCAGGCGCACCCACGGGGTACGGATTGTTCTTCATCACGTAGGGGTATAAAGAACAGAAATCGTAGTAGTGAAGCTTCACACCCTCCGTAGGTGGAAAGTATAGCTTGAAGGGATTTGTACGCCAACCGAACAAGCTATCGCCGCATTTGAGAGGATCCAGTACCATTGAACGCTTGATCGTGTTTATTTCCTCACGGTACGCCCCGTCTGTCACCATCCGTGCATCATATTCATGCTCCCACAAGACTTTGTGAGTGAACTGGGACCCTATAAGCTGATCGCGGGTGCGCGTCCAAGCAAGACAGACGGCAGGAGATCTACCGTGGATATCTCCTACGATTCCGCAATCAGGACGGGGACATTTATGCCACCAGCAACCGTTAAAGGAGTACACAGTCTTCTCGCCAGTGACACGGTTTTCACTTAGACCATCAACCCAAAAAACACGGCCATTAACTTTAATGGGTACTTCACCCGTGTTGCGTGCATGCTTTATGTATACACCTGTCTGCTGCTGTAGGTGTATGAGCCAGTAAATAGCCTTGTGCCCATAACTGCGGGGGTTGTTTCTGTGAATAATGGCTAAGGTATCTTTAGGCATGAAGTTATTCTTGAACACCGTAAAACATAATGATGCAATGGTGGTTGTGACTTGCAGCGGATCGCATTTTAAACGACATATGTACATCCTTCTAAAGTCCTGGAAACATATTCTAAGTACGCGTACATCATTGACGCAATAACGTTCACATTCATCAGCTATATTATAAGGATTACGCTCGTAAAAGCTGTTGTAGTATCGATCAAAATCTTCACGTTCATCTGTACTCATACAATCAGAGCTGGGCAGTATTTAAATACATTTGTATTTAAATACATTTGTGTATTTAGAACTGTATTTATAAATACATTGTTTTTCATGTATTTAAATATAGTATTTAAATACTTTAATGAGTATTTAAATACAATGTATTTAAATACTCAAAATATAAAAATGTAAATACTTTTACTGGTTTAATACACGTTCTGTACTAGCACAGTACGACGCGTTGACAGTGTAGTACAGCATGGTTCATGTTTCAACAGTTTGGGAAAACATCCTCTCATAAAAAGACTGTTCCTCCGCTATAACACGACATTACCATCTTCGGCACCGGTAGAGCGAATATTCTCATTCGCGGGAATCACTTTGACTCCAAAAAGAAACTCTTTCAGACAAAACTTTTGAAAGATTGGTTTTGATCCGCAGCAACCGTGAAATAAAAGAGAATTCGTAAGGTGCCTTATGTTTATGTTTACGTCTTATGTTTACGTTTATGTCTCATCTACTCATTAATTGTTACTCATTTTGCAATGATATAATGAGTATAATATGTCACTGGTTGAACATCGTAAGTTCTAAGTTCTTTTGTTTTCGTTTTGTTCTAAAAAGGGAAATATATAATCGGAAATTAGATTGTACTATTTCTTTATCCTTTATCAAGCATTTTATATTGTTGTTACTCATGAATTAGTGAATGCATATGTTAAAATGTGTATGTATTTAAAATGTATTTACAAATGTATTTAAATACAATTGATGTATTTTGTATTTAGTATCTAAATACAAAGCTGGGCACTTGCGTTTTTTTTGCGGTACTGCGGTACTGCGGTACTACCGCACTACCAAACCGGTACCGCATAACGCAGTACCGCAAAGGATCACTGAAAGTACAGCCTGTACTTTCAGCGATCCTTTGCGGTACTGCGTTATGCGGTACCGGTTTGGTAGTGCGGTAGTACCGCAGTACCGCAAAAAAAACCGCAAGTGCCCAGCTTTGTCTAAATACATTCGTAAAATGTATTTAGTATTTAGTATTTAAATACATTTCTCCCATGTATTTAGTATTTAAATACATTCAATGTATTTATTGCCCAGCTCTGCATACAATCATAGTGAAAGTAATGTTTGGGTGGAGGTTGACCTACGTAATTTAAAGTATCGTTAGTGAGGAATGTGTAAAGGAAGTATCCTTTTGAAACTTCAGCTGCTACTCCCATCACCTTGGGTAGCTTTGCTAATTTACAAGATGTGGATAATAAAGTGTCTTTAAATTGTACATTACCTCTTATTTGCATCTGTATTAATTTGTTGCCTCTTTTCAATGGATCACCTGTAAATATCTCAGACGACTCGTACTCAAGCAACTCCTTATAAAGGAACTGTGTGTCAAATTTTGCCCCTTTATGGGCGAGAATATACACAGTCATTTTTTTTAACTTGTCCGCTAACTTGACAATATAGGACACAAATAGTTTCACAGGGCTATCGTGGACATTCGTTTTAAAAACGTTTGTCCTTTTTCCACATTTGGGGCACTCATCACATTCGATCTCCATACACTCATCACAGATAGTCTGGCACATAAGTAAATGTGGAATGACCTCTTTGGTTTCAGCGTTCGTGTATGTTTCTATATCGTAGTACACAGTTATACAAGGGTTGCTTTTAGGCTTTGCGTCTTTCATATAACATACATGCTTTACACCATCCGCCTTATATTTCTCATGGCATGTAGAACAGTGAATTTCGTCACATTTGTGCTTGAAATTCCCCCAATTATCCATCATGTGAAACATACCACATTCACAGATTCTCATTTTCCTGCACGTACCAATTGATTTATGGAGCTCAAAACAGCTGTTATTGAAAAATGTGCGTCTACACACATTACAATCCCTCTTCTCAGCATCAACTACACGGCTTTCACATTTGGGGCTTTTACACTGGTCACATACCATGTGACAATCTTTACAATGTTTCACTATATCATCCGCAAACTCGAGACACCCCTTACACAAATCATGATGTCGTCCATATTTTCGACTTTTGTCATAACTCGCGTAAAGGCACCTTATATTACGGATGGGGAGATATATTGAACCTGACAGTCCTAAAATAAGTAGGGGTCTTGTACGATCTCTCACACAGCTTTTAAAAACATACGCAGTTCAACGAAGATCATCCAGTCCAAATACAACTATACGAGCATTCATTTCCTGTTCTACCCTTCTCAGCTCCTGATGACCCATATTACAGTCAAACTCAAGTTCACAGTCTACAGCTAGTTTAGGGCACGCTCCACGACCGTAGGCAGCCAAATTTTCTCGGATTTCGTAGTTAGTACATTAAACTTACGAGCGAAGACTACTGCTATAAAGCTGCAACCACGATCGACGTTTATATGCCGTCTATAAATAGCCTGAGAATTGAAGTTAAGAGTATACGGTTTGGCACTATGACCCGCAACACGGAATACACGGTCAATATTCACCGTGAAATTGTCCATATTGAAAGCTATACTACTTTGGGAGGCTTGCATTATACGACCTAATATATACTCTACATCTTCAGCCGCCAAACGTCTGAATGGTACTACTATCCAAAAGTCATCTACATCGTTATCATCTGAACCGAATCCAAAGGACAGCCTCGTCCTGACTTCACGCTCGTCGCGGTTCTGAAGGGCAAACTCTACAGTACGCTGTACAACGCGACGTAGGCCGTGTTCAATACCGTTGCTATACATGGATCTAGGATCAACCCTGACTATATACCGATTTCTAGTCAAGCGGTGCGCACCAACTCGAACGTTATACCATCCTCAACAGAACGGTGAGCAGCTGTGGAGGATGAAAAAGGGGTTATATTGGCGGATGAAGCTGATGTGGGGTTGGTTGCGTAAGACGTTCAGGGTTGGGGCTCTACTACTGGTGGTCTAACAACCGGCGCGTTCCTGACGTGCTTTATACCTGACGTGGAGGACTCTTCATCATGTTTCCGCTTTGAACGTGCAACAGGTGTCGCTGGTGAGGATTCATTGGTGGGTATAGAATTGTAGATGCACGGTCAATGGGTTCATCCGTGATATCGATGATGGGGGGGGCTGTACATCGTCGTCATTCACGGTTCTGTGGAAGAAGAAAAAAAATATAAGGAGCAGAACTCGCTATTTGTAATATTTTGTAAATGACCCACTTAGGGGTGTGACGTGTTAGAAATGGAATCTAGAAAAATTCAGATTCACGAGCCCATCCACATGTATTATATCTGGACCGACAGGTTGTGGTAAAACGGTGTTTATGCTTAATCATTAAAGAAAAGGGGGAAATGTTCTCAAAATTTGTGCATAAAGTTATATGGTGCTATTCGACATACCAATCAGTGTTCAACGAGTACCAAGATGAGTTTTGTTCCACAAGGGGTCTATGACGTTAATTCGCTAAAGGGAAATGAACATACAGTCATCGTAATTGACGACCTCATGTTGGAGATGGATAAAACGTTTGCCGAGACATTTACAGTATTCTCCCACCACCTTAACATAAGCGTGTTCTTCATCAATCAGAATCTATTTTTCAAAAATAGATACATGCGCGATGTGTCGTTAAATACGCAATATCTAGTCTTATTCGCGCAACGTAGAGATGTGTCACAAATTGGGGTATTAGCCAGTCAAATGTTCCCGAATCAGCGTAAGGAGTTTTTGGAGGTTTATAAAAGGTCACAAAGCAACGTTATGGATATTTGCTTTGTGACCTTCACCCGCGAAACACGTTCAGGGTGCTTCTAAGAACGAATATATTTCCAAACGACCTGAAACCGTGTATATTCCAGAATGACGAATAGGCTAAAGAAATACCGCGAATTAATAAAAATCTATCAACGCTGCCTCGAGCATTGCAGCAGATGTTTGTTAAAAATATCGACTCTGACTTTTTAAAATGCATCTGTGAAATCTGCCTTAATGTTATAAAATGTAATGTTCCAATGAAATCCTTCAGAAGACTCGCTTACGTCGTTACAAGAACATAATACGGACGCTCGCCCATAAAAGTCAGACTGTGGGTAAAAAAAGCGTATTATTGTACAAAGAGGCGGTTCGTTCCTCCCATCTTATTTTCAATTTTGGGACCTTTACTGACTAGATTAATATAATGAAGAAGGTGGTTGTGATCCCGCACGAGGTGTATGCTTCATTACAAAGGAGTCCAGATGCGGTTCTAGAACCCCGTAAAAGTAGACTTAAAAGAATGGAAGTGAGTTGCTAACCCTATTAAACAGTGAAAGGCACCTGATGAGAAAAGGATCTTGTACCAAGAGGCTTTGCAGAAATTTCTTCATGAGTACGAAGATTATAAGCATCCTACAGAGCCCCCGTGAGGCGCAGCTCGAGTAGCGCTGAGCATAGCGACACAGGCCTGAGCAACCAAAGAGTAGCGGAACACAGCACATCGAACATGTGCTAAAAAACAGCCTCCCATACATTGAGGAATAAAGGCTAAGTTTTTATAATCTATTGAGTGAGGACCCATCATACAGTGGACCGATACAGGCGAGGTCATGTTAAGGAACAAGGGTACGGTTCCAATATCGTTGATATTGTTCATGATCTGGTGAGAAAGTGGGATAGGCCCTCACCAACAGGATGGAGGCATATTAAAGCAAGACTGCAACAAATAAATGTCCCCAAAACATTGATAGGTAATCTGAATAGGTTAAAAGACTTGGAACATGCACGCGCGTGTCACAACTGAGTACACCTTCGCCCCCAGCAGCTGCAGTGTCTTGAAGAGGAGAAAGAAGAGAGTAGACGGCCAACCTTATCCACGTGCCTCTAAAATACGCAAATGGCTAACGTATTAAGTAAGCACTATTATGACATTTCTAACCCCATCCTATGGTGGCGTTAATAGATTGTACAGAGGTGTTTATGGTGTAAGGAAAAAAGATGTTGAGAGATTTTTACGCGGCCAGGATGCTTATACACTTCATAAACCGTGAGAAAAAGGTTTAAAACAGCCAAGACAACAGCCGCCTCGATTGACTCTATTTGGCAGGCAGATTTAACAGACATGCAAAGATATTCAGTGTACAACGATGGCTACCGTTACATCCTATTCATAATAGATGTATTCTCTAGATACCTGTGGCTAATTCCCCTGAAAAATAAATCGCCTGAAACAGTTGCTAAAGCAGCCAAAACACTGATGTTGAAAGAAAACAGGATTCCTGGCTATTTTTGTACGGATATGGGAAAAGAATTTATAGGACGAGTTTTCAGAACATGCTGAGAGTTTAATATCAGCTATTACACATCCAATTCTATACATAAGGCTTCTTTAGCTGAAAGAGTTCAACGTACCATAAAGGAACGCATGCACCGTTATTTTACACATAAAAACACATACAGATATATAAACGTTCTCGATTCATTGGCTTCATCCTACAACCGTTCACACCATCGTACGATCGGTACAACGCCTAACGATGTTTTAGAAAGAGGCAATCGCCCAAGAAGAGATGGCGTGCCGCTACCACCACCACCACCCTCTGCGCGTTTCAAAATCAATGACTATGTAAGGCTGTCACGTTCGGGAAATAATTCGCGAAGGGTTTTGAGCAAGGATGGACACGTGAGATTTTTAAAGTTAGAGCTATGATGCCTAAAGGTGAGATAATGATGTATTACGTTGAAGATTTGAATGGAGAAGAGATCTCGGGAGGCTTTTACGCGAGGAATTGCAGAAAGTGGCATTTAATTTAGGAAAAAATGTGTTTAAAATTGAGAAAATTTTAGGAAGCAAAGGTACAGGAAAGAGAAAAATGTACCTGTGAAGTGGCTAGGTTACCAGAAAGCTTCAATACCTATATAAAAGCGATGCAGTAATGAAGCTTAATTAGTACAGCATGACTCCCAACCATTCTACGTCACACTCCCGTCCTCCTCATCCCTGTCTGTACACCCTAACAACACACTAGCCAACTTTGTAACAGAACTCCATGGGCCCATTGAATTGGGTCGTGATTCGTATGAGGTGGGGATATGTGAATTTCAGCTGGACACCCTCTTTTAAATATTGATTATAAAGATACGTATTTACGGTTCTTAGAGACATTGATGAGTGTGAAAAAGCAGGGTTAACTCGGGATGCTACTATACGTATCGCCCGGACTAAGGTTGCACGGTTTTTCAGTACAGTACAACAGTGACACTAGGGCCGGGGCGTTATGGTTCGGCTGAGGATGTTGTGAGAGACTTAAACGTGTTTTAAAAACTCAAATCTTACGAATGATTTATTATACGAAATCGTAAACAGAGGAAACCATACATACTCTAGTCCTAAAATCAAAGGTTAACAGAAATCTTAAAAGGAAGAGTGTTCAAAATTATAACCGAGGGGCGTTATCGAGCAGCCTTCCAAAGAGACACCTTTCACGGGCACCGCATGACTTATCCAGCTTAATGTATCACTGAGGATGGAGAAACTGGATGTAAGCTCTCAGCCTCCAGACATGTGCTATATTTACAGCAATATAGCGGAACACCAGTTGTTGGGGATACCCAGGCACGCCTGCTGTGCATAGCACACATACCCAACCATAGAGGAAGGAGCTTGAGTATTACATATGACATACCCCATTATGTGAATGTCGCAACTAATCTAATAACTAATATCTCAATATATATAAGAACGATTGAGGGCAAAAATTTCCCATTCGGTGACGGGAGCTTAACAGTGAAGCTGCACTTTCGACGCACTGAGTTATAATGGCCAGAAAGCCTTTCACGGTATACCGAGGGGTGAGATACCAGCGTGGTAGTGGACTTGGATCCATTTTTTCATCCATACTACGCACCGCTGTCCCACTGTTGAAGAGGGGGGCCAGGTACCTAGGAAGGAGGCGTTACAAACAGGTTTTAACGCGGCAGAGGACATATTGGGTGGAACTATGCCTAAAGAAGCTCTAAAAAAACACTTAAGGCGTACGCGGGATGAATCATCAAAGACGCGAAGAGAAAAATGCGTGGTGGTGGAAAGAAGAGAACTGTTAGGAAGAAGGGGTTACCAACACGTGGTGGAAAGAAGACGACCACTGTTAGGAAGAAGGGGTTACCATCACGTGGTGGAAGAAGACGAGCACTGTTAGGAAGAAGGGGTTACCATCACGTGGTGGAAAGAAGAACTGTTAGGAAGAAGGGTTTACCATCGCGTGGCGTTAAACGTAAAGGGGTACCAAAAAAGAAGTGTTCAAAGCATATGAAACCTATGGCTGATCATTTTTTTAACTGATATAAGCTGAGGACGCTACTCTCACGAACCATAGATTGTCTAATACTCGTCGAGGGAAGGTGGCACTATTTCTGACTCGTCATGGCGCGTTTCATTCATCCGTGTAGTTCACAATGTTGTAAATCGGAACTGTACCTCTTTGATATGCCTCATACACAGATCTCTATTGAAAATAGCGACTTTATTACAATTAACCGGTTAAAAACAGTTAGTTCACCCAGTGCCCCTATAGAATTCGTGATACCCAGCTCAGGCCCTTACTTTTTTGACCCGAGTTGTATGCACATGTATGCTAAACTACGCATTGCCCATTCTGACGGAACAGATTGCGATGATAGTTACGCTGCATACCCCGAAACCAACTTTCTGCACTCCATATTCAGTCAGTTTGACGTATATTTAAATCAGACTAACATCTCGGCAGGCACGGGGTACTACCACCTACGATCGTACCTGGAAAATGTCCTCAACTTTTCAAAAGAAGCGAAGCATACCTTTTTAACAGCCGAGGGGTATTAACACACTAAAGATGAAGATGGAATAAAGGATAAATTTAAAAATTTAAAAAAAAAATATACGAATGTTTTGGACGCCTGCATACAGACTACTTTCCAGGAGAAGTTGCTTATGAACGGGGTAGATGTGAAATTGAAGCTTACCCACACGAGCCCTGAGATCTGCATAAATCTGGGGGCTGATCAAGAAGAAGGCGCGAAACCCGTTGTGATACACATCATGGAAACGTATTTGCGTATACGCCGAGTGAAATTAAGCTCCCCGAAGCAAATAGAAATCGAGAAAGAGCTTGTACACGCCACAGTGAAATATCCAATTAACAGGGTACAGATCAAATTGTGCACGATCCCGGCAGGCCTGACATCGAAACAGATAGAAAACATTGCTTTTGGAGTCCTACCTAAAAGGATTTTAATTGAAATGCAAGACCACGCCTCGACAAATGGAAATTATAAAAAGAGTGCCTTAAAATTCGAGAATTTCGGCCTTAAAAATATTACTCTATTCATAAATGGTATCGCCCTGGGTGGGGTGATGGATAGTGATTACTCAGCAACTGGGGTATTCCCGCTCTGCGCGAGAGCTTATAGTAGTTTAGCTCATAATACAGGTGCTTGTGATGAGCTCGGTTTCGGGATAACTCAGAAAGAATTTGTGGAATAGTTTAATATTTAATCATTCGACCTTACGCCTGACTTAACTGGTGCGTAAACACGCATTTAAACGCCCAGCAGACTGGGACCGTTTCAGTGAGATTGGAGTTTGCTAAAGCTATAGACACGCCTTTAAGTGCACTCGTGTATCTAGAATCACAGGCCCTAATAGAAGTAGATAGATTTAGGAACGTCACAACAGATTTTTAAAATGGATGCAAATACACTCCAGAGAGTTATGAAGAGTGACTGTTTCGTGCACTCCAAATTTATCGGGGTTTTTGCAAAGAATGAAATATTGAAGCTGGATACTTCAAGAAACTGGTACGGGGCAATCGTTAACACCGACATTGCGCGGGGTGAGGGTATTCATTGGTTTGCGATCTATTTTAAAACTAAGGAAAGAATGTACTATTTCGATTCACTCGGTTTCCCACCATGGCATGACTCGACAATTGTACAGTTTATAGCGCGATTACGACGTGTGCCTAAGATTATTTGGAATCCTTATCGCATTCAAGGATATTATACTGAAACATGTGGATTGTATTGTATTTTGTTTCTCATGCACATGTCACGTGGGAAGGGTTTTTATGAATTTTTAAAAATTATTCGATTTGTGCGACACAGAGTTGAATAAATATGTGTGCAGACAGATAAAAAAAGGTTCCCATATGTTAGTACCCCCTGTAATGTGTAAGAGCTATATTGTGTAAACCTATATATATACACATTTGTAGCAATTAAGAATTGGGCACTGCCCCTTTTTTACATGTTTTTCTACTGCTTAATAAAATGAAAATATATTGTTTTGTTCTTAACCTCAAAAAAAAATACTTACATAATCTCGTCGATGAGCACGCACTCGCTTGACCGGATGTGTGTCAATACCACGACTTCTGGTTCGCTAGGTGGTGTGGATACCACTTCATTTATCACCCTCTCCCCAAAAGTGTTTTAATATCGTCTAGCTCCGTCTTGGTGCTGTAATTAAAATAGATGCATGAAATTGGATGCTGCTAAAAGTATTGGATACGGCTAAAAGTGTTGTGTATGGCAGTATATATATATATATATATATATATATATATATATATATATATATATATATATATATATATGAGTCATAGGCGATGATTAAGCACATTTTTCAAAACATCCTTACTGCAAAATATTAAAATCCAAAAGAAATGTAAAACATACTATATAGCTTCAAAACACCTACATTATTTCCTCTCCAGCCTGACGCTCGCTGTCCCGCCGTCCTTTCATCAAAAGTTGCAATAACACGGGCAAGCTCCGTATCGCTCCTGTAAATAAAACAGATGCATGAAATTGGATGCCGCTAAAAGTATTGGATGCGGCTAAAAGTGTTGTTTATGGCGGTAAATATATTAGGGTGTTTCATAAATTAAAAGTTTGGAAAAATTTTAATCCACATGGATCCCCTTGTTCCATTTGCTGAGGAGACTGATAAACCGAAGTATTAATTCAATAGTTTAAAGTTTACGGGTCCCCAGTTTGATGCTCTGGCAGATCATAAACGGAAAAAATTAAACAAAAATCTGTCAATGAATTTTATTCAACAAACGAGTACCATTTCACTACACATTTTCACAAAGATACAAAAAACATAACCACTTCTTGCGAATCATTTGTCCATGAAATCCTTCTTGGTTTTATTCGGGTATTTCGCCCTATGCTGCATCACAGTTTTGAGCAAATACTGCTTCTGCTCTTCGTTCTTCGTCAGAGAACAGTTGAACTCTTTGGTGAGCGCGATGGCTCTTTCGGCCCGATCGTTGACGACAGAGATTTTGTTAACAGTTGCCGCTGCTTGCTTGAAGCCCTCTACTTCAGTCCACTCGGCAACTGGCTTTTTCAAGAATTCTGTGTCCAAGTCGAATGCATGGAAGAAAGCCATCGTCTTTCCTGTCACGAACTCCGCCAGGTGTTTCGAGGCAAGATTCCTGACGTTCTTCCCTTAGGGTCGCTTGAGTTCCTTTTTCGATGCGGGCTTACCCAAACTGACGACCATCTGAGCCTTTTCTTCATCTGCCACATCTGCGTCGAAGAACGCCATGGCAATAAGAGTCTCAGAGATGTACCATAGGTGTCGAGACATGGCTTCTTGCGCAGCGTTAACACACGAATATCCCGACATGGGAAAGGCTTCCGCGTCACGCAGAAATTCCAGATCAACTGCGGCAGCCTTGCTTGAGGTTGCAGCACGAGTCCAACCTCGGATGTAGACGAGGGACACGAAGAGACCTACGGCTGTCAGAGCTTCCAACTCGTGACTCGACATCTTGAACTGCTTCTTCAGTAGAATTACTTTCAAGGAGTAGATGGCTATCGCCATCCATCGAGCGTGATGGTAAGCGCCAGGGGCTCTGAGAGGGAAATCCACCACTTTTGCTTCTCCCAGGAAGATGAGAACCAACTGTAGCAGTTCCTTGTAGTCATCGCGCTGATGCGACGTGTTCACCATCCCTCTCACCAGCAGGACTGACTTCTCCCTCAGTTCCCTCATAGAGTCATTGACTTGAGCAAAATCGTACGGCCGCACGTCCAACCGGTCGATGAACTTCCATTGTGCCTGAAACCTCTTGAAAACGGGTATATCGGGGCCACTTGAAGGGCCGTATGCACGCTTGAAGACGGAGCTGAGGATGACTTCATAGATGTGATGCCGACAGGGGAAGTACATGAGTTCTCTGCCAAGACCTTTCTCAATCAGGACGCAGGCCCCGATATGAATCCCGGTGTTCGACGCTGTCGTATCGAAAGACAGTCCCCGCACGCGCTCTTCCATCCTGTGTTCCTTGACCAAATCCAAGCAAACTCGCGCTATCTTCTCGCCGGTTCCGGACGTCACCTTAGGAACGCCGAGCAACTTCTCCTTGCCGTCGCCAGAGACGAGGACGGCGATCCGGTCCGCCTCTCCTTCCATTGCTCATTGTCAGGTAGGAGCTTACCGTCCCAATGCAAGACAAGAGGCTGACCAGGACAAACTTCGTCGGATTGATAACTTTCAGCAGCCACCTTCCTGAGAGCCTTGCGTGTGCGGTACATGGTATTGGCAGAAATGGACAGTTCATCCAAGTCAAAACCTAGTGATTTAGCCGCTGCAGCGTACGACATAGCTGAATCGCGGTACGAAATATTCAGCCGATCGTAGGTAGTCGTCACATCCTGTGAGATCAGATTCCTGCGTCGCTTCTTGGTATTTCCCTTGGAGGAGGATGGAAAAACTTCCACGGTTGGGTCAACGACATCTGAGTCAGTCTCTGACGAAGTTGAAATCACTAAAGCCCCCGTATCTTCTGCAGCTCCTTGTTCCTTCCTGGCCTTTTCCTGTTGTTCCTTAATCTTGTCCAGCCTCTTCCTTTTCCTAATCTCCTTATAGTGAAGCTTCATGTCAACAGGGCCCATGCTGCAGGAATTTGGATCTTCACGCTGCATGTCGAGAAAGTGGATGTCCTCCTGATTCCCCATCATTTCCTTAGCCTGTGAATGAGCAATGTCCATGATCTCCTTCGCTATTGCCTCCTTGAACATCGCCTCCTTCACTCGGAAGGACTCTGCTTTATGTGACTTGTGCTTCACAAGCCGGTCGTATTCCTTGAGAAGGGATTCCATCTTCCTCAAGGCCGAATCTCGACGCATCATGGGGATTCTCGCTCTCTCCCAAAATATGAGACAGGCATCCAGGCACAGGTTCAGGCATTTAGTACGTCCAAATTTTTGCTCCTTTTGGTGGTAAAAGTACTTTTTGAGTACTTGCAACTGAGTTGGAAGGCCACTTGATGTGATGTTCGCATCCGTCTGGCCAATAAGAAACACTTCTGTTTTCGCTCTGGTAGACACCTGGAAAAGAAAACAAACTAAATAATTCCACAGAAATAATTTCACATCGTAATTAATTTCATTAATTAAATAAAGAAAAGCAGTAACTGGGACTCGAACCAGTGTCATAGCCGTTTGGCGGCATCGCTCAAGTCGGCGTACACAGCACGCTATCCACTACACCATCTAGGGAGTGGATAGCGTGCTGTGTACGCCGACTTGAGCGATGCCGCCAAACGGCTATGACACTGGTTCGAGTCCCAGTTACTGCTTTTCTTTATTTATAAAACTGATACGTGTACACTACGTTCTCTTTGACAATTCATTAATTAAATAAATTTCAATACCGCAGTAAAATTACATTAATTAGTATCATAAATAATTACCAGCTTAGTTGTCCAATATGCAACAGACTAATTAATTTCATGTAATATTAATAATAAATATCACTACCACAGTAAAATGACAGAAATTAAATAATAATAAATTTCAATACCACAGTAAAATGAGATAATTAGTAGCATATATAATTACCTCCATAGTTGTCCAATAGGCTATACAACACGAACCGCTCAAGTGACGAAGAAAACCGTCTTCACTGCAGGCAGGCGAGAAATGAACTGACAAAAGGTCGTCAAAGTTGGGGACCTCTAAATGCAGCGCGATCTGGTTCAAACTTGCACAAACGTGTTTTCTTGTTCTTTAGAATACGGAGAAACGTGTGGATTAAAACTCCAAGCTCATTTTTATTTTACCCTATAGGTATGAAACACCCTAATATATATATATATATATATATATATATATATATATATATATATATGAGTTATAGGCGATGATTAAGCATATTTTCAAAACGCCTACAATTCTTAAAAGTTTTGATAATTTTAAAATTCTATCTGTAGAATTTCCTACAAATTTTAAAACTGCCGAGAGATGCACAAATAAAACATACCATATATATATATATAAATAGCGACCGACCATCTGGGAGATAACAGTTCACTTCGCATTATTATGGTTTTTATAAATTAAAATAAAGCTTGGTTAGGTTATCAACAGACTGAAAGCATAAACAGATATAACTACGATGGATGTAGAGAATAATTGAAAATATTTTGCAACCTTTTATAAGACTAGTTTCAGAGCGCATTTGTTATGGGAAAACGAAAGAAAATTTCAGTTAACGAGAAACAAAAATAATGGGCCTAATTTTATGCTGTAGAAAATTCAGCTTACTTTAAAAATATAATAAACACAATTTATATTGTAATTAGCGCTGAATGAACCGGAGAATATAAATAGTTACATCTCAATTGAATTGCCTGTAGACTCTTCCGGTGTGTTGCAAATTGCAGCGATATTCTGGGAAGAAAATAGCTCGTCCTGGGCTATTGCAGTGAAGATTAGCCGTGCGGCTTGGCCGTAAAAATCTTGATCGGCAATCAGTTCGGAGGAAACGTAGAGTTGATCCATGACTCGT
Source organism: Bathynomus jamesi (assembly GCA_023014485.1). Lineage (NCBI taxonomy): Eukaryota > Metazoa > Arthropoda > Malacostraca > Isopoda > Cirolanidae > Bathynomus > Bathynomus jamesi. The sequence goes on along the minus strand of JAJOZX010008006.1, from coordinate 84,074 downwards.
TTGCTGTACTAAATTGCAAGAAACACTCTCTGTGTCGTGATTTTGCGCTTATAAGGGGCACGCGGCCTGCCTACAAGCGCGAACCTTATCTTCCTATTGGCTACCTGCGAGCTTATGGGAGGGTATTAGAGCCTATGCCTGCATTTTCGTCCAATCCGTGAGCATGCCCCCTTTCCAAAGACAATCAGTGGCTGTTCCATGAAAGTTGGGCATGAGTTTTGGGGGTAGCACAGCTATAGGTTTGCTTGGAACCAGACGAGATCTGTGCATGGATCTGTGATTGGCAGCCCGCTTCAGATCTGGGCGGGTCATCTGTTCCGATGCAAATTTTTATTTTAGATTTCAGACAAAAAACACCTGCGTGATTTTGTTATCCTGAAATACCTTTGGTTATTTTTCCGACAATACATTTTATTTTTCTGCGAAAAAGTGGGCATTCCCTTGCGGTCATATTTAGGTCATATGGTCACAAAATTTTTATTTTACATTTGAGAAAGGCGGTTGGTCATGAAGGCATTGTTTATCTTCCAAAGTATGACCATGATTTTTCCGAAAAAAAAAATGGGCGAGCAAGATATGGTCTGTATCTTAAAATTATTTTTCACAGAAAACTGAATTGAATTGTTCGGAAGGATAATAGCAAATATATTTACTGCGGTAAATATATTTTCCTGTCTATTTTCCTGGATATGAAAAAATATTATTATAAAATAAGCAAGAAATCGCAATTATAAATATCATATATATATATATATATATATATATATATATATATATATGTGTGTGTGTGTGTGTGTGTGTTATTTGACCATATATATATATATATGTAAAAATGAACCATAAATAATTCCCATATTCCTATATTATCTTATCCTTCATGTAATTCTTGTATTCATTTATATAGTCTCTGTATCCATTGTAAGAAAAAGTATCCATTTTAAAAATTCATGTGTTATATGGTTCATGTATAATCTTATATATTTAACTTTATATAATGCCTATACTCCTATGTATGTACGTGTGTGTATTCATTTTTACATAAGGACCAAAATCGCCCAACGCGAGTTTGGATAAAATATTTGATTCACTTTTAACTTTGCTAAATAATTGGTGACCTATTGTTTTTTTAAAATCTCATAATCATTTTGTTAGATTTCGCTTAATAAGGAATCCTGTTAAGCTTTGCAATGTTCACATTTTGTATACACTCTCTTTCGTTATAAACAATGAGATCATGTCTTGCCTAAGCATTAAAATTGTACATCTTAAACCTTAAAATTTCACTCATATGCATATTTTAGTGTAAAGATGCATAGTCCGATTTCCACTTTAGTTAACTTGGCAGATCATGATAACATCAGATCTGAAAAGTCGCGGTTTGAGATAAAAATATGGTTTCGTCTTCAAATATTTTGTTTACTCGTTCAAGCCTTACCGCAGCTAAAAAATTTACTTATTTTTAAATATTGTGCAAAAATAATACAGCCTTCTTAGCATTTAATAATAATAATGTTAGCAGTTTTTGGGTATATAAACCCATTTAAATTCATCCATTGTCATTCAGAAGCTAATTCAGAGGCTGAGCACTACCTGTATTTTTTTAGCAGTAAAATTACAGTTGAAGCTAGTTTTTACCTTATCCTTCGAGCCTTGCTCTCTTCAGAAAAACTTAGAAAACTTTCCGGATACGCTATAAGAAGAATCCGGAACCTTCAGCATTTAGATTGCAAATCTACCAGAGTCCTCCGAGCCACTATAGAAGAACTCGGAGAGTAACAAAGAAGAAAAACCACTTCAAGGCACCTATCCGTTGCTTGCCTCCTAAACCAGAACCCCCGTCAATCCGAACCACCCCAGGGCCATAGACGGAGGGGTTAACATATATACTCCATTGTATATCCATTTCTGCGAAATGGATATACACAATGGGGCATATCTTGATTGTCTATTCCAGTCCATTACGGGAGTTAAAGGTTTCAGATTGAAAAACATTTATATATTGTGTTGTGCTGTACAAAACTGCCATAAAATAAATTTAGAATACTTCTCTCTCTTGTTACAAGAGAATCTTTCTACCAAATGCTGATAAATGGGATGGACCTCTATTGTCATATATATAAATGCCAAAATATTTAAAAGAATTATCAGGAAGGTCCCGCAAACAAATATTCAAATTAACGTCTTGTTTTGGGACTTTTTTACACAATGGATAATATGGATGCATCGTTAAAGCGTTTCAGTATATGTATATATATATATATAACGATATTAATAAGTTTTCCTAGTGAACTTCAAATTACGATAAATTATGATAGGCTAAAGAGGGAAGAAAATAAAGAAATAATGAATTTAAATAAATTACACCATTTGTTTTTTCGCAAAAATTCCCGAGATCGAACCTTGTGCGTTTTGGTGATAAGTCCGCTTATTTGTCTTGTTTTGCTTGATATATATATATATATATATATATATATGAGAAGCAGGGCAAAGACATATTTCAAAATATTTTAAAGTATGCTTATTAAATTTAAATTTATATTTTTATTAATCAAGGATTGATACGGTGTGTTTTACAGCGATACGCGAATTTAATTACACAAGATAATGCGTATTTAAGATTTTGACCAACAATGCAATTTTGGATCATAGGCTCATTGCATCGAGATGCACTATTGGTTGGAAAATATAAGTAATCCATTACTTACGTACTGCATATGATTACTTCTACTCCCTTTCCTGGCTCTTTGTATATATATATATATATATATATATATATATATATATATATATATATGTGTGTGTGTGTGTGTTTGTGAAGGGGTCATTAGGAAAATTATTTTCTTTTTTGAATTGACCAGCCTTAGACCCACGGAGAACATTGTGGGGCCCTGAGTAGTGAGTCCAGCCCGGTACGAATCCGGCTCTTTTTAGCACACTGTGACACTTGGATGAGTCGCAGGGCGCCCACCAACCGGACCGAGTCCAGACAGGGTGCGACCCGGTTACTTTTAGCGCACTGTGACACTGTGACACCTGGCTCTATTACGTGTGAATTTTGCGTTTTGCAATAATGCACCGTTTTGAATGATTATATAATTTCAAATCTATTATTTGATCATATATATATGTGCCCCTTTGTATATCCACTAATTCATAAACAGAATGATGTATTGGCGTTTTATTTGTACCTTGTACACAATTATATATAATTATTTGGGATTTTAGAATAATTAATTAATTGTTATTTGTCAAATCGGGGTTCTAAGCTAACTGGATGATTATTATGTGGTTGATCCCAGAGGCACTGGCTGGTGATGCCCTGAGGCGCTGGCTGATGATGCCCGAGGCACTGGCTGATTAGGGCATTATAAGTAGCGGAAGGCGGATGAAGAACCCCATATGAGCTTGGCAATCAGCCAAGCAAAGACCGTCTTCTGGGTCTCTCTCTCTCTCTCTCTCTCTCTCTCTGCCTCTTTGGGGGGTAGGCCGTCCCATTCTCCCCCAAAGAGGCTCCCTTAGGTTAGGTATGCTCCTTTGGGGGGTGAGGCACTCCCACCTTCTCCCCCAAAGAGGCTTTGCAACAAAGGGGGTTGGCACTCTTGCAACAAAGGGGGTTGGGAGTTGGCACTCTTGCAACAAAGGGGGTGGGGTTGGCACTCTTGCAACATTCCGTAACATTTCTGCACTCTGGCATTTTTCGCCCATACTACTGGATCCCACAACCAGATTCTTTTGAAAATAGCACCAGTAGTGCATTTTGACCCTCTGAATACGAAAATAACATTCTCTCTTTGAGAAATGCGAACATTTTGCATAATAGGGCGATAAAAATGCAAAATAGATTACATGATACACACACACACACACATACACATATATATATATATATATATATATATATATATATATATATATACACGAGGGTAATTCAATAAATATCCGCACTTTTTATTTTCACAATTTTTTTTCACATCTGATTATAAACACATCACTTCTCAACATAGTCTCCTTGTTTCTCAATACACTTAGTCCAGCGATCTACAAGCTTCCTAATGCCATCACAAAAGAATGTTTTTGGCTGTGTGCGTAGCCAGTCATGCACCGCCTCCTTCAGGTCATCATCGCCTTGGAATCGCTGACCTCTCAAAGCTTCTTTTAGTGGTCCAAACAGGTAAAAATCCGAAGGTGCAAGGTCTGGACTGTAGGCTGGATGGTCGAGAACTTCAAATTTAAGTTCTTGAAGGCATTTTCTAGTCTATGCAGCGGTATGAGGGTGCGCATTGTCGTGTAACAGAATAACCAGTGGTGTAGTGCTGTGGGAACGCGTGGGAACGGCGTTCCCTTACTTTTTTTGGTAGACGGAACGGCGTTCCCTCACTATTTCAAATAAATCCGAACTTACAAATCTCTAACGTCATGAAATTTTAATTCCCACCCCTAGAAGAAATATGAGAAAGAATCATTAACTGCTTCATTTCTTTTAGCTTCGACTGAGGCAATGCTAGCCTATAAAGATCTGGGGAAACAGTCACCACGGCGTACCAGTTGTTAACTTTTTTTTAGTTAATCATTCCAGTTGTTAGCTATTTTTATTGATCGTACTGGATGTCGTATATCTAATGACACTGGAAATACTGCATCTTCAACCTTGGAATATATCCTAATATCCAGTGCATATGACCTCAAAATATCCCTGAAATTGGTCAGATTTCAAAAGATTTCCCGGGGGGCTTACAGTGCCCCCGGACCCCCAGCTGTATGGGCTCGCCGCGCTCGCCATTGTCTCCCCCGCATCTGAGTAACACTTTCAAAATGCGTTCCCTCACTTCTTTATTTAGCACTACACCACTGAGAATAACACCTTCCGACAATCTCCTCTCCGTTTTGTGCGAATTGCTCGCTTTAACTCATACCGAAGCATGTCAGAATACGATGCACTTGTTACTGTAGTTCCACGCTCTAGATAATGTTCAAGGATAGGGCCTCGTGTATCCCAAAACAGTGTTAGCATAACTTTACTTGCTGATGGCTGCGCTTTGAACTTCCTTGCAACGGGAGATGTTGGATGCTTCCACTGCATGCTCTGTCGTTTGCTTTCTGGTTCACAGTAATGGATCCAGGTTTCATCTCCAATGATAATGCGCTCCAAAACGTTTTCACCTTCCTTATGATACCGAGCCAAAAGACGAGAGCAGACGTCCATACGATTACGCTTGTGCTCTTCTGTCAACTGTTTGGGCTCCCATCTTGCACAAACCTTGTGAAAGCCAAGAATGTCATGAACTATCGAATAGGCTGACCCTTGACTGATGTCTAATGAAGATGCAATTTTTTTTATTGTTCATCTTCTGTCATCGAAAATCATGGCTCTGGCTTCTTCCTGCTTGTCACCACTGGTTGATGTTGACGGTCGTCCTGAGCGCTGAGCATCTGTCACACATGTCCGACCTTCTTTGAACATTTGAATCCACTCGTACACACTTCGCCGTGGTAACGCATTATTCCCATACTGAGCACATAAACGCGTGTGAATTTCGGCTCCTTTCACACCTTCTGCCCACAAAAACGAACCACAGATCCCTGTTCTTCCAGAGTACAAATTGAAAGCGGCGCATCCATGCTCAATACTCGTACGATATGTGACAGCTACAAGTAGCCTAAATAGGCCTATACTGTTGCTAGCCTAAATAAGCCTATAGATCTCAGTCTGGCTCGTTATTACGAGTATATATTATATATACTATAGTATCACTAAAATAAAAAGTGCGGATACTTATTGAAGTACCCTCGTGTGTGTGTGTATATATATATATATATATATATATATATAGTTAACCCCCTCCATCTATGGCCTTGGGCGGTTCGAAGTTGACGGGGTTTTGGTTAGGTGGCAGCAACGGATTTGTTACTCTGAAGTAGCTGGTACTGTATAGGGAATCGCAGTAGTTTCTCTTATAGTACTCTCCGATTTCTTCTTGTAGTGGATCGGAGGATTCTGTGAGGCTTACTAAATTCTCTAAGGGTTACCCGATTCTTCTTGTAGTATCGGGAAATTATTTTTCTCTAATTTAAGACTAAGTTCTCTGAAGAGAGCAAGGCTCGAAGGAGAAGACAAAGATATTCTCTTACTGTAGTTTGCTGCTAAAATGTTACAGGTAATGCTCAGCCTTTAAGTTAGATCAGACAATCAGAGTAAACATTGGAGAAATTTTATGGGCTCATATACTGAAATTTCTAATGACATTATTATTTAATGCTGATCTGTTTTTGTTTTTTATTCTCAATAGGCTGATTTACTTTGCAAAATATTTAAAAACAAGGTAAATATTTTAGCTGTAGCAATGTCTAGACTGATAAGCAAGATATTTGAAGATGAAGCCATATTTTTGTTTTAAACCGCATATTGACAGATCTGATGTTATCATGATCTGTCGAGTTAACTAAAAATGGAAATTGAAATATGTATTCTATTATGAATTACAATTAAACATGCATATGAGCAAAAATTAAATGCTTAAGGTTTAAAATTAAACGTTAAGCAAGACATGACTTCATCTTTTACAACGAAGAGAGAATGTATACAGAAAACGAACATAGCTTAATAATGTAATCTTGTTAAATTCTGCAAAATAAAAAAAGATTAAGTAATTTAAAAAGAAATAATTCACCAATTATTCAGCAGAAATAAAATAGGAAGCGAATCAAAAATTTCATCCGAACTTCGTCAGCGATATGTGAATTTGGACTCCATATGTAAAAATGAATATAAAAATTATAAAGATTATATAAATACAAGGATTATATAAATATACGAATTATATGAATGAATGTAAGAATTATATGAATGAATATAAGAATATATGAATATAGGAATTATTCATTGTTCATTTTTTTTATATATTAACATTAAAATTCATCAACTGGTTGGGTTAACTGAATGCCAGTTAGCTCAACTGAATGACCGGTTAATTGAATGCCCGTTAGGTCAACTGTATGCCCTTGACGATTGGTTAGGTTAAGTTGTGATAGTTTCGTTAGTGTGTAATTATTTTTGTAATATTGAAGTCTTCCATTCTGTTCCTTTTATGCTTTAAAAGTGTCACGAATGTATATAGCCTAGGTCTTTGCACGAACTAAGAGTAAGATGGCCTATAGCTTACGTCCAATTTTCAACACAAATTATTGTAAAATTTTTGAAGAATAGACAAATTAAATGTACGAAATTCAAACGTTAAAGGGCTGTAACGTTTTTATTAGTCATTTATCAGAAAAAAAATTATATTTTTGAAATCAGCGTAAAAAAGTACACATGATGGTAATAATTAATTTTAATTCTAGTGGTGGGCACCAAACGGAAAAGATCCAAAATTTCATGTAGTAGTACAGTGCAATGTAAATTGTTTCATTCATGTTTTTTTAATAAAATACCATCATTATAATCTTTTCATTCAATAAAATATGTCACTATGACAGGAATACTGTTTATTTCTGAAGTGGCTCAAGACTTTCGCACAGTACTATATATACAGGGTGGGAAAAAACTATTACCCAACTTTTGAAAAAATATTGTGGCTCACCCTGTATATTGATCTTACTGCCCCAGGAGTAGAGTTACAGGCTCACAACTGGAGGGAGTATCAGAATATGGTGCTCAATTGAAAGGCGGTCAAAGTCAGCAATTGATACTTTCAGATGACAGTCAGTTTCTCCATAAATAATTAATTTTCCTAATTTTTACACAAAATAATTAATTTATTTCCTTTTTCATTTCAGACCATCATTCTTCTATAGTTGGTGAACAAGTTATAACATAATGAAATACTCTTTGGAAGATGAAGCATTGATATTGAACCTGCGTAAGGAGAAACACTGGGTGCAAAACGAATGAAGAAAGAGTTTCCAAATAAACGATGGATGATACTTGGACTTCAATATCTCATGAGGAAAATCGATATCACAGGTCGACCAAACGAAAAGAAAGCAGTGGAAGGCCAAACACATCACGTATTGAGGAAAATATTGACACGGTTTCATCCATGATATGCAGTCAAGAAGAACGGCCCAACACCCACAAGTTCGTTAGAGAAATTTAAAAAACTACTGGTATTTCTCGATCTAGTGTTCATCGTATAGTAAAAGATGTTCTGGGTTTTAAATGTTTTAAAAGAGTCGAAGTTCATAAGCTCTCTGCATCAAATAAAGAAGCAAGAGTTGAAAAATGTCGTGCTTTGTTACAGCGATTCTCAGACAGAGAAGTGTCGAAAATATGGTTCAGCGACGATAAGACTTTTACGGTTGCTTCAACAATAAACACAAAATGACCCAGTTTATGAAAGACAGGACAAAAATCTATCAGTCTACTGTAGATCGACTTTGCAGGGAACGTCCGCATTTTTCTCAAAAAGTCATGGTTTCCATCTTTATTTCAAAGTTAGGGAAGTCAGAGATTGTTTTTGTTGATCAAAAGGCCAAAATCACTGTTGCTTGTTACCAAGAAAAAATCCTTGTTGTGGTACTGCCGTCGATAAAGGAGAAGTCAAGGTTGCAAGCGTGCATTGCTGATGGAGGAAGGGCACATTCCGCATAATCTTGGGCTCAGTTAGGTAACTGTATAAAAAAAGAGTTTTTCTACCCGTGTCTGTATAACAGCGAATTACAAAATAATGGTTACAGTTAGCAAATGTCCAACTTCACCACGAGATATACCATGAAATTCTATACAGGACACATATATTGTACAAATAATATTTAATAAAGGTAAAATTATAGACTATTGTTCAAAATCAGGGTAATATTTTTTGCCCCACCCGGTATATATATATATATATATATATATATATATATATATATTACAGTGGTATATATATATATATATATATATATATATATATATATATATATACAGTGTATATATATATATATATATATATATATATATTAGTGATGCAGCGGTTGTCCGCAACTGCAAATATCCTCAGCTCCGCAACCGCATTTATTATTGCGGTTATTGCGGTTGTTTGAGGATATCTTCTTACTAGGGCAACCAAATGCTATAAATGCTAGTGTAATGGCTATATAAATGCTATAAACGTCGCCAAATGCTGTTCCTGTCATGCCTCATGTCTTCACTCAAGGGTGCAAAAACGTAAAGTTTGCTATGCCCTAATTGCTACATGTCTAGAATTGCTACTTGGACTGGATGGATATATTCATTATGTAATAACTTTATTTATCAACGCTGGATGTCTAGATCTGGCCCAGAGTTCGTATAACTTTCTGGTGCAGATTTTGACGACTGATCTAGACTAATTTTGGGGCGCAGAATCCGAATTTTTCTATGCGATCGCACCAAATTGGTGCGAAAGTGGTCAAAATGGCAAAAATTGGCAAAAATTGCAAAATTTTATAAGTTTTTTCGTATTTTTGTCATATTCTTGATTTGAAAAAATTTTTAAGGGCAATTTTTTGTTTAGAATCTATTTTTGTAACATACTGCTGCCTGAACCAAGAAAACTGACAAAATGTAAAAAAATACAGCAAAAATAGTAAAAAATTAAGTAATATTGTCAAAAATCGCAAAAATGAAATTTTTGGCTATTTTGGTGCATAAACTAGCTCTAACCAATCATATCAAACTAAATAATCAAGAAATTAGATATTAATAGCTCTGCAAGAATTTATTAAAACAAAGTATGCACAAATGTCTAAATTTCGGGTACAAATCGATAAAAATGGTTGTAAAATACTTGAAAAAATAGCCAAAATATAAAAAAATAGTACTAATTTTACGTTATTCTTAGGCTTGCTTGTTGTAAAATGCTTGAACTTCTTATAGAATCGATCTATTTGATTTGTTTAGAGTAATTAAGTCCTATTTATTGTGTTTCAGGTTTAGTATTGGTAGTAGCTACAAATTGAGGATCCCTGTATTCATCTGTATTCAACAGATGATAGATCATGGTAAGTAATATATCGAATTGAATATTTAAAACATAAATATAAAGACCAATGTGTTACAAATGAATTTTTATATGTATAGAATAGAACCAGTTTATTATAATTGCAATTGCAAGAAGTCTTAGTACATTTTATTTTTTCAGGATGTATGTCAACTTGTGCCAGAAAAGAAACAGCTCAAACTTTGGTAAATGTATCTTGTGCCAGAAGAACAAAAGCCCAAGTGGAGAGAAATATTTGAGCAGCGGAGAACATGGAATAAAACATTTGCTTCAGTTGGCTTCTGCGTACCCAAATGATGACAGAAGCAAGCGTTTGAAAGCTCTTACTGAGAGTCAGACTCCCTATATCCAGTATCACAGCACTTCGTGCTATGCAACTATAAAAAGTTCGTTGAACCCAGAAGTCTAAAAATGCTGAATCTGAACCCTCCGATTCCTCCTTAGGGAAAGCATTAACTCCTCCAGAAAATAGTTCAAGCAAAAGGATTAAAACACAGCATATCAAGGATATGAAAGTGTGTGTATTTTGTGGTTCAGCTCGAGTCAAATTGAAAGGTGGAAACATTGACCATCGATTTGTTTCGGATATGTACTCCAGGTCGTGGCCAAAAGTTATTGAGTTATGCTCACTTGTTCCAAGACGATGTTTTTACCAGAGTAGCGATGTTGAACGAATACAAAGATGTATTGCTGCAGATGTATTCTATCATAATAATTGTATAAAGAAGCATTTTGCAGCCTATGATCGCAGAATAGAGACGATTTTGGAAAACAGACAGCAAGAAAGTGAAGTTATGGGTTCTACTGACATGGTTCAAGAAGCGTTTAATGATGGTAGTATAGCCTCAAAAAGGTGGAGTACAAGTTGCAATTGCATAATATTACGTAATGTTGCAAGAGTGCCACCCCCATTTGTTACCAGGCACCCCCTTTGTTGCCAGCTCCGAAATGGGACTGCAAGGGGTATGCAACCTGGAGTTATCCCCCAAATGGGAGTGCCAACCTTTGTTGCCAACCCCAAAATGGGGTTGCAAGGGGCATGCAACTTGGAGGCGGAGTTCTCCCCCAAGCTGAACCCCTAAGGGACATATCTAACCTAAGAGGCCTCTATGGGAGGGAAGGGTTTCCTCACCACCCAAAGGGCCAGAAAGAGAAAGGACCAGAGATCCTTGTTCGGCTGATTGCCGAGCTCATATGACTCAGTCGTTCGCCTCCCGCTCTTTTATAGACCTCTAATCAGCCAGTTGGCTGAGTTGCCAGACAACGCCATATATATAATTTATTAATCAGCCAGAGCCAGTTGGCTTAACAGTCAGTTGGCTTAGAAGGCTGAGAAATACATTGTTTATTATTCCTCCGTCATCTGTCTTAGAAAGCTGATAGCAATAATTAATTTAATTAAAGCATATATTCTTCTCTCATCTGACTTACAGGGTTGAGCTACCAGATAGAAATAATCATTTAATTAAAGCATATATTAATCAGCCAGAGCCAGTTGGCTTAACAGTCAATTGACTTAGAAGGCTGAGAAATACATTGCTTATTATTCCTCCGTCATCTGTCTTAGAAAGCTGATAGCAATAATTAATTTAATTAAAGCATATATTCTTCTGTCATCTGTCTTAGAGGGTTTAGCTGCCAGATAGAAATAGTCATTTAATTAAAGCATATATTAATCAGCCAGAGCCAGTTGGCTTAACAGTCAATTGACTTAGAAGGCTGAGAAATACATTGCTTTTTATTCCTCCGTCATGTCTTAGAAAGCTGATAGCAATAATTAATTTAATTAAAGCATATATTCTTCTGTCATCTGACTTACAGGGTTGAGCTACCAGATAGAAATAATCATTTAATTAAAGCATATATTAATCAGCCAGAGCCAGTTGGTTTAACATTCAGTTGGCTTAGAAGGCTGAGAAATACATTGTTTATTATTCCTCCGTCGTCTCTCTTAGAAAGCTGATAGCAATAATTAATTTAATTAGAGCATATATTCTTCTGTCATCTGTCTTAGAGGTTTGAGCTGCCAGATAGAAATAATCATTTAATTAAAGCATATATTAATCAGCCAGAGCCAGTTGGTTTAACATTCAGTTAGCTTAGAAGGCTGAGAAATACATTGTTTATTATTCCTCCGTCATCTCTCTTAGAAAGCTGATAGCAATAATTAATTTAATTAAAGCATATATTCTTCTGTCATCTGACTTACAGGGTTGAGCTACCAGATAGAAATAATCATTTAATTAAAGCATATATAATCAGCCAGAGCCAGTTGGCTTAACAGTCAGTTGGCTTAGAAGGCTGAGGATTACAGTGTTTATTATTCCATACAATGGGGATATATGTATACAGCAAAGCATAACAATGGTTTTCCGAAAAGCTGAATTGAATTGATTTGTTAATATTTTTAGAAAGACATTAAGCCTTCACGTTCCTTTCCTATTCTGTAAAGTGTCCATATGACCTAAATATGACCGTAAGGAGTACCCACCTTTCGCCGAATATGATTGTGTTAATGCCAGACAAAGCACCATTCTCGCACACTATGCAGGTGTCTCTGAGAGCAAATCTAAATAAAAAAAACTTTTCGAAATTCCGGCATACTTGAATGAACTGGTTTTACCAACAAACGGGTCTGATGCCCCACCCAGACCTGTTGGCGGTCTGCCAATCACCGCGCGGTATTCCTGAATGAGCTCTTTCTGAAGATGTCTATAGCTAAACCCCGCCTACCTTTCGTGGCTCCTCCCATTCATTGCTCGTGTAAAGGGAACGTTGCTCTCGGATTGGTCGAAAAAGCATTATCCGTAAACCAATAGGCAGTTAAATCACGTTGTGGGTTGGTCACTTAGCTCCTATAAATGGGGTGTTTCGTTATTCAGAACCAGTTTCTCTCCCAGTTCATAACAGCGTACATACAAGCTATGTCTGAAATCTATAACTCCCCTGCCATCATTGAAGAAAGCGATATTTACGGGCAAATAACACTTTTTCTATTCAACACCTTAGGATAGAATGAATTATTCTCGTCTCAGAGCATTGCTGAAATTTGTGACGAACTACGCGAATCCACAATCAATTCAATGAGATGTAAGTAGCTTATATATATATATATATATCGTAAACACTGATGAGGTGTCATATTAAAGGCTTTGAAAATTAATTTGTGCGGCCTTCCATTTATATTTACCTTTTATATATATATATATATATATATATATATATATATATATATATATATATATATATATATATATATATATATATATCGCAAACAGTGATGAGATATCGAGAAGCTTGACTGTTTTCAAGTCCATATTTTTAAGAATTTATTAAATTAGTTACGTAGTAGTCTTTGCAGCTTCCACGTCTCGCTTCTATACCCCAGTTCAGTTAACTTGTCGCAGCCTTTATTTAATGCATATTCCCACATTTAAATGTGTATATATATATATATATATATGTGTGTGTGTGTGTGTGTGTGTGTATTGTTTGGGTAGTGTCGAAATATATGGTTCTATTGTGCAGATAAATTATACTCATTGATTTAACGCTCTTTTCTCGTTTATAATTATAACCTGGTAGTTACTCACTATTAATTAGATTTATAAGACCCATTACAAACACGTTTTGAAAATAGTTTTGCCTTATTCACGACCTATATATATGGTATATATGGTATGTTTATATTTCTTGTACAGCTAGGTTTTTAGAAATATTAAACTTTTAAGAAGTGCATTCGTCTTTAAAAATAATTTTAGCCATCACTTTTAATCGCCTCAAATCCATGACAATTATTTTAATTACAGGATCGCCACGGAGTTAGACCGTGTTATAAACACTTTCGGCAAAGGAGAACGAGTGCTTCGCCGAACAGTCCGCTCAGCGGTGCAGAGGTTACAGTAATGAATCACAGTCAGTCAAGCGATCCCGAATTTGCAGACGAGCTAATATGAGTGTTTTGACCCCGTATAGTATTTTTAAAGTAGGTAGACTTTTCTACAAGGTAAATTATGCTCATTGATTTAACCGGCTCTTTTCTCGTTTATAATATAACCTGGCCTTATTCACGACCTCTATATATATATATATATATATATATATATATATATATATATATATATATATATATATATACGTTTCAATCGGTGTTATCTTATAAAGAAGCCATAATTGCAAAGCATTTTCAGTTATACTCTACATCTTTCAGCATTATTTCCGTATATACAGGGGTTAGACAAAATAAATGAACACCTTGATAAATGGCGGTTTTTATTCTTAATATGGGGTTGGTCCTCCTTTAGCGGCAATAACAGCTGCAATGCGTCGGGGAATTGATTCATACAGCTTTTGGACAGTGGCTAGAGGAATCCTGAACCATTCTTCGAGCAAACCCTGCTCCAGTTCCTCCAAAGACGCCGGCGATGGGAATCGGCTTCTGACCTGCTGCTCCAACTGACACCACAGATGCTCGATAATGTTAAGATCCCGGGATTGTGGAGGCCAATCCAAGCGTTCTACTTCACTAACATGCTCTTCAAACCAGTTTTTAACGACCCCAGCGGTGTGGATTGGTGCATTATCATCCTGGAAGACGGCGCCGCCATTGGGAAACAGCGTTTGGACCATGGGATGGACCTGGTCAGCCAATATTGACAGATAGACCTGGGCGTTAACCCTACCATGCAGTACTACAGCTGGGCCAAGACTATTCCACGATATTGCTGCCCAAACCATCACAGATTCGCCTCCATGCTTAACGGTTGGGATCAGGCAGTCGGGATCATAAGCATCTTTAGGCTGTCTCCAGACGTAAACTCGACCGGAACATGGAAATAGCGTAAAGGAGGATTCGTAGGAGTAGACTACATTCTTCCACCGGTCCATTGACCAATTCTTATGGTCATTACACCATTTTCTGCGCCGCTCAATGTTGATGTGCGAAAGGAAGGGTTTGGCAATTGCAGCCCTCCCATGGTATCCAGCTCCATGGAGCTCGAGACGTACAGTTCTGTCGATACCGGGCTTGCAAGATGCTGGTTAAGCTCTGCAGTCACTTTTGGAGCTGTGGTCTTATGGTTCTTTGTCACAATGCGCTTTAGCACCCGGCGGTCTCGATCACACAGCTTCTTCTTGCGTCCACTCTTGCATTTGTCGGTGCTTGTCTTTCCATGGTTTTGGTATGCAGACATGACCATAGAGAGTTCCTCTGGATACATTGAACATCTGAGCGGTTTTCGTCACCGATGCACCAGCCATCCGCGCTCCGACAATTTGCCCTCTTTGGAAGTCTGACAGGTCTTTCATAACTGCTAATTCATAATTCACTCAGATCTGTAAAAACAACGTGAGGGTTATAACATGACGTATACACTCTCTGTTACGCATTTAAATAGGTTTGCCAGTCATTTGACCGTTTACTTTGTGTCTGAGCAGTCCGTAAAGATAACCGGTGAAATCGGCGGGTGTTCATATTATTTTGTCTAACCCCTGTATATGGTGTTTATATTTCTTGTACAGCTAGGTTTTTAGAAACATTAAACTTTTAAGAAGTGCATTCGTTTTTAAGAATAATTTTCTCTTTATTTTACAGGAGCGAAACGGAGTTAGAAGAGATTATAAAAACGTTTGGAGAAAGGGTGGCGAACGAAGTGGTATCCACACCACGCTGCGAATCAGATGTCATGGTATTGGCACACAACCGCTCATCCGAATGCGCTGTCGTCGCAGAGATTATGTATTTTTTAGGACATTAACAAAACACATTATTTTCATTTATTAAACATGTACAAAAAGAGGCAGCGCCCCATTCTTAATTGTTACAAATGCATATACAGATTTACACAATATAGAGCTTACAAATTACAGGGGGTTGCAGCATGTGGGAATTTTTTTTTATCTGTCTGCATAATTATTTATCGTTCATATTTGTGTCACACAAATCGAATAATTTTAAAAAATTCACAAATGCCTTCCCGCGCGACATGTGTATGAGAAACAAGACAATATAGCCCACATGTTTCGCTGTAAAAGCTTTGAAATTGATATGGGGCCCAAATTATCTCAGGCACACGTAATTGCGCGATAAAATTTACGATTGTCGGGTCATGCCATGGGGGGAGCCCGAGTGAATCGAAATAATACATTCTTTCCTTAGTTTTAAAATAAATCGCAAACCAGTGAATTCCCTCGCCACCTGCAATGTCGGCGTTAACGATTGCCCCGTGCCAGTTTCTCGTGCTAGCCGGCTTCATTATTTCATTCTTTGCAAAAACCCCGATAAATTTGGATCGCGCGAAACAGTCACTTTTCATCACTCTGGAGTGTATGTACGTCCATTTTAAAAATCTGTGCTTATGTTCCTAAATCTGCCTACTTCTATTAGGGACTGTGTTTCTAGATACATTAGTACACTAATAGGCGCGTCTGTAGGCTTGGCGAAATCCAAACGCACTGAAATCGCACCGGTCTGCTGCGGGTTTAAATGGGTGCTTACGCCAGCAGTCAAGTCAGGCGTAACGTCAAATGAGTAAATATTAAACTGATCCACAAATTCTTTCTGTGTTAGGCCGATTCCAAGTTCGTCACACACCCCTGTTATGAGCTAAACTGCTGCATGCTCTCGCGCAGAGCGGGAACACAGCATCTGACGAGTAGTACATATTCATTGTCCCACCCAATGCGACGCCATTGATATATAAAGTAATATCTTTAAGCCCAAAATTTTCAAACTTCAAGGCACTCTTTTCACAATCCCCTTTCGCCGAAGCGTGGTCTTGCATCCCAATTAAAATCCTTTTAGGTAGTACTCCAAGAGCGATGTTTTCTATCTGTTTCGATGCCAATCCTGTGGGGATCGTGTACAGTTTGATCTGTACCCTGTTAATTGGTATTGATATATATATATATATATAATAAACAGGAACACCAGAGAAAATACAAACATCCTTCAAGGTTTAATAGTACCAACGTTTCGGAATGCACTAATTCCATCTTCAGGGCTAAAACAATAAAATTCCAAATCACATACAAAATACAAATTGCTTAATAACAATTTAAAATAAACTTAAAAAATTATAAAAAGTAGCTAAGAAAATGTAAAACATTAAAACTAAAAGGTAAATAAATGTGAAGTTAAAAAGTTAAAATTATAAAAAAGTAAAAGCATTAAAACTGAAATGTAAATAAAATAAACTAGTACCTTAACCAAAACATAGCAGATCTATCGATGATTCGTCAGAATTTAGGTCTGGTTTTAGTTTATAAATAAACAAAGACTCCATAATTTTAAGCTTAAGGTCAGAGCTTCCGGCAGCAAGTACGGTGAAATTAGACTGTGAAATTGGGTGGTTATTGTTGTGCGAGTGATTACGTATGAGAGAATTAGGTGGTTTGCCAAGGGGTAAATTTGTACGGAAGTTTCAAAAGAGGAATTAGTTTTTATTATCTTAATGTCCAAAAAGGACAGAGAGCTATTAGATTCAACTTCTGAAGTAAATTGAATGTTAGGGTGCTTAGAATTAAGGTAATTACGAAACAAAGGGATATGGTCTGGTGATTTAAACAGGAGAAAAGTGTCATCAATATATCTTCTATAAAAAACCGGTTTAAAGTTGGAAGGACACTCATTCAACCATTTGACTTCATGATGACACAGAAACGCGTTAGCTAAGGTGGGACCAAGAGGCAGACCCATTTGAACACCTTCAGTCTGTTTAAAATATTCACCGTTGAATATAAATATAAGGTCTTCCACGGAAAATTTTAGTAGTTCTTTCATTTGGCCTCTATTAAACCCTGCACAGTATCAGTATTATTAAAAAGATTGTCAATACATATATCAATAGTTTCTGCAACAGGCACATTGGTAAATAAAGATTTTACATCGAAGCTAGCCATTGTGTAAGAATTATTATTAATGAGGTAATTTCTCTAACGAAAGAAAAAGAATCCCGTGCTGTATACAAATTATAAGTTATAGGTGATAGTATGGGAACCAAGAATTTTGAAAGGTTATAACTAAAAGTTCCTAGAGCCGATAAAATTGGCCTAAGCGGACAATTAGGTTTGTGTATTTTAGGGAGTCCATACATAATGCCTGGGCTGGATCCAGAAACAATAATTTAGCAAAACCCGTGTCTGAGATTATATTATTAGATTTAAGTTTTCTCAGATACCTATTAATTTTATCTTCCTGTTTTAAAATTAAAGCAAAAATGTCACCAGTTACTTTAGTAAATCTAGTTGCATCATTTAAAATATCTAACATTTTATCGACATAAACATTCCTGTCCAAAGAACAACGCCATTGCCTTTGTCTGGTCTTGTAACCACCAATGACTTGTCCAAAGACAGATTTCTTAGACTTTGAAACTCTTCCACCTCCATATTAGATCTATTGCCATAAGGTTAAAAGCATAAAATGAAGTAAAAGCTAAATTACGTAAATTATTAGATAAAAAGTTAAAACCTTTACTATGTGGGTCAAAGAATGAATGTTTAAAAAGGTCCTTAAAAAATAACTCAAAGTTGAGGAAATAATTGTAAAAATTAAGTTTCTTTGGAGTAAGAGAGAATTTCAGGCCTTTACAAAGGGCAGATTTTTGAATATCACTGAGAACTTTGGAAGAATAATTAAAGATGAGATCATTAGCTGCTAGATTATTACTCGTATTATATCCTAATTTTTGGAGTTTCCTGTTCTGAACAAAATTCACCCTTGCAATACATTTCAAATTGCCCGTCTGAATGACGTTCAAAAGATGTGTTGAATCTATACCAGACACCAGAGACTTAAAATCACAAGTAGACCGATTAAGATCCCGATTACATTCATTACTGAGCCTTTTCTTAAATTTAATTTCTGCATCTAGTAATTGTTTTTGACAGTTCCTATAGGTTTCACTTTTTTGTAAATGAAAGTTACAGGAAGATAAAATTAATAGGTATCTTAGAAACTTAAATCTAATAATATAATCTCAGACACGGTTTTTGCTAAATTATTTGTTTCTGGATCCAGCCCAGGCATTATGTATGGACTCCCTAAAATACACAAACCTAATTGTCCGCTTAGGCCAATTTTATCGGCTCTAGGAACTTTTAGTTATAACCTTTCAAAATTCTTGGTTCCCATACTATCACCTATAACTTATAATTTGTATACAGCACGGGATTCTTTTTCTTTCGTTAGAGAAATTACCTCATTAAATAATAATTCTTACACAATGGCTAGCTTCGATGTAAAATCTTTATTTACCAATGTGCCTGTTGCAGAAACTATTGATATATGTATTGACAATCTTTTTAATAATACTGATACTGTGCAGGGTTTTAATAGAGGCCAAATGAAAGAACTACTAAAATTTTCCGTGGAAGACCTTATATTTATATTCAACGGTGAATATTTTAAACAGACTGAAGGTGTTCAAATGGGTCTGCCTCTTGGTCCCACCTTAGCTAACGCGTTTCTGTGTCATCATGAAGTCAAATGGTTGAATGAGTGTCCTTCCAACTTTAAACCGGTTTTTTATAGAAGATATATTGATGACACTTTTCTCCTGTTTAAATCACCAGACCATATCCCTTTGTTTCGTAATTACCTTAATTCTAAGCACCCTAACATTCAATTTACTTCAGAAGTTGAATCTAATAGCTCTCTGTCCTTTTTGGACATTAAGATAATAAAAACTAATTCCTCTTTTGAAACTTCCGTACAAATTTACCCCTTGGCAAACCACCTAATTCTCTCATACGTAATCACTCGCACAACAATAACCACCCAATTTCACAGTCTAATTTCACCGTACTTGCTGCCGGAAGCTCTGACCTTAAGCTTAAAATTATGAAGTCTTTGTTTATTTATAAACTAAAACCAGACCTAAATTCTGACGAATCATCGATAGATCTGCTATGTTTTGGTTAAGGTACTAGTTTATTTTATTTACATTTCAGTTTTAATGATTTTACTTTTTTATAATTTTAACTTTTTAACTTCACATTTATTTACCTTTTAGTTTTAATGTTTTACATTTTCTTAGCTACTTTTTATAATTTTTTAAGTTTATTTTAAATTGTTATTAAGCAATTTGTATTTTGTATGTGATTTGGAATTTTATTGTTTTAGCCCTGAAGATGGAATTAGTGCATTCCGAAACGTTGGTACTATTAAACCTTGAAGGATGTTTGTATTTTCTCTGGTGCTCCTGTTTATTATTAAACTGCGTTTTCCGCGCCACCAATCAATAGCCGATATATATATATATATATATATATATATATATATATACAGGGTGGGCCGTAAGTTTCCATACATAGGAAAATTTAAACGTTTGTTTTTATGTTTCAGATACCCTAAGAATATGCGTTTGTAAGATCTTGTTTACTGATGAAGCAAATTTTTACGTCAATGGAGAGGTTAATCGGCAAAACATACGTTATTGGAGTAATGCTAACCCTAACTGGCTGAGTCCGACGAAGATGCAAGGTGCCGGTAAAGTGATGGTGTGGGGGGATATGGGGTGACAGAATTATTGGACCAATTTTTGTCAGTGGAAATCTTAATGCCGAAAGGTATCTTAACATGTTGCAAGAAGAGATTTTCCCATCCCTGCTAAACGAGGAAGGTAACTTCCCAGTTTACTTCCAGCAAGATGAAGCTCCACCTCATTATGGTCTTCACGTGCGTCGGTATTTGGATCAGCAGTTTCCGGATGCTTGGATTGGTCGGCGTGGTCCTGTGGAGTGGCCTCCCAGATCCCCAGATCTCACCCCCCTTGATTTCTATCTTTGGGGGCACTTGAAGGCCATGGTGTATCAGGAAAAGATACGAGACATAAATCATCTAAAGGAACGTATCACCAACGCCATTACAAGCATAACGTCAACTGTGCTAATGCGTGTTCATCAACAGTGGGGAACACGTATTGAAATGTGTTTTCAAAACAATGGCAACCATGTAGAGCATATTATATAAATAAAAATGGTTGTCCATAAAAAAATGTTTATTTTTCCTATGTATGGAAACTTACGGCCCACCCTGTATATATATATATATATTATATGAAGGAAAACTCAATTTATCTTTTAACAGTACCCACTTAATTCCTTGTTTGCCTCTCCTCTCTCTCTCTCTCTCTCTCTCTCTCTCTCTCTCTCTCTCTCTCTCTCCGCAGGGGGTATAAAGGTTATGCACGTTCCTTCTGCGTGTTGTAAACTTTATACTTGGGGTGTGACAGCCTCCGGTCCCGAGTCGTGGGATTCTAGAGAAATTGGCTGCCAATTCCTTTAGGTTCTCTCTCTTTCGGGAGGGCGGGTGAAGTCTGTTGTACAAACCTGTCCCGTGGGTTACTAGGACCCCTTCCCATCCCACTCTGTCCTTTTAGCTTAGGTTAGGGATGTTCTCCTCTGACTGCAAAAAAAAAATAAAAACTTTTAGTATTGTCTTTTTCTCTACTGTTACGATTAGGACGCTACGCTATCTCATGCGTAGGAAGAGAGGCTTGGAACCTCTATAAATAACACCATTTAACTTCAGTTGTAGGTAAATATTTAGAGGGGATAATAGCGAGTAGGATTGTTGACCATTTGGATTCCTACAAGCTGCTTGGGGACTCCAACATGGGTTTAGACGGCATAGGTCGTGTCTCACCATCATGCTCGAGTTGTTCTACGTCATGTTGAGTGAGTATGATAAGAGTAGGGCGATTGAGTAGTAGGCCTTTGATAAGGTACCTCACCGCCGGCTAATAGCCGAAGTGCGCGCGCTGGGTATTGGTGGGGAAGTAGGTAGGTGGATTGGAAACTGGCGAAAAATGCTACAAAGTTAATCCCTTTCGTTAGGCATATAGGCTACAATCGACGCTTACGTGACGCGGGTTCAAAGATGTCGATTTTAGAAGCATGTTTAGTTCAAATGATAACCCAACTCGCAACAATGGTTAGAAGTTGGATTTGAAACGATTTAGGACTAGTATATGTGGGAATTACTTTAACACGTTGATAGTTTAAGATTAAAACATAAGAAAACTCTGCAGGAGTTCGCTTGCACGGTGTCTCTGTGAGCAAGCTAAATATAGAGCTATTTTATATTCTCCACTTTCCTGTAAAATTTCCTTGGCTACTTTTCCAGGGTCAAGGTATTTTCTTCAACCTTTTTCCGTACCTGCCTCTGGCAGGGAGGGAGCGGAGGGTGGGGAGAGAGCCTTCTACTTTTCTATCCAGTTTTCTACTACTGCTAGGATAGTTGAAAGAAAAATAAACTTTCACAAAATTTTCCCTGGCACCCGTTGCCATTGGTACCTCCTCGGTATGGGCCGCAAGGCCTTTTGAGGTACTTCTTTTCCTTGTAACTCTCTCTCTCTCTCTCTCTCTCATTAGACTTCATCGGAGGCGGACGTGCTGTGTGGTCTCTCCAGTATCTTTTTTAATAGTGACTAAGTTTGATTGTATATTTGTTAGATAAGTATAATATTTATTTACTTTATTATTGAGATTAGGGCAAGCACTATTGCTTAATAATTAGACAATTTATTATTAATTATACTTAATTTACTCCTTTTCCGGTTAACGAACATAATTCCATATTGTTTAAATTCTGTTCTTTTTCGGCTGAATTTCTCTGGGAAAGTTAAAATGAAATAAGTTTGCATTGTTTTAGACGGTAGTTACAGATTGCATTTTCAGACGAGTTACATAGTAAGATTTGTATGTTCGAGTCTATTTCCGTTTCCGGTCTTACACGTGCTCTCGCAGGTCCATTTCCGGTCTGTAACGCGTGCTCTCGCAGGTCCATCTCCCGCATTCACTACTTCTCTCCCACGATCCGTTGTATAAATTAAAATAACATATTATATTATTTAAAGTAACATCATTCTGCATTGTTATAAACGGCTCCCTACAGATCCCATTCAGTTCCGTATTCAATTCCATTTCCGTCTGAAACACGTGCCACTCGTCTGCGCGTGTTTATTTCGTATTTCGGCATTCACCAATCCTCCCTCACTAACCAATATACTAATTATTTCGTATTTCGGCATTCACCAATCCTCCCTCACTAACCAATATACTAATTAAAATAGCATTTATTATTATTTAAATTAATATCAGACTGCATTGTTACTAACGGCAACCCACAGGTTCCATTCAATTCTGTATTCAACTCAGTTTCCGGTCTGTAACACGTATTTACTTCCGAACTCACCATTACCCAGTGGTGGGCGCGGTACCAAAATTTGGGGGTGCGTTACGCGGTACTGCGGTACCTCAGCATGCCCAGTGCGTTACACGGTACTGCGGTACTTTTTCAGGTCCCCCTGGTGCGTTCCGCGGTACTGCGGTACTGCGGTACTGCACACAAGAACAACACAAGTAATAGCACATATTTTCAGAAATTGCATATCGGCGATTTCGCACCTGAACTTTCTGCCATAATGGCTAAAAATCGATCTTTGTCACAGAAATGTAACACACGTGCAACCGGCTCAAAAGCAAGCACTGCACTGAGGCGTTGTGATAGGATGGCAACGTAACATGTTCTGAACGAAAACTTAACGTGTCTAGAGTTAGGCTGATGCAACACACGCAGCATTCGTCTTACTGTACTCCTGTAATAAGGTTTACTTCAAAAAAGTGTTAATTTTTTGAAAGTCGTGTTTGTCGGTACCGCGGAAAGTACCGCGGGAAATTTGAATGCGGTAGCGGTACTGCTGTACTTTCAGCGATCCTTTGCGGTACTGCGTTATGCGGTACCGGTTTGGTAGTGCGGTAGTACCGCAGTACCGCAAAAAATACCGCAAGTGCCCAGCTTTGCCATTACCCCTCTCACCATTCGTTATATTAATTAAAGTAGCATATTGTATTATTTAAAAGTAAACGTATCGTATTAATTAAAAGGAACATATTGTATTATTTAAATTAACGTAAAAAAAAAAAAATATGACAGGGCCAGCTAAATTGAAAGCAGAATGCTTTAAATGTAAAGTTAATCATTGGTGCGTTGACTTCCCCGAAGGTAGTATCAGCGATATCACATCCCTTAGTATATGTTTGTTTTGTAAACTTAGAGACAACCACGAAAAGGAAGTGAAAGAGCTAAAGGAATTAGTAAAAAAGCTTGAAGCTAGGCTCGTAGCACTGGAAATCCATCCCAGTAGACAAGATCAAACTAAAAACACAAGCAGATTTAAATGTAAAATTAAGCATCTAGAGCAAAGCGTGGCACGCTTGGAAAACACGGTGACTATTCCGGAAAATAGAACGGAGGACCAAGAATTCAAATTGGTCAAAAATAAAAGACCCTCCAAACCAAAACCAAAACATAAGGATTTGGAACCCATTACCATCAAAAATAAGTTTCACTTACTTGCTGATGAGGAGGATGAATCCTTTTTAATTGGGGATTCTATGGTAAGGAATCAAGGGGACTTTTTCGGAGCAAGACGGGCGACCAAGAGAAAGCTCCGATGTTTTCCGGGTGCCACAAGCCAGATAATTAATAGGGAATTAGGCAAAATTAATATCAAAATAAGAGTTGCCCTATCATTGTCCATGTTGGTGGCAATGACGTTTTTATGGGAGGGACAGGAGGGCAGACAGAGCCCATTATAAAAATTTAAGAACCTAACTGACAAGGTTAGGGATAGGACAGACATGGGTATGGTCGTAGGAATTCTCCCTCGAATGCGTGCTAGTGACTATACTCTAAGTAAAGCCATTAGCATAAATAAAAGAGTTAAACGCATGTGTGATGAAAAAGGCCTAAAGTTTGTCGATTTTTGGCCTACATTCTACGGAAATGGGGAATACTTTGGTTCGGACGGGATACATTTTAACCAGAAGGGGAAAAAGAAGTATGGTGATTTACTGAACATTAATTTGTATAATCTTTTTAAACTAGACCCCCCAAACCAGCAATTGATCCTGCTCCCCAAACAGTTAAACCTACTCCCCCAGCAGTTAGTCCCCCTCCCCCAGCAGTTAGTCCCCCTCCCCCAGCAGTTAGTCCCCCTCCCCCAGCAGCTAGTCCCCTCCAGCAGTAGTCCCCCTCCAACAGCAATAGTGAGGGGCTCTTCAACTCCCGACAGCCCTGGCTGTTCGGGAAACGGGTCGTGCTAGGGGGCGGTCAGAATAGGGAAGGCTCCCTCCGTGCAATGCTTTTTAATGCTAGGTCATCAGGAACAAGTTTGCGAGCTACGGGCGCTCTTAGCATCAGAATACCAGGATATCGTTGCTATCACCGAGTCCTGGATTCATACTGATCGTAGGGACTACGTTGGGGAGTTCGAAATTCCCGGGTATAGAATGTTTCGCAAAGACCGCACCCGTGGGGAGGGGGGTGGGGTACTAATATACGTGAGACACGTTGAGTCCGGTTGACTGCCAGTTCCGGTCGGAACGGGAGCTGCTTGGCGTCGATCTGAACGTGGGAGGGACGAACTATAGGTTAATCTTGGTGTACAGACCTCCGCATCTCCTCCTCGAGGAGGATACAGCCCTGTACACCGAACTCAGTAGCCTGCTAGGGGATAGGGTGTGTGTAGTTTTAGGAGACTTCAACTGTCGCGGCATAAAGTGGGAAAACAGGACTGCCGATGCTGAAGGGAGGAGGCTAGTTGACTTTGCTGATGAGAACTTCCTCACTCAGTGGGTCAACGAGCCTACACGAGGCGAAAGCGTTCTGGACTTAGTGTTCACGACCGAAGACAACCTCGTCACTGGCCTCACCGTTGACGAATCGTTGGGCGGGAGTGATCACAGTCTTATTAGGTTCCGTGTGTGCGTCCCTCGGGTGAAGCGTAGTAACTCGAGAGGCAGTAAGCTCGATCTCCGGCGGGCGAACTTTGTTAGCCTCAGGGATAGCGTAGGAGATATGGGGTTAGAGGTCGGCGGCGATGTTGAGGGAGTGTGGAGTGCATTCCGGGACGAGTTTATGGTGCTGCAGTCTGCTGCCATACCCTCAAAACCGGTCACCCCTGCTTCAACGCAGCCTAAGTGGTTCAATCGTGACATCGCTTCGGCTATCCGAAATAGGAAAGTAGCGTATAGGAGGGCGAAGGCCAATCGTTCCCATGAGAACACTGAGCGTATGTCCGCCTGTGTAGGGAAGTGAAGGCGAAGGTTAGGCTAGCGAAACGTAACGAAGAACTACGGGTGGCAAGCCTCTGCAAGGGGAACCCTAAGGAGTTCTTCAGTTATGTTAATAGTAGAAAGCCCATTAGAAGCATGATAGGTCCGTTAAAGGACGGAAGCGGCGTTCTGCGGACCTCCGACGCGGACATCGCTAATGTGCTTAATGAGTACTTTGCGGGAGTGTTCACCAGGGAGGATACCCGCGTCATCCCCGAGCCAGGCGTGAGGCACGAAGGTGCTGGCCTGGATAGTGTTAGATGTACCGCGACAGTCGTTGCCATAGAATAGACAAACTGAGCGCGTTTAAGGCTCCTGGGCCAGACCAGTTTCTCCCCAGTGTGTTGCGAGAAGTGCGCGACCAGGTGGCTCCCCACCTGGCTACAGTCTTCAACAAATCGTTGGATGGGCCAGGTGCCTGGTGACTGGAGGGAAGCCAACGTGACCCCTATCTTTAAGAAAGGGGATCACGAAAGTCCAGGGAACTATCGTCCCATTAGTCTCACTTCAGTTGTAGGTAAATTATTAGAAGGGATAATAGCTGATAGGATCGTTGACCATTTGGATTCCTACAAGCTGCTTGGGGACTCCCAACATGGGTTTAGACGGCATAGGTCGTGTCTCACCAACTTGCTCGAGTTTTTCCACGTCATGTTGAGTGAGTACGATAAGAGTAGGGCGATTGATATACTTTATCTCGACTTTCAGAAAGCCTTTGATAAGGTACCTCACCGCCGGCTAATGGCGAAAGTGCGCGCGCTGGGTATCGGTGGGGAAATAGGTAGGTGGATTGAAAACTGGCTGAGGAATAGGCGGCAGAGGGTGGTAATTAAAGGGGCTAGTTCGGGTTGGGCCTCGGTCACTAGTGGGGTTCCTCAGGGTTCCGTTTTGGGGCCGCTGTTGTTTACATTTACATAAATGATATCGACGGTGGCATCGTCAGTCGGATCGCCAAATTCGCTGATGACACCAAGCTTGGGGCCAATGTTGGGACGCCCGAAGCGATCGAGGAACTGCGTGCGGACCTAGGTAGGATAGGAGAGTGGTCCGAAAAATGGCAAATGCCGTTTAACTTGGGTAAATGCAAAGTGATGCACATTGGCTACGCCAATCCCAAGTCGGACTACTCGATGTTGGGAGTAATATCGAGGTGACTGATTTAGAAAAGGACTTGGGTGTGCTAATTAGCAGCGACCTTAAGTTTACGAAACAGTGTGTAGAGGTGGAAAAGAAAGCCCAGAAACTATTGGGTTATATCAGGAGGCAATTTCAGTTTCGGAACAAGGAGATTGTGCTCTCACTGTACAATTCCCTTGTTCGGCCGCACCTGGAGTATGCTGTGCAGTTCTGGTCGCCCACCCTCAGGAAAGATATTGAGAGGCTGGAGCGAGTGCAGGCGAGGGCCACAAAGTTAATCCCTTCCGTTAGGCATATGGGCTACAATCGACGGTTACGCGCCCTGAACTTGTTTTCGCTTGAAACTCGGAGGCTGCGCGGTCAACTGATCGAGGTTTTCAAGCTCTTCACGGGTTCAACGATGTCGATTTTAGAAGTATGTTTAGTTTAAATGATAACCCAACTCGCAACAATGGTTGGAAGTTGGATTTGAAACGGTTTAGGACTAGTGTGTGTGGGAATTACTTTACGTATAAGATCTGTGACACATGGAACAGGTTACCTTCGGAAGTTGTGAACAGTTCCTCTGTGGATCAGTTCAAGAAAAGGGTAGACGAAATCTTGCACACTATTTGAGTGTGTAAAGACATTTAGGACCTCAGTCTGCGGAAATTTCTTTTCCTATAAAATAGTTAATATCTGGAACCAACTTCCCTCAGAGGTTGTTTCCAGTCAAAGTGTAAATCTGTTTAAAAATAGGCTAGACAAAGTACTGAACACACTCATAGTTTAAGATTAAAACCTCAGAAAACTCTGCAGGAGTTCGCTTGCTCGGTGTCTCTGTGAGCAAGCTAAATATAGAGCTATTTATATATTCTCCACTTTCCTGTAAAATTTCCTTGGCTACTTTTCCAGGGTCAAGGTATTTTCTTCAACCTTTTTCCGTACCTGCCTCTGGCAGGGAGGGAGCGGAGGGTGGGGAGAGAGCCTTCTACTTTTCTATCCAGTTTTCTACTACTGCTAGGATAGTTGAAAGAAAAATAAACTTTTAATAACAGGAACAGTTCCTCGGTCGATCAGTTCAAGAAAGGTTAGACCAAATCTTGCACACTATTTGAGTGTGTAGAAAATTTTCCCTGGCACCCGTTGCCATTGGTACCTCCTCGGTATGGGCCGCAAGGCCTTTTGAGGTACTTCTTTTCCTTGTAACTCCTTGTAACTCTCTCTCTCTCTCTCTCTCGTAAGAGTGTAAAATAATTTAGGTAAAAGACGTGTATGAATGTCTTCCGAAGGCCATTTTATTTGTATTAAATATTATATATTTCGAATATGTTTTATTTTAAATTTTAGTATAAATGTAATTAGATTTCTGTGTAGGTTCATATTAAAAACTTTTACTCCTTTAACTTTATTAGCTTCTAGTACAGGATGCTCCTGAATTAGTTATACATTGTGAAATAATGGTACAGTAAAGTATACATACTGTCTATTTCGTTAATTACGATTTATGGGTCTTCGCACTAACAGCGAGACGGGTCATATGATAGATAAGATCTTAGCTTAGTGTGAAATCTGAGAGGATTTTATAATAAAGAAATTATAAATATATCCATTCCTTTATTTATATTTTTTTAAAAAGAAGAGTAATCGTGGGTCTAAGACGGTGTGATGAACAACCGTGCATTGATATGAGAGTCCGTACCACGACTTACCAGGGAAGACCTGAAATTACAAAATTCTCATCCGCACTCGATATCAGGCCCTCCCAATCAGCACCCCAGCCTCTTAATCACTATGCTATCCTTATTTTAATTAAAGTATACTAGTTTTAGAAACCTCCAGGCGAGTAAATAAAGAAAAGGCGTTACTGTTTAAATGAGCTACGTCGTGCTACATCGTCACACCGCTTTCCGTAAGGTTAGAGAAGTCAAGCGATATTGGGTCTGGTTGGTAGTTGGCTGGGTGACCGTACAGATGATGTACCGACCCACGGTCCCGTGGTTCAGAATTGACTTGCAAATTAAGAAAGAGAGAGTTTATAGAGTTACTTGAAGCAGTTTCAAGTTAGACAGTTTCAGTTTCAAGATACTTGATAGAGTTCAAGTTAGACAGTTTCAGTTTCAAGATACTTGATAGAGTTCAAGTTAGACAGTTTCAGTTTCAAGATACTTGATAGAGTTCAAGTTAGACAGTTTCAGTTTCAAGATACTTGATAGAGTTCAAGTTAGACAGTTTCAGTTTCAAGATACTTGATAGAGTTCAAGTTAGACAGTTTCAAGTTTCAAGTGTCAGTCAGTTTTCAAGTTTCAAGTCTCAGTCAATTTCAAGTCTCAGTCAATTTCAAGTCTCAAGTTAGTTTTCAAGTCCCCAGTCAGTTTTCAAGTCCCAAGTTAGTTTTCGAGTCCCAAGTTAGTTTTCAAATCCCAAGTCAGTTTTCAAGTCTGTTTCAAGTCCCAAGTCAGTTTTCAAGTCCCAAGTCATTTCAATGCAGTCAATTGAATTCAACTTTTTCTTTGTAGTTTAAGAGAATTTAATTTAAGAAATTTAATTTAAGAATTTAATTCAACTTTTTTTTTTGTTGTAAAAGAGAATTAAATTCAACCTGAATTGACCGGTTTGTGTCTTTAGTTTAATTTTTTTTTTTGTTTGTAAGGAAATTGACCGATTTGTCTTTTCTTTTCATGCCATTGTTGCGTATATAAATATATAGGTAAAAATGACATATTTTATTGTTTGCAACCAAAACCGTTTTTACAAATGTTTTTAACGAGTTTTATAATTATTGTGATTATATGATGACAGAAATAGTGTAATAATTAATCGATCATGTACCTAATTTATCCTGCTCTGTACGGTCGGGAAATTTACCCGTATGACGGCACATACCCTAAATTTCATTTGTGTTTGTTCTTTTGTCATTTAATTTTAATAAAACTTCTACACAATAAAACATATGTATTTATCTATATGCAAACAAGTTTTCAGACTAAAATATCAAATAATTCAAATTCTATCAACATTTAACGAAAAAGTATGATTTTTCTACTTAACCTGCAAAATTATTAAACCTTTTTAATATTTTTTTATTATATAAAAATAATTTTTAATGTAAAATTTACCAGAAATTATTAAAAGAAAAGATTGTTCGAAATGCTTTCCTTCCATTTCAATAACTTTTTTTGTACTTGGCCGAAATTCATCTATGGCTCGATTTACTTTTATTTTTAAGAATATTATAAAATTATGTTTAGCTCATTAAAATGCATAGTTGATTTCTATTTTTAATTTGTATTTTTCATTTCTTTGTTCAATTAATCGTGAGTAATTGTCCTTAAATTTAGAATTTTATAATAATCGACCTTGAGCTTAAAGGATTTTATAATAATAATAATAATAATAATAATAATTGACTTAAACTTAAAAGATTTTATAACCCTAAACCCATCTTAAATTATTATACATTATTTTTAAACTTTGTTAATTCAAAAACCTTCCAAATCCCTACACATACACACGCATGTATGCACACTATATATACAAACTTTATGCTAAAATCATTGGATATCACAATAAACTATTTCATTGCGCGTAAGTGCTAACTATGCTATTTAATCTTAATCATTTTTGCTTTCTAATATATCTTGCTCAGGCATTTATTCAGTTAATTTAACAATCCTCTCAGCTAATCTGTCCCTCAAACTTCTAAGATACACACTTTGTACCTAATACACACAAATACACACTAGACCACAGGTCTATACATCATCCATTACGTAATTCGATTTTTTACCTACAATAGTCAATAAAAATTAGCTTATAGATTCTACGATTTACGTTTTTCCCTTTTATCTACTCTATTCATTATGTACGTAATTTTTCCCACAGAAAAATAAAATTTTGTAAAAAATTTTAACTATCATTGTTTGTCTAACTTAATTGTTTGTCTAAATTAAAGTATTAATCTTTGAATTTTTTATATTTTATAATAACTCTCTAAGCAAGTGTCATGTTAAAAATTTGATTACTCTGCATTGTACCCAACCACCCGAACTCGTTCTGTATAAAACTTGTAATGTAAAGAAAAATTCGTCATCTAACTTGAATTAGTTAGGATGCTTTTTCTCAATTCTATTGTATTATATGAATTGTACCCTATTATATTATTGTATTAATTAATACCATTTTAGAGGGGGGAACACTGTAAAAATGAACAATGAATAATCCACATTCATTTTTACATGAGAAACCAAAATCGCCTAAGCGAGTTTTGGATAGAATTTCGATTTGTACTTCTTTATTCATTACTGTATTTCTCTAATTCATCTTTTCTAATAATGACTTATACACTATGACGTCATAAAATAACTTAATTCTCTTTACGTTTCCCATACCTTGTACACTGAATCACGTGCTTAGTATTTGGACATCTTCCGTATTCAATGTATGGTAAATTCTTAATAATAATGTTGTGGTGTTATGTAGTATAAATATTATTATTCAACCATATTCATCTATACGTCCATATCTTATCTTGACCATTATCCTATATAAATTTTATTAAATATTCATTTTTACTCGTGTCAGTCTATGAAACGCAAAACTTTATGCATTCGTTCGAAAACGCACAAATACGTTCTCGTATTATTTTTTTTATTTTTATTTATATCACCTCCCGCAATGAACTCGAAAATGCTGAGGTAAGTTATCAAATTCCGCTAACTACGACAGAAGCGAACGCTTCTAGATATAAAAATCTCCTTTCGCTCCGATTCAAATTTATAACATAATATAACATAATATAAACATATTATGTTGTATATAAATCCATACCGTATGTGCCCATGTACTTTGTATTATATTTCTAACATCTTAATTGTCTATTAATATGAAACACTGTAAAAACAAAACAAAGTTATAGTAACTGTTTAATTGTAATTAACTGTAATACTTTAATTTAATATAACGTAATGTACTTTAATGAAACTGTAATTAATAATAACTTGTAATGTACTTCAATGAAACTGTAATTAATGTAATGACTTAATATATAATGTAAGAATGTACTTTAATAGAACTGTAATGGACAATCATAAACGAATGTGAAGTAATCCATAATCGCAATCATAATTGTAATAGACCAAAACGAAAATGTGCTCAGTGGTGTACTTAAATTGTACTTATGTACTACTACGAAATGATATCGCCTTCAGAAATGAAGACTCGGCAAAAAAATACGATTAGTTTTTTTATTTTTTTAAATTTTTATTTGGAATCTTTCAAACATCTGATCATGTGTTTAAAAGTGGGGAACTTAACCTTCAACTTCCTTCCCCCAACATTTAGGCTTATATTATACATGTATTTGTAAAATGAACTACACTTCATTACGGGACTCTGCTTTGGTCGCTGCTACGAGACTCCCTTGTTAGCAGCCTCGCTGCGAGGAGGGGGCAGAGGCCCCTTGCCTCCTTAATTTTTTTAGATTCCGGCCTGAGCCATGGTCGAAAGAGGTCGAACCTCTACCCCTGTAAATTCAGAGCACTACCTGTACATTTTTTAGAAGTAAATTACAGTAAGAGAAACTTTTTATTTTCCCTTTCGAGCCGCGCTCTCTTCAGAAGAACTTAGTCAGTAAAGTCGATAAATTATAAAAGAAAAGTCGATAATATTTAGTATCAGAGAAAGTATCAGAGTATTATAGAAAGAGAAGAATTAACAACTGTCGACCCAATAAAGCGAGAGAAAGAGACAACCCAAGCACCATAGAAGATATTGAGTCAAACAGTCTGGCGACCGAAAAGAATTAGAATGTTATAGAAGAAAAGTATCGCGAGAAGAAATATCCGTTGCTGCCTCCAAACAAGAACGCCTCGTTGATACGAGACAACCCAAGCACCATATAAGATATTGGGTCAAACAGTCTGGCGACCGAAAAGAATTAGAATGTTATAGACGAAAAATATCGCGAGAAGAAATATCCGTTGCTGCCTCCTAACCAGAACCCCCGTCGACTCCGAACCCCCCAGGGCCATAGACGGAGGGGTTAACAAGAACGCCTCGTCGACTTCGAGACGACCCAAGCGCCATAGAAGATATTGGTATAACAGAGTGGCGACCCTATAGCCAGGATAAACATTTGGCGATCCTACTACCAAGATTAGAAGAAGATTTCAAGAAGAGGATTTTAACAGACTGGCGACCCTGCATCAGGATAAAAATCAAGACGATCCAAGCACATAGAAGATATTGGCATAACAGACTGGCGACCCTTTACCAGGATCTTAACAAACTGGCGACCCTGCATCAGGATAAAAATCAAGTCGATCCAAGCACATAGAAGATATTGGCATAACAGTCTGGCGAGTCTGTAGCCAAGAGTTTAACAAGTGGCGACCCACATTTGACCGGCGTGTCACGACTTCTTGTTCGTAACATCCACCCTTGAACCGGTGTGTCACGACTCCAAGTTCTCCACGCCTAGTTTTCATCCAAGAAGAAGTAGCCAGCAAGAAACGTCTTCAGGACACGTCTCTAAGGATTTCGCCGTAGAAATTTTGTTAAGTACAGAGTTGGTTTTTTTTAAGAAATTTATAAACACTTGAAAAGTCAGTATTATTAACAGTTAATAATGAGTATCAAGTCAGAATTTACAAGAAACACAGTGAACATTCCATACACCAGTGATATATTTTTTTTAGTGAAACAGTTAAAAGTCAGAGAAGTTAAAAATCACTGAAGTTAAATGTCACAGAATTAATGTCACAGAGTTAATTTCAGAGTTAATTTCACAGTTATTTTCACTATTATAGACAGTATAGAATAATTTTATTTTATGTACCAAACATAATAGTACCGTACCTTCGCGTACATTCGAGTGAAATGTTGTTTACGTTTTTTATTTTTGTTCACAATTTTTTTCAAATTATTGAATTGAATTGACTTGCAAATTAAGAAAGAGAGAGTTTATAGAGTTATAGAGTTACTTGAAGCAGTTTCAAGTTAGACGGTTTCAGTTTCAAGATACTTGATAGAGTTCAAGTTAGACAGTTTCAGTTTCAAGATACTTGATAGAGTTCAAGTTAGACAGTTTTAGTTTCAAGATACTTGATTCCGAATAAGTAATGGTAAATGACAAATACCATAGTTTTTCTTTTTCATGATGCTAGCCCGACGTGGGCAACGGGTCTCTCGCAAAGAGGTCCCATAAATATAGCTTCCCTCACCAGCTATCTGCAAAGCAGACAGGATCCCAGAAGAGTTCCTTGTTCCATGCACGGTCTGTGTTTAACATATAAGTTTCTCAGGGGACCATTCTGAGTTTGTGTATATTAAACGGACGTGTTACGTGCCTTGAAAAGTGGACGCTCAATGTCCCGGTTGAGTTTAAGTTTTGTTTTTTGGCTAAAAATACAATAGTTACCCCTTTTTCTTTGATTTATTCAATCCGACGTGAATGCAACGAGTCTTTTACTTATATAGAGGTTCTGAATGTAGTGGGACTAGGCTTGCTTTAAACCCTAGATCCATGTCCCAAAGCTGGATCCTGTCTGCTTTGCAGATAGCTGGTGAGAGAAGCTATATTTATGGGACCTCTTTGCGAGAGACCCGTTGCCCACGTCGGGCTAGCATCATGAAAAAGAAAAACTATGGTATTTGTCATTTACCATTACTTATTCGGACTATAGTGGATTTAATTTTCCCAGAAGAGTTCCTTGTTCCATGCACGGTCTGTGTTTAACATATATATATATATATATACAATAAACTGAGAAATAAAAATAAAAATTAAAAATTAAAGGATTGTGGGAGGAGCATACAAATTTGTAAGGAAAAACTATCGATTTTTAGCACAAGATCAAATGAATTGTTTCCAACCAATGTTATAGATAAAAAAAAACCGATTTTTTGCACAAGATCAAATTAATTGTTTCCAACCAATGTTATAAAAAAAATACAAATTTATACTGGAAATCTGCCCGGGTTTTAGCACTCTGCCCTTCTTGGTTAAGGTTCGATGTATATAAAAATAAATTGAAAAATAAAAGTTATTAGAGTAGCATACAAGTTTACCAAAGATTTAGCGTTCTACCCTTCTTATCTAAATCTGTTCTAAAGGAATTCAAAGCAACAGGATCGAGTTGAAAAAGACCTTTGCTTACGTTGAAGTTATTTGTAAGTTGGATAATGGCAGACTCAAGAATATTTCTATTAACAATGTTGCTAGAGTGAAATAAAACTGTAGCATTATTCCAATCAATACAGTGGGATAACTCTGACAAATGGACAAAAAGGGCACTGGACGACTGTCCTGTTCTAACGGAATATTGATGCTGTTTTATACGTGTGTGCAATTCCTTTCCCGTCTGACCTATGTAAAAGGAATCATATTGTTTACAACCAATTTTATAGATAATACCTGAATTATTGGTAGGGCTATTTTTTACTATGATACTTTTCACAATATTGTTATATGAAAATACTACATTAATATCCAAAAGTTTAAGTACATTAGCAATGCCTAAAAAGCCCGGGAAAAATGGAAGTACTAAAATATTTTTTGACAAAGTACGAGTGTTATTATTCACACGATAGAAAGTTTGTTTTGCCTTGTTGAGACACGATTCCCTAAACGCAGATGGATAACACAGATCACTTCCAATACCGTTGATTTTTTTCTAATTCGGCATCGATGTATTCCGGACTGGCGATTCTAAGGGCGCGGAGAAACATTGAAGAAAAAAATGTCCTTCTTAGTGGGGGTGTCATGTCCCGAGTAAAAGTGTACGTAGGACAAATTGTTTGTTTTTTTCCGATAGATACTAAACTTAAAACCTGGGCTTTCCCTATGTACACGCACCCCCACTAAGAAGGCCATTTTTTCTTCAATGTTTCTCCGCGCCCTTAGGATCGCCAGTCCGGAATACATCGATGCCGAATTAGGAAAAATCAACGGTACTGGAAGTGATCTGTGTTATCCATCTGCGTTTATGGAATCTTGTCTCAACAAGGCAAAACGAACTTTCTATCGTGTCAATAATAACACTCGTACTTTGTCAAAAAATATTTTAGTACTTCCATTTTTCCCCGGGCTTTTTAGCAATGCTAATGTACTTAAACTTTTGGATATTAATGTAGTATTTTCATATAACAATATTGTGAAAAATATCATAGTAAAAAATAGCCCTACCAATAATTCAGGCATTATCTATAAAATGGTTGTAATCAATGTGATTCCTTTTACATAGGTCAGACGGGAAAGGATTTGCACACAAGTATAAAACAGCATCAATATTCCGTTAGAACAGGACAGTCGTCCAGTGCACTTTTTGTCCATTTGTCAGAGTTATCCCACTGTATTGATTGGAATAATGCTTCAGTTTTATTTCACTCTAGCAACATTGTTAATAGAAATATTCTTGAGTCTGCCATTATCCAACTTACAAATAACTTCAACGTAAGCAAAGGTCTTTTTCAACTCGATCCTGTTGTTTTGAATTCCTTCAGAACAGATTTAGATAAGAAGGGTAGAAGAGTAGAACGCTAAATCTTTGGTAAACTTGTATGCTACTCTAATAACTTTTATTTTCCAATTTATTTTTATATACATCGAACCTTAACCAAGAATGGCAGAGTGCTAAAACCCGGGCAGATTTCCAGTATAAATTTTTTTTTTTTTAACACATTGGTTGGAAACAATTCATTTGATCTTGTGCTAAAAATCGATAGTTTTTCCTTACAAATTTGTATGCTCCTCCCACAATTCTTTAATTTTTATTTTTATTTCTCCGTTTATTATATATATATATACAGGGTGGGCGGAAAGTAGCTCCCTATTTTGGATTGGTAAAAAAATACGTATATTATCCATTTATTTCAGAAGAAATAATATGAAAAGGTAGGCATACATGGTAGGTTTTCTCTAAAATTCAATGTGGGCTCCAACTCTTTCCACCAGCTTCTGGAGCCGCCCAGGAATGGCGTCCACTGACTTTAGCAGGAACTCCGGCGGGATGGAGGACATGACTTCCCGAATTCGGTCCTCCAGTTCTTCCAATGTCCTCGGTTTGGTGCGGTAGACTTCTTCCTTTACCCACCCCAAAGAAAGAAGTCGCACGGTGTCAAGTCGGGGCTCCTGGCTGGCCATTGATGTGGACCACGACGACCCATCCAACGCCAGGGAAGTGGGCATCCAGCCACTCACGGACAACAAGAGCGAAGTGCGGAGGGGCGCCATCTTGCATAAATATCAGACCGTGCGACTTCTTTCTTTGGGGGTGGGTAAAGGAAGAAGTCTACCGCACCAAACCGAGGACATTGGAAGAACTGGATGACCGAATTCGGGAAGTCATGTCCTCCATCCCGCCGGAGTTCCTGCTAAAGTCAGTGGACGCCATTCCTGGGCGGCTCCAGAAGCTGGTGGAAAGAGTTGGAGCCCACATTGAATTTTAGAGGAAACCTACCATATATGCCTACCTTTTCATATTATTTCTTCTGAAATAAATGGATAATATACGTAGTTTTTTACCAATCCAAAATAGGGAGCTACTTTCCGCCCACCCTGTATATATATATATATATATTTTTTTTTTTCCTGTAACCTATATACAGGCTGTAACTCTTTATGTACTTCAATGTTCCTGAGGATGTCATTAGACGAAAGCGCTTGAGCACCATTCTGTGTTTCCTTTCCTTCGTGGTTTTATTCATCATAAATATTTTTCACGTGTTATTTTCGTGAAATAATTTTCATATATATATATATATATATTCACACAAATCCTTAGTCTTTTGGTTGACAACATAAAAAGTAATAAAAAATAAAAATTTAATTTATTAAAGAAAGCATACTGTAGGTAGGTTTCCCTTTGTTTAACTCCTTCAAAGAAACTTCATAAGATTTCCATGAATAAATTAAGGTAAACTATAAAAAAATGACACTCCATAATAAGCAAATAACCGATAAGAAATGTGAAGGGTGTTCACAAAAATATGTATGGAGCAAGTTTTCACTGGGAACACCAGAGAAAAAATAAACATCCTTCAAGGTTTAATCAGTACCAACGTTTCGGAATGCACTAACTCCATCTTCAGAGCTAAAACAATAAAAGGCCAATTCAGATACAAAATACAAATTGCAATTGTAAGTTGCTTAATAACAATTTAAAGTAAGAAAGTTAAAATTATAAAAAGTAGCTAGGAAAATAGGATCATCTGAAGATCAGGTCTCGCAACCTTCGTTAGTTAACCTTATAAGGCTAACTAACAAAACTATCACGACTTAACCAATCGTCAAGGGCGTACAGTTGACCTAACGATTGGTTAGGTTAAGTCGTGATATTTTCGTTAGTTAGCCTTATAAGGTTAACTAACGAATTTTGGGGGACCTGATCTTCAGATGATCCTATTTTCCTAGCTACTTTTTATGATTGTAACCTTATTTTAATTCTATCTATTTACCTTTTAGTTTTAATGCTTTTACATTTTCTTAGCTACTTTTTATAATTTTAACTTTGTTATTTTAAATTGTTATTAAGCAACTTACAATTGCAATTTGTATTTTGTATGTGAATTGGCCTTTTATTGGGTGCTACTGTAGTATGCGGTCTACCTACGATTCGGCGGTTTACCTTTCAAGTATAATTTCTTATCTTGTTTGCTAATTGCTTGTTTACATCCTAATGTTAATCGCCCTTGACGATTGGTTAGGTTTAGTCATGATATTTTCGTTAGTTTTAACGAAAATATCATGATTAAACCTAACCAATCGTAGGTAGACCGCATACTACAGTAGCACCTTTTATTGTTTTAGCTCTGAAGATGGAATTAGTGCATTCCGAAACGTTGGTACTGATTAAACCTTGAAGGATGTTTATTTTTTCTCTGGTGTTCCTGTTTATTATTAAACTGCGTTTTCCACGCCATCAATCAAAAGCCGATATATATATATATATATATATATATATATATGTTAAACACAGACCGTGCATGGAACAAGGAACTCTTCTGGGAAAATTAAATCCACTATAGTCCGAATAAGTAATGGTAAATGACAAATACCATAGTTTTTCTTTTTCATGATGCTAGCCCGACGTGGGCAACGGGTCTCTCGCAAAAAGGTCCCATAAATATAGCTTCCCTCACCAGCTATCTGCGAAGCAGACAGGATCCAGCTTTGGGACATGGATCTAGGGTTTAAAGCAAGCCTAGTCCCACTACATTCAGAACCTCTATATAAGTAAAAGACTCGTTGCATTCACGTCGGATTGAATAAATCAAAGAAAAAGGGGTAACTATTGTAAAACTATGGTATTTGTCATTTACCATTACTTATTCGGACTATAGTGGATTTAATTTTCCCAGAAGAGTTCCTTGTTCCATGCACGGTCTGTGTTTAACATATAAGTTTCTCAGGGGACCATTCTGAGTTTGTGTATATATATATATATACATATACATATATATATGGCTTCGCAGCCAAGATCAATGGGTGCAAAGAATTAAATTACTGGGAAAGGCTACGCGAATTAAACCTATACTCACTGGAAAGGAGAAGATACACACACACACACCATTATTTACACTTGGAAAATAATGGAGAAACTAAGGCCTAATCTTACTCTGAATCCTATAACTCCCCAAACAACGGTGGAAAGTAGAAAAGGAAGACTGTGTCGTGTTCCCAAATTAAAGGCGAGACAGGGAACATCCTTAACCTTGAAAGAAAATAGTTTGTTGTGAGAGGACCAAAACTGTTTAATTGCGGTGGACATCTTCAAAAGGAGAGTAGACGCCTGGCTCAGAACAATCCCTGATGAGCCGGCCGTACTTGGCTATGTGAGGTGGAGAGTACAAGAAATCAACTCACTACTTCACCAGGCCAACTGGAGAGGAGGGCGACAAGCTTGACCTTCGTGAAATGAGGAATCATCGCACGGAACATATGAAAGGTTGAAAGGTGTATATATATACATACATACATACATATATATATATATATATATATATATATATTATATATATATGAAATTATTTCACGAAAGTAACACGTGAAAAATATTTATGATGAATAAAACCACGAAGGAAAGGAAACACAAAATGGTGCTCAAGCGCTTTCGTCTAATGACATCCTCAGGAACACTGAAGTACATAAAAAGGTTACAGCCTATATATAGGTTACAGAAAGAAAAAAAGAGAAAAAATAAATAACACATACACACACACACACATATATATATATATATACATACATACATATCTATATATACAAATACATACATATCTATATATACAAATACATACATACATACATACATACATATATATATATATATGCAATAAACAGAGAAGTAAAAAAAAAAAAAAAAAAAAAAAAATTAAAAATTAAAACCTTAAAGGATTACCAGTGAGGCGTACAGATTTGTAAGGAAAAATATCGGTTTTTAGCACAAGATCAAATGGGTTATAAAAATACAAATTTATGCTGGAACTCTGCCCGGGTTTTAACACACTGCTGCCTATGGTCAGGTTTCGATATATATAAAAAAATAAAATGCAAATTAAAAGTTAATAAAGTAGCAGACAAGTTTACCAAAGATTTAATGTTTTACCCTTCTTATCTAAATCTGTTTTAAAGGAATTCAAAATAACAGGATCGAGTTGAAAAAGACCTTTGCTTATGTTGAAGTTATTTGAAAGTTGGATAATGGCAGACTCAAGAATATTTCTATTAACAATGTTGCTTGAATGGAATAAAACTGAAGCATTATTCCAATCAATACAGTGGGCTAACTCTGACAAATGGACAAAAAGGGCACTGGACAACTGTCCTGTTCTAACGGAATATTGATGCTGTTTTATACGTGTGTGCAAATCCTTTCCCGTCTGACCTATGTAAAAGGAATCACATTGTTTACAGCCAATAATGCCTGAATTATTGGTAGGGCTATTTTTTATCAATATTCCGTTAGAACAGGACAGTTGTCCAGTGCCCTTTTTGTCCATTTGTCAGAGTTAGCCCACTGTATTGATTGGAATAATGCTTCAGTTTTATTCCATTCAAGCAACATTGTTAATAGAAATATTCTTGAGTCTGCCATTATCCAACTTTCAAATAACTTCAACATAAGCAAAGGTCTTTTTCAACTCGATCCTGTTATTTTGAATTCCTTTAAAACAGATTTAGATAAGAAGGGTAAAACATAACATTAAATCTTTGGTAAACTTGTCTGCTACTTTATTAACTTTTAATTTGCATTTTATTTTTTTATATATATCGAAACCTGACCATAGGCAGCAGTGTGTTAAAACCCGGGCAGAGTTCCAGCATAAATTTGTATTTTTATAATCCATTTGATCTTGTGCTAAAAACCGATATTTTCCTTACAAATCTGTACGCCTCACTGGTAATCCTTTAAGGTTTTAATTTTAATTTTTTATTTTTACTTCTCTGTTTATTGCATATATATATATATGTATGTATGTATGTATTTGTATATATAGATATGTATGTATGTATATATATATATATGTGTGTGTGTGTGTGTGTTATTTATTTTCTTTTTTTTCTTTCTGTAACCTATATATAGGCTGTAACCTTTTTATGTACTTCAGTGTTCCTGAGGATGTCATTAGACGAAAGCGCTTGAGCACCATTTTGTGTTTCCTTTCCTTCGTGGTTTATTCATCATATATATATAATATATATATATATAATTCTTCGATGGATTCATAGTTTCAGTGAAAGTATGAAGAGTTAAACATCTTTTCACACACACACACACACACACACACACACACACACACAGGCATATGGGATGGCACTTTACTGTGGATGGGTGGGAAGTTTGCCCTGAGTTCCGCATGAGCACTATGTGTAGCATAAAATAACACAAAGGTTAAAGTATGAGTAACATATATTAAAGCCTTTTTGATATAAAATACATTACAATCTACAAAAATGAGGGACCTTTTCCAGTTTGTGTACCGTTTTTCATATAATTTATTTTTGAGAATATTTTTGTTAAAACTAACGAAAATATCACGACTTAACCTAACCAATTATCAAGGGCGTACAGTTGATCTATTATTAATTATAACATTGTTTGTTTCTGGAATAGTATTTACTATTTACTAATAGATCAACTGTACGCTCTTGATAATTGGTTAGGTTAAGTCGTGATATTTTCGTTAGTTTTAACAAAAATATTCTCAAAAATAAATTATATGAAAAACGGTACACAAACTGGAAAAGGTCCAAAATGAGAGAAAATTTTGCTACATTTCTAAATGACAAAAACAAAACTACAGCATTGCAGTTGATAGAGAATTCAGTAAGTCCTCAACTTACGTTTTAATTATTAATTACAAGTAGCAAGTAATTAATTCACCTTAAGAAGTAAGAAAAAAAACAAAGGAATGTCAGGAAAAATCTGCCCTGAAAATGCTCAATTCTCCTAGTCCTGGGGGGTGGCTTCCGCCCCCCCAGCCAACCCGCCTATGCAACACACACACACACATATATATATATATATATATATACACCTTGGTTAACTTTGGTTTACCTTGGTTTTGCTTCTGCCCGAATTGTTCATTCTGACGAAGGTCAAGCTTTTCACCCCACCTTAGACCTACAGTTTAAAGTGAAATCCGAACCACGACCCACCAGCAGCCCAGCGTATTAACCACTAGGCTACCCAGGGCTATCCTATATATATACAGGTTGGCGCAAAAGTCAGGAATCAAAGGAGGAAGAGAGAATGGATCTTTCCGGTTCTTTGGCGCTTCTATTTTTAAATAAAAATTACTTTAGTGAAAACATTTATAATTTATAATTTATAATTTTTCAGTTAAAAAATTATATACTTTACGCAATGATGACCCTTTGACTGCTGACTTTTGCGCTACCCACTCGAATCAGGAGTCAAAGGGTCATCATTGCATAAATTATAAATTTTTAACTATAATTTATAAATTATAGATTATAAATTATAAATTTTTCAACTGAATAAGTAATTTTTATTGACTGCTGACTTTTGCGCTACCCACTCGAATCACGAACCAAAGGGTCATTGCATAAATTATAAATTTTTAACTAAAAATTATAAATTATAGATTATAAATTATATTTTTAACTGAATACTTAATTTTTATTTAAAAATAGTGGTGTCATTAGAACGGAAAAGATCCTTATCGCTGGTTCCTTTAACTCCTGACTTTGCGTCACCCTATATGTACGAGTACGAGTAATCAGGTGTCCTAAAATATATCCGTATTTGAAGGGATGTGAGGTCAGGTGAGTATGGGGGCCATTCCACTGGCTAATGAAGGAAATTAGTCGCCTGAAAAAATGCTTTCTCAAAAAGTAGCGAGTTTCACAAGGTGCTCCATCCTACTGAAGACTAAAGACTTAGCTTTCCTGAAAGATTACAGCCTAGTAAGGCCTTCTATGGCCATACTAGACTATAGTCTATTGGTAGCGGGAGTCTTTTTCCAATTTCTACGAAATTAGGAAACGTTATTGCTTTAAGTATGAATGGTGGAAAGAACAATTTTAATATACAATACTTATTAGTTATTAAGTACAGAAATATACCCATATGCAATAATTAGGGTTATAACGTTTTTACAACCTAATATTCCTGTACTTTAATTCGATGAACTTTTGCCTAAAAACAAAGAAATGAACTTTCATTTTAATATCTTTTTAGAAAAGGTCACCCCGAAATCAAAAAATCGATTATTGCATACGTAACTTTATTGCATATTCCATGTAATATAATAAAAGAACTCACAACATAATCGTTATAATACTTGTACATATATTACTGCTTATTGCTTAGAATAAACCGAAGTTGCAGTTTGTTTTTTTTCTGCAGCATACAGTTCCTGCATAACTTTGATTGCACGTTCTGCACACAGATTACTTCTTTGGTATCTTGAGTGGGATGGCTCCTGCTTTCAGTGATTTTTCAATGAGTTCAATGCTTTTTGTAAGGTTTCAATATTTCTGACAAGTTCTTGAAGTCATTTTCATTGTACATCTGAATAAATGCAAGGATAGCTAGAATGGCTCTTGAATGCCACCTCGCATTGCTGATGTTTGGAATTTTCTGA
Source organism: Bathynomus jamesi (assembly GCA_023014485.1). NCBI lineage: Eukaryota > Metazoa > Arthropoda > Malacostraca > Isopoda > Cirolanidae > Bathynomus > Bathynomus jamesi. The sequence goes on along the minus strand of JAJOZX010008006.1, from coordinate 39,765 downwards.
AAGTTAATCAAGGAAATTCCCTTTTTCTTCAAAGAATCTAAAACCCGTGTTAGATGGTACAAAAACTTAATATCATCTCTCCATCCTGATTTCTCGAGGACCTCTTCTGTTCCATTAACAAACTGTGCCTTTAGTTCCTCATAATTCTTCACCAGTTGGGATACAAATGGATATTCGATGTTTGGAGAACTGGTGTTAGCACCAAGATCTTCGTCCATTACCAAACGGAGAATCCTGTCCAGAATGTGATGCTGACAACTGATAAATTGTGGTTTGCAGATACTCTTCTCTGAGAACATTCGTTGCAATTTGACAACACCTCCACTCTTTTTCCCAGTGTTAACACTTGTTGTATCAGCAACGATCATCTTTATTGCATTCCATAAGGTGTATTCATCAATAACTTTTGCAATTCCTTCAGCAATAGTTTCAGCCTTGCCATCTTTCAGACGCAATGCATCCAATTTTACTTCGGTTCTTTCATTTTTAAGTACCACTACTTGATACTCATTTTCCTCAATGCGCTTTCCATCAAAATGTAAACCACTCTTCCATCTGTAAATTTTCAATCATTTCCTCCTTCAATTTAGCAGCCTCTTTGTATGCTGACTTGTAAATTGCTGCTTGACTTGGTGTTGGAATGTCAATACCATCAAGTGACAACTGTTTGCATATTTTAGCGGCCTTACTTGTTGATACTCCTGTGATGTCACCAAGTTGGTTGCAACACTACTTTTGTTATGTCTTCTGGTTGGTGGAGTAATACTCTCATCTTCATCTTCATGCTCGCTCTCTTCAGATTCAGTACCACTACCACCAGATACATGATTGTAAGATGTTGATGCTGATTCAGCAGGCAATTTTCGTCTCTTTGAAGGGTGAATCGTTTCTTCACTTGCAACTTGACCTGTAGAGTACCCCACTTCTCCTTTGCTTTCCACTTGAAGGTGGTACAGTCGTTTGTCTTCCGAGGATAACCATTGCCATTTACTTTAGTGATATCAAAAAGGTCATTCAGGGCATTATATTTTCCCCTCCTGACACATTCATCATAAGTCTTCATCACCTTGTCAAGCTTTGCTCGTATTACTTGATCTGACACATGCGGAAAATTCAATTTTTCTTCCATAATTTTGTAACTTCTTTGGAAATTTCCACTATTCGCTCCTTTCTTCCTTTGATTTCTGTTCCAAGAAACTGGTACCGTCCAATGATTTGGATTTGGAGTGGCATTCTGCATTTTTCTTCTAGTGAAGATTCTTCTAAAGGCACACTTCCTCTTCTTCTATGTGACTGCTGGAATCTCACCAGATTATTGGTCCAGATATCCTTGTTCTTCTGTATGGTAGTATCACTTTTCTGTGTGACATTATATTGCTTCTGAAACAGATATAAAAAGGTATTAAGTTGATTTGTTTGTTTGTTTATATATATATTATATATATATAATATTAATATAATATATAGAAATAATATAATAATAGAGGGCGGATTTTTAGGTGAAAAAATATGACCAAATATTTATTTTTTAGGTGATAAAATTTGGAAAATATTTTTAGAACATCCATAGAACGTCTCACGAAAATATTTATCACCAAATATTTTGGGCTCTATATATTTTTTGAGTTTGACTCCCATCTACAAAACATTCTGGATACGCTTTTGTTACGTGTTAAAATGGAAGAAAATTCAACAAATTATTATGGTTAATAATTTAAAAAATGTTCTGGAATGTTCAAGAGTGCAGAAGCGAATTCCACATTTCGCTACGTTTTTTAATTAAGCGAACATTATTACAAATAATAAAAGCTTACCTGAAGTTGAGTTGAACTGAACAGTTGAGTACTATTGCGCAATACTGGACACAAGTGATTCGGTTGATTTCATTTCGTGCTTTTATACAATTTGCGAGTGCATGAAGAACAATGTCGTGTGTTCTAGAATTTTCTTGTATGGGTGGATTGATATTAGTCATCGAATTTGAGCACTGGAAGTGATTTTTCGGGCGATCTCACGATATATTAGCGTACTGAAAATTCGAAAATATTTTTTAGGTTAAAACCTAAAAGTCCGCCCTCTAATAATAATATATTTATATACTTATGAGTAGTAACGTAAATATATGGTTATGGCGATTCAAACTTTTGATTTGGGGTGACCTTTTTTAAAAACTGAGAGGAATTAGGGTATTTTTCATTGTTTTTAAGCAAACGTTCATCGATTTATGATACAGGAGATCTTTTATTTGAAAAAAAAGTCTAAAAGTTATAACCCTAATGCATATACGTATACATTTCTAATATCATGTATATGCGGAATAAAATATGCATCCATGATGAAAATAACGGGCAAATAAAAATAAGGGCGTCTGTATATATATATATATATATATATATAATATATATATAATATATATATATATTATATATATATATATATATATATAGCGGATCGACAAGAAATAGACCAACAAATAGACAGAAATATTTTACTACCACGCTTCATCAAAGAACTTGGAAAACACACGTGGGCAAGAGTCAAACAATGGAGCGTCTGTTTCTTCCCAAAGAGGCGCCAATGTAAGCTTTTATCAAACAAAGGACACGCGGACCAAGCGTCTTAAGATTTGGTACAGTTCTACGTCACAGAAATCACCTATAAAAGAGAGCACCCACGCTCATTCACCCTCACTCTCCCGTACGCTCATCATCGAACGTCCACCAACCGCTTTCCGGCCCCCTGGCCGAGGGGCCGTGGCCGCTACTTTCTTCAAGGCCTACAGTTATCATCAAGTAAGATCTACAGACCGCCTGCAGAAGTAATCCTTCGAGGCCCAACCGGAATCACTTCGGGCCTGCGGTTTGCCGGGTCGGCCTTCAAGTTTCTCTACATTCCTCGAGATTATTCAGCACCACAGGCTGATCATAAGGCCAGCCTGCACCTCGAGAAGTAACATCACCTCAGGCCTCCACGAAGCCTACATCCATCATCTCAAGAGGCTTAACGGACAACGACAACTAGAATCTGCGTAATAGGTTCGTCTTCAGCCCGCCTTCAAGTTTTTACATCGCCCTAAGCTAAGTACATCATATTCGTAAGTACTCTTGAAGCCTACATTAGCCTACCGCCGAACAGCAGGCTACGCTCCCAAAGTGAGTAATTCACGTTCCAACTGACTCACGTGAAAGAACGCAGTAGGCCTATCATCCAATTCAAGTGTCATTTCAATACCGTTATTCCGCGTATCATCCGTCATTATGTTCAATTCATATATTTATGTGTTAATTAAATATTCTCTTGACGTAATCACTTAACATCACATAATGTTCTTATATATAAATCATATTTGTGCAAGCATTTCAATCCATTATTATTAGGCCGCATCAATTATTCCTTGTGCATCCACGCAATCATTTAGCCTATTTAATCAGTGTCAAGTATTCTATTCAATGCACCAAACGCACGTGCATTCTTTATATCATGCTAGGCCCATCCAATGTTCTATGTTGCATGCCATTTACATACCATCGATGAGTATTATTTATACGTGTCAATTAAGCTATTAACATTTCATCATTAGCTAAGCCTATGCCATAAGCATAACGTAAAACTACCAATTAATTACTGTCAATTCTTTGTTATATCACAGTGAATAAAATAACGGATTTATTTTCATAATAAACTACAAAACCCATAAGGTGTCTTTTATAACCTTAACATTAATTTGCTTGAGCGTAAATCAAGCTGGTGACCCTCGCTGCCATTTCGGTCACTTCCAATAGTATGGTGGATCTACTCAAATAGCCTTTCATTAATAAGTAATCAGTCATTGCCTTAATCAATCGTTGCATACAATTAAATCATTATCACCTTAAACGGCTAAAACTAGGTCCAATATATATATATATATATATATATATATATATATATATATATATATATATATATATATACAGGGTGTTTATAAAGTCCCTATTTCAGTGAAATCGTAGCAAAAAGGGTAAAATTCAATAACATTATAATAGAAGGCATACATTTAATGAATACTTAAGCATATAATTCTACATGAGCACCATCAGTATCTCCACAGAGTTCGAATCTGTCAGCAGCATTGCGGAACACATTTTGGAGCATGACAGGGGTTATTTTTGTAACTGCTGTTACGATACGAGCACGTAAATCTTGCAGATCTGTAAACCCTCGTTTGATAGACGTTTTATTTGATAAAGCCCCATTCAAAGAAATCCAAGGGCGTTCGGTCAGGAGATCGAGCCGCCTCGGGCCTGTTACCTCCACGCCCGATCCACCGATTTGGAAATCGTTCATTTAGGAACTCCTGAACAATGTTTGCCTAATGACAAGGTGCCCCATCTTGTTGACAGACGACGGTGTTTAAAATGCCATCTGAATGAAGCTGGGACATTTACGTGCTCGTATCGTAATAGCAGTTACAAAAATGACCCCTGTCATGCTCAAAAATGTGTTACGCAATGCTGCTGACAGATTCGAACTCTGTAGAGATACTGATGGTGCTCATGTAGAATCATATGCTTAAGTATTCATGAAATGTATGCCTTCTATTATATTGTTATTGAATTTTACCTTTTTTGCTACGTTTTCACTGAAATAGATAGGGATTTTATAAACATCCTGTATGTATCAGAGACATCAACCTTAAAGTATGAAAATCCATGAGATTTTGCCTGATTTTGCCTGTCTGATTTTGATAACTGGAAACATATCCCACATAAGGGAGCTTGAGACTTAAAATCCGTGAGTCTCACGGAAAATCCGTAAGAGTTGACATGTCTGATGGAGAGAGAGAGAGAGAGAGAGAGAGAGAGAACGGCGCTCATAAGTATTCGTACAGAGAAATATTTCAGTTATATTCGTCCTTACCTTTTGTATTGTGCATAGGATAGTTATGAAAAGTTTACGGTTCGTTGGAAAAAAAATTAACAAATAGAAAAATTAGTTCAAATAATATAGTAAATAGAATCTATAATACTTAAATGAAAAATGTAAGTTAAGTTTAATAGATGGATTATAAAGTTAGGAAATATGCTTCAGATGCGTGCGTGACGAAGCCAGAGAAACAGGTTTCGCTGCGTTCATACTTCTAATAGGGTACAGCCAATAAGAAATAAATATAATAGTCACGTGATGCCCACCTCCCATTTTGTTCAATCATGTCATAAAAAACAAATTAGTTTTCAGGGCACACCATACCTAATTTTAGTATGCAGTGATATAATCATAGTGCAGTAATAATTTCAATTTGTGCAGTGATAAATTGAAAATCTGTGCAGATACAGTAGGTTCTATATCGGATATAGAACCTAATTTATCACTGCACAGATTGAAATTATTACTGCGCATATTGGTTATCACTAAAATTAGGTATGGGGAACACTATATATATATATATATATATATATATATATAATATATATATATATATATATATATATGATATTATAAAAGGAGGAATAAAGGAGTTTCTTTATCAGTTCAAATTTGAAATTTTTGTGAAAATATGAAAATTTTGCAATCAGTCTCGGGGAGGAAAACGAGCGTCATTTAGGCAAGAATAATTAATAAATAATTAATGGACGACACCGAGACTCGTGCGAATGATTGACAATTTGTTTTATTTTACCTTCCATTGTACAGTATATATATATACAGGGTGTGTGTATAAAGTAACGCGAGTGAAGAGACAAATCCGATTTTAACTGGTTTAAAACTAGTTTCAACTTTTTTTTTACTCTTAAAAACATTTTCAACACCTCTTATAAACATCACTATTGAATGTACAGTTGTTATAAAGTACGTGCAATAAATATTACTCGTCCATGTTCACTCGCGTTAATATAATTCAAATCGGATTTGTCTCTTCACTCGCATTACTTTACAGTATACATTACACACACACACACCGGTATGACCTTTTGTTTCATGAGTGCGTACGACATGTGTATAGGATTTTGTATATACGTTGATCGTGTATTTTAGATAGATCATAAATGCTTGAAATGCAATTTTAAAAGGTTAGAAATTAATGTTCGTTTTCTTTTTACGTAGAGAAAATTAATGAAAAATTAATTAGGAGGGACTTTATTATTACTATCATTAGAAATTTTAAAAAATGCTTTTTAATTTCCAATAAAAATACAGTATAAAATATTACACCCAGTCGGGTTTTTTGATGAGAACAAATTTTTCTGGTCAATTTTGCGTTGTTTTGCACAAATGTGATATCTGTTTCCTGTGCAAATGGTAATTTTCGAGATATCTTCACCTAAAGATAGGTGAAGATATCTCGAAAACTACACATTTGTACAGGAAACGAATATCACATTTGTGCAAAACAACTCAAAATTGACCAGAAAAATTTGTTCTCGTCATTTTCGTTTAAACTAACAAAAGTATCACGACTTAACCTAACCAATCATCAAGGGCGTACAGATGATCTAACCGGGCATTCAATTAACCTAACAGGTTAATATTGCTTATTTCACCTAAATATCTTCTGATCTTTTCGTATTAGGCACTCACTGTCACATTTCGGGCAAGTTAAGGATGAGGGAATAACGCCGTGATTGATAAAAACATCCAATGCTTTGTTTTCATGTAGGTCAGTAGTATAGCCGCAAAAGGGGAGAGTGCAGGAATGTTGCAACTTATTACGTAATGTTGCAATGTTGCAAAATGGGGGTTGTTGCAAAGGGGGTTGGGGAAGTTGCAAAGGGGGGTTGCAAAAAATCCCCCAAAGGGGGGTGGGGGATGCTGCAGGTGCAACAAAGGGGGTCATGGAGGCGGCGTTATCCCCCAAGAGAAAGGAGAGAAAGAAGAGAAAGGAGGAGGAGAGGTGTTCACCTGGCAGGAGCCAAGTGCATATTAAGACTTCAGCCGAGTGGCGTTGTTTTATAGGCTCCTAATCAGCCAGTTGGCTTAGAAGGCGTAAATGGCTTGAGTTGCCAGATAGCGCCATGTATTCAGTTGCCAGTTTGTGCTATATATTTAATTAATTAATTTTAATCGAAGACTGAGTTGCCAGATACCATTGTATACATTATTATAGACTCCTAATCAGCCAGTTGGCTTAGAAGGCGTAAATTGCTAGAGTTGCCAGATACCACTTTTTAGCATTATTATTGCCAGATACCATTGTATACATTATTATAGACTCCTAATCAGCCAGTTAGCTTAGAAGGCGTAAATGGCTTGAGTTGCCAGATAGCGCCATGTATTCAGTTGCCAGATACCACTTTTTAGCATTATTATGGTGAGTTGTCTCACTAAACAATTAAAAGATTTCGTTCCATCAGATACCATTGCTCAGGTACACAGTTGCCCGATTGTACCATTTATTTAGTTGGTTTAGAATTCCGCTAGTAGGTTTAAAAGGCGTAACATGATATAATTATCCAAAAGAATTAAGTAAAACAACATTGCATCATTCTGTTTATTATAAATATATAGAAAATAAATATACATTTCAATAATAAGAAATATATACACACACACACACACACAATTATTGAGATATAGAAAATAAATATACATTTCAATAATAATTGAGGAATATGCATGTAATCAAAAAAATATATACACACACACAATTATGGAGATATATAGAAATAAATATACATTTCAATAATAATTGAGGAATCTGCATATAATCAAAAAAATATATACACACACAATTATGGATATCTAGAAATAAATATACATTTCAATAATAATAGAAATATGCATATAATCCTTCAATATAACAGTACAGGAGAAATATCACGCAAAATATAAATACATTTCACTTTTTTTTCAAAATACTAAACTCGCACTTAATCGAGTTTACAATTACATCATTATTGCTCTGCATTACGCAGTATATGCGGTTTAATAATATTTCACCGCTTAAAGTATAGGGAAACCTGTATTCGATATGAAAGGCTTTCATATCGTTCAGTACTATTTTTGTTCCCACTTTACAACCGGTTGGTAAGTCATCTTTAAATACGTCTAGAATACAATCAAAAGCACGCACAAAGAGTTCATCGTTAGCTACATTATTAAACACAAGTTTATAAACACGCTTTTCCAATCGAGGGTTTATTTCTACCGACTCGAGCTTTTCAATCGTGAACTCATCTTCACTCAACATAGCGGCAATTGAAATAATCTTCTAAATCGTTACGACAACTGCGCGTTATATAAAGAAATAGTTCTTCAGGGTGAACGGTGTAGGTGAGCTCAGCCTTGTACCGATCAATTGCTTTGTACCAAAGTTCATGGTATTTCAAAGAGTCTAAACTTTTTAATTAAACGTCCAGCTCTAGACCATTCTCACCCTGTTCAGCCCTACACTCGGTAAACCCATCGAGCAGAGCGGTGTATGCGTATTCAAGTACTGTATCAAATAAAAGCATATCCGTAACACGCGCGTCTAATATAGGTTTCAGCTTGCGGAATCCGACGATTTCAAACATTCTGTCGAGGATGAAACGGTTTCGCGTAGGAACAAGAGCGTTATTATCAGAAGCATTCTTCCACATCAGCCGTATATCAATGCATGGCCGATCGTTATTTATACACAACGTACATACAACGGCATATGAGGGTGCGTCACTAATCTGCTCTCTTCTTGTACCTACGTTAGCAGGTATTTTATAACGATCTTCACTCCACTTCTCAACTATCACGAAGATTCTATTCATCTCCTCGACACTTAAATAAACCCGTTTGTTTGTTTGTCTACATTCCGTTTCCAGTACACAGCTAACGGTACCGGATTTACGCCTGAACACGCGCAACGATTTCGTCACGGACACATCGTACGAGGCGTTAAGAATGCTGCTCAAAGGAAGTTCCATCGTATTCGAGGAGCGCACGTCCACTCGGTTCAAGCTCTGAGATAAATATGAGCCGTGTGAGGCACGCAGGTAGGCAGGAAAGGTTTGATGGGCAGCTAACTCGATGATACGTGAATGGGGTTGTTCGAACTCGTATGATCAGCGAGTCGCACCATAATCGAATTGTTGTACATATTGGGTAGGTGTTTTTCCGGTACAGAATTAATTTCGGTTTTATCACTACCAGACTACGCACCAGACAGTTTCCCTCAGGATAATTTTCACGAACTAGGCACATTTTATGTTTTACTAAACATCTTCACACTCCACTCCGGCGCACTATTTGAGAGGAAGATATGCTCATATTTTTCCTTTCTGCCCATCAAACGATACTCGTCTCTAAAGTCTGTTAAAAACTCACGCAGGGCACTAGCCACAACCTCACTACGAACCTCATCATGATATACATTAATATAGTGATAAAAATACTTAAGATTGTCTATGATCACGAGATTCACATTTTCAGTCGTAGGGTATGAGTAATCGACATGGTGTAGCATGACGTAATACCGCTTGTCACACCACCCATCCGCAAGACTCATTATCCATACCTGCTGCTTCTCTTCTGCACGCGTTGTTTCTTTACTTCACGGTATATGTGAGACTTTTAAAGTTTAGCTCTGCAGCATACTTCAGCACATCGTCCGTGCAACGAAAGCCTTCAACGGTCTCACCAGAACATCCGTAGAGTATTTGTACATCTTGCAACTTCGCACAATCCAATGTGGTTTTAAAAGAGGCATAGGAGGGGGAATAGGAAGTTTTTCGGTATCCACCACATCCTGGCACTTTGCTGAATACCATTTCATAAACGTTGTACAAGCAATATTAAAGGTAGCCATTTGAATACACGTCTGATCTTTTTTTTCTTCTACGCTGGCGAATACACGTCTGATCTCAAGGGCTTACTGCAGTCGACTGACCACGCAGGGACTCCCAGATAGTAGCATGACTCACGTTGCTGATCTTACAGTGGGCGGAGCTTAGAACTTTCACCTGCGCACACACACGCACACACACACACAAAGGAGAAAGTAAAACGCTAATTGAAACATGATTTATTTAATAAACGAGATATTCAAGTTTTATATATATATTTACAAATACGATTTAATAAACGAGATATTCAAGTTATATATGCAGGGTGTCCGAGAATTATCTGTACAATTTTTGGCTGTTATTAAAAGTCAACCATGAAGTGTAGAAATTCCAGTGTTGTCCCATTTTACAGAGAAACTCTAAGTTTTTTCTGATAACAAGTTTTGACAAGTTTTTTCTTTTTTGTACGCGGGTGACAGACATTGATGATTTAAAAGCAAGAATCACAGCTGCTATTGAGCGAATTGATGTGGATATGCTGCAGCGTACATGGCAACATTTGGATTATCGATTGGATGTTTTGCGAATCACTGATGGTGCACATATCGAATGTTTGTAACAACGTTACTTTAATAAAAGAAACTTTTGAAAATACAGATTCTACATAATCTTGTTTAAGAATTTTACGTGTGTTATCAAGAATTTTATTAAAAGATGAAATTGTACAGATAATTTTCGCACACACTGGAATTTCTAAAAAACTTGTCAAAATTTGGTATAAAAAAAAACTTAATGAGATTCTCTGTAAAATGGGACAAAACTGGAATTTCTACACTTCATGGTTGACTTTTAATAACAGCCAAAAATTGTACAGATAATTCTCGGACACCCTGTATATTTAGAAATACGTGTAATAAATCAATAGATACATCAAAGATTACACTAGGCAACAAATTTCAACTTTTTTTTTGTTACAGACACGTGAACTACTGATTCCTACTAAAGCGGTGATGCTGATTTCAGATCTGATATCAAAATTTCTCTATCACGTCCAGATTTTGTGTAACCGAAAACCCCTATTTTTCATTTTTTTTCTCACCCGCTTCTATTACGAAAGCCGTCTAAGCTACTTTTCCGTGCCACGTTTTATGTTAAGCATACTTAAATAATTAGTGAACAGGGATGTCTTTCCTCCTTTATTCTGGCTTAAGACAGACAGCGGAATTCCGCTGGCGGAGTTACCACCCCTGCGCCCAACCATCCACCCAAAGCGCGTTAGTATTTTGTTGTTACTACTGAAAGGCAAATTCCTGTTCTTAAGTGAAACTTTGGTGTGTCCTCTTCCTTTGTCGCTTGTAGGATGACGAGCTCTCCTTCTGCAGGAACCAACAATAATCTCCCATCATATTTGGGTTGAAATTACCTTGGTATCTGTTTCCATAACTGAGATCTGTTGGTGGAAGCGCTCACCATGCTCGTCACTTACAGCCCCAAGGTTGGCCGGGAAGAAGTCAAGATGAGAATGTAAAAATGAATTTTCAAAGACATTCTGCATCCCATTATTTCATAAGATTTAAGCATGTTTTCTACGAGTTTACGGTGGTTTTCAGCTTTGTGGTTTCCAAGAAAATTTTTGACAACTTCAACGAAAGATGTCCATGCTCCTAGTTCATTCTCATTTAGGTTAGATGGAAACGATGAGTCGTGGATGACACTGCGGATCTGTGGTCCAGTGAAAACTCCAGCTTCTAGCTTAGCATCTGTCAATATTCCTTTGAATTTATCCTTTAAATATTGGAAACCACTACCTTGATGATCCATACCCTTCACGAAATTTTCATAAGGCCAAGTTTAATGTGAAGTGGTGGGAGATGTACTTTCTGAGGGTCAATAAGTGCTGGGTGTTTCACATTGTATTTACCAACAACATGTTCAGTTCTAGATGGCCAATCATGTTTTTTGTAGTGGTTCTTGTCATCTCTGCTGTTCCATAGACACAAAAAGCACATATGCTTTGTGTAGCCCAACTGTAACCCAAGAAGTAATGATACAACTTTAAGGTCGCCACAAATATTCCATGTGTGGTCCTTATATTTGATGAGTCTTAGCAGCAGTTTCATCGATTCATAAGTCTCATTAAGGCCAGTGGCATGTGCTACAGGTATTGAAGGTTTTTCATTGCCGTTGTGCAGTAATACAGCTTTAAGGCTAGCTTTACTAGAGTCAATGAACAGTCTCCATTCTTTTGGATCATAGCGACAGCCAATCCCTTGCATCAGACCACTGATATCGTGGCAGAAACAAACGTTTTCTTCCTGTAAGTAAAATGATGAAAACTGCAAATGGCGATGGCGGAAATGGGAAACTTTGGTGTTTGGTTGGAGAAGATTAAATTTTGAAGTCTTGAACCAAGCAACTCTGCCTTTTCTTTTGGTAATTCCAAATCGCGCACTAAGTCATTTAACTCCGCTTGACTTAACAAATGGGGAAATATTTGCATCTGAACATATATGCCATCTTTCCCTGTTTCTATATCACTAGCAGAATCTTCAGATGAACTGCTGTCTGTTATCGTTGCTGGTGGAACTGGTGGTGGATTTGTTTCATCATGTGGTACTGGTTTCATTGCTGATTCGCAGTTTGGGTACGTGATCTTTGATTTGTTTTTCTTTGTGAAACCAGCAATCTTTGTCAAACAAAAATAACAATCATTGAAGTGATTTTTCGGCTCACGCCAAACCATGGGGACTGAGAACGGCATAGCTTTTCTTTTACCATTCATCCAAGCTATTAACATTGCATTGCACTGTGCACAGCAAATATGTGGTGCCCAGTCTCTCTGTTGGTCTCCTAACTTACAGTCAAAATAACACTTGTAGGCAAGTTTAATCTTTGTTGTTATGTTTCTACGTTGTGGCTTAGGTGTATATTGTCCACAGACAAAGCAGAAGTTGTCTGGGTGATTTACACAAGCACGTCTATTTGATGCCATTTTGAATTACCATACAATATCTGAAAAAACGTAGAAAGTAATTATTACGATGTGCAAAATAAAAAGAAATACACACCGTAGTACAAAACAAATGCTATAAAAACACACAAGTCACCACAACCTGTCACTTGCTCATCAGCAGAGAGCTTCAACAACCGTTCTGCTTGACTGTCACGTAGCGACTGACCGTTGGGCCGTTGCCCGTTACTATGCTCTTGACTCAGTGTTGCCAACTCGGGATAAATTTATTTATCAAAATTGTTCGAATTTGTATATAGTTGGCAAAAAAAAATTGCTTTAACCTTGAAAAGCAAGTTTCATATTACTGGCATTAAGCCGATTAAAACCAAAATCTGGACGTGGTAGAAAATTTTACTAAAAGTGATTTGCATTTTACACAAAATCTAGACGTGATAGAAAAAATCTAATTATAGATTTGAAATCAGCATACCGAAATTAGCTAGGAGCACCTATTTGGTCTTCTGTAACAAAATCTTTGTTGCCTAGTGTTATATACAAGACAAATACGTGTCAGTTAACAATAGAAGCATCAAACGTTATGGTATCCAAAGGGTACGGTATCATAGGTACCAGGTAACTGGTAACGTTTCCTATAGGTGTTACGGCACACCTTCGTACCCCTAAGTTCCTTCACGCCCCCCAGCTTCTGCGCCCGAAAATTGTGGGTGCCTACAATTAGTTGGGGAGGTCGTTCGCCCTCATCATCGTCCAAACACACTAGATCCTTCAACGATTCAAAGTTAACAACCCGCCGATTCGCATGGTTGAGCGTAATACCCTTTGCCTTCACGATATATTTCATATTCTCCCCCACCCTGACCCGTACCCCATAAGTTTTAAGTCCTGTTGAGACAAAAGAGTCGGTGTATGCGTTGTCCCCATACTCATCCTTGATCTCATCAGTGAGCTCGCCGAGGAACTCCCCAATAGCGGGCATGTATTCACCCTCCCTCTCTGTGAATATCACGCTATCTGTATCGGCATACAATACTCTCCGCCCAAGAGAATGCAATAGACCCCAAAGTTTTATACGGGCGTAGGCTGTTGTGAAGCTGGCCACAGGTATGTTTGTAACCCTTGAGGTATCTGTGGCCAATTCAGTGTTGTTGTACTTCTTTATTATGTAAGTATTACCTACATTCACGATCTCTATGACCTCTTTATCGGGAGCATTGGCATAATCCCAGACATCACTATAACTTTGTGCCAAATGAATGTTCCCTTTGCCGGTATTCTGCGCAAATTTTCCCCATAGCCTGTTTAGACACAACTTTGCACTAAAGCGCTTGCCAGGATTCTTTGCAATTTGGACACGATCAAGTTGTATACCTTCGCGGTCGCGGTAACGTTGAATATAGGCCGACTTTTCATCCTCGGTATCAACTCCTCGCGGATACCCTGATGCCTCAACCTTATCCTTCAAAAAGGCATTTATATATGGTGTGAAAAGGTTGGGTAGCTTCTGAAACCTCCACACCTCATGTATCTTCAGTATTCTATAACCATGGCCTACGGCTAGGGCCAGCTCAGGACTTGTATATACGCCTCTGATCTTACGCTGGTGGGGTATATGGTTACAATATGGTTACTTAAACCTTTGCAAAATATTTTAATATCTACGGACTATTCTCCACACTAAAACCAGTATGCAAGTCAACATGGCAGAGGAAGAAAAAAAACAGAAACCCATGCATAAAATGTGCATTAGACTGCAGCCTACATGCATTAAAATGTGATGAATGCAGACTATGGATACACTACAATGTAGTGAACTACCTATTTATTTCCTACTCATCCTTCAAAATTCAAAAAGGAAAATTCTCATGCTTTAATGTGCTCGTCAAATTTGCGATGACTATGACAGCAATTTGAAGAGCTTGAAGTAGAAGTGGCAGGTGAGTTACAGGAGGAGGAAATTATCATTGCAAATGCAGAGCTTGCTGAAAAAGTGAGAAACCCTCAGGATGAGACCCTAGAGAGAGGGAACTGCAAGCAAAAAGGGCACCAAAAGAGAGAAAAACAAGAACAGGAAAAGACTAAGACCTTCAACAAAGTGAACAACCCCACTGTACATAGTCACCAAAAAGCCAAAAGTGAAAACAAGAGCCAGTATGCAAGTATTACAGGAGGGGCTTGTGTAAATATGGACTTAAGGGAAGAGAATGCCCATTTGCTCACCCACCACTCTGCAAAAAATTTATACACGATGGGAATGGCATTTCTGGATGTAGATCCAATGCAAGATGTCCCTATTTTCATCCCCAAATTTGCCAGAGCTCATGGTGGGAAAGAAGTTGTTTTAAAGAGAACTGCAATCTGGCCCACCTGAAGGGAACAATCCGATTCCAACCACATCAAACTCAACGGAGAGAATACCAGGATAGTGAGCCTACTATCCCTCAGCACTATTTGGCCCAAGGGGTGCAAGAAAACCCAAGACCAAATACCATTCCTGCACCCAGATCTTATGCTGATGTAGCGGGTCCAGGTAAGCCCACTGGTGAAAATAGTACAGCAAGCAACCATGAAACCCCATTGGGGTTTTACCACCTCATAAAACAAATACAAGACATTCAAAGCTCACTTGGGCTCCTCATACAAAAGCAAACGAGAACCCCAGCAGGAACCCTCAAATGCCCTATATGTGGGAGATGAAACAAATGGCTCCACAAATGTATCAATAATTTACTTAAACATCCAGGGCCTTTACCCAAACTCAAACCATACCAAAGTACCTTACCTAAAGAGCCTAGTGGAAACACTACTAGCACAGTTATAGCCCTCACAGAAACACACCTGAACCCCATGATCATGAGTAGTGAAATTGCAATCAAAGGGTACACCACCCATAGATGTGACAGAGAAGACCGTCTAAATGGTGGTGTCCTGATGTACATCCCTGAAAACATTCAAAGTGAACTGCTCATGGCATACTCAAATGGAGCCTGTGAACTCCTAATCATCATGCTCAGCATAAATAAAGAAGACATAATACTAGTGAATATCTATAGCCCCCCAGATAGCTCCCATCTAGAGCTCACTGAAGTTCTGGAAAAAATCAGGCAATGCCCAGCTATTGTAGACTCAACAAGAGACTTAATCATTACAGGAGACTTTAATCTCCCAAATTGCACCTGGAACCAATATGGTGGTATGAAATCAGGGACAAAAAGGTCCAAATCAAAACACCTGAATGAGTTTATGGAAAAACTGCTCCTAGTACAACATGTCCACTGCCCAACTAGAAAAAATAATATCCTAGATTTAGTGCTGACAAATAATGCAACTACAATTGACCACATTGTTATAACACCAACTATACACTCCGACCACAATGTCATGCACATATTCACAAACTTGTCCCTCCACAAATGTAAGCAAGACCCATGCCAAACGAACTTGCCATACTCTGACCTAAACCTGCACAAGTCAGACTGGACATCAATAAATAACTGTCTGGGAGAAATAAACTGGGAAGATGAATTAGAAAACCTAAAGCCAGAAGAATGCTGGAGTAGAATACAATACCTGCTGTCATCAGCATTATACAAACACACACCAAAGAAAAACGATAGTGCACAGAAGCACCGGACAAAAGAGCACAGATACAGAAGGACACTTATGAGAAAGAGAACAAAGCTATCTAAACAACTGACAAAGCAATTAAGTGATACAAGACATAGTAACATCCGGAATCAGATACTGATGTTAGAACTTAAAATAAAGGAGTCAACCATAAGAGAGAATATTGATAATGAACACAAAGCTATTGGCACTATAAAGGAAAATAGCAAATTCTTCTTTAGCTATGCTAAACGCAAAGCAGTTATCAAAACGAGCATTGGCCCATTGCTTGCTAAAGATGGACTAACTCTCACATCTAATACACAGGAAATGGCAAACATTTACAATCTCAATATGCTTTAAGCTGGAGTACCCCTGTAGTAGCAAAGAAAATAAAAACTACAGCATTTTTTGATAGAGAAGAAAATGACCAAGACAGACCATTATTGGAAGATATACAAATAACCACTAGAGATATACAACAGGCAATAACAGAGCTACCGGGGAGTTCAGCCCCTGGTCCAGATGGAATTGGAGCCAAGATTCTTAAGGAATGCAAACATACTTTATCTCTGCCTTTGAAAATCCTGTGGAGATCCTCACTAGACACCAGTAGAATACCACCAATCATGAAACAAGCAAATATTACCCCAATCTACAAAGGAGGCAAAAGAAAGGAAGCCAAGAACTATAGACCCATATCTTTGACTTCCCATATTATTAAAATATTTGAGAAAGTCCTGAAAAGGCACATTGTCAGTTTTATAGAAAATGAACATCTCTTAGAAGACTTTCAACATGGCTTCAGACACAAGAGATCCTGCCTTACTGAACTTATAGACCATTGCAATACAATCCTACAATATTTGGGAGAAAACCACAATGTTGATGTCATCTATCTAGACTTTGCAAAAGCTTTTGACAAGGTTGACCATGGTATATTATTCCATAAACTAAAAGAACTTGGTATTTGTGGAAAATAGGAAAATGGATCCATGCCTTTCTCTCTGACACAAATAACAATTGTAAATGGAGCAAGATCTATAGAAAAAGAAGTGATTAGTGGAGTGCCGCAAGGCACAGTACTAGGACCAATTCTATTCATTATAATGCTAAACAATATAAACTGTAACCTAGGAAGCTCTCTCCTGTCATTCGCAGATGATACCAGAATACTAAGACCAATTACAGAAAAAGAAGACTGTGTAGAGCTACAAAAGATCTACAAACTATATATGCATGGGCAGATGCAAACAATATGGCCTTCAATGAAGACAAATTTGAACTAATTAAGTATGGACCAAATAAATACCTGAAAGAACAATTCAACTACACTGGACCCACAGGAAAAGATATTGCACAAACTGATCATGTCAGGGATCTAGGGATTATATTATCTGAAGATGCAACATTCAACAGGCACATTGACAAAGTAACCTCATCATGCAAACAACTAATAGGATATATACTGAGGACATTCAGAACTAGGGACAGTATGACCATGCTTACCCTGTGGAAATCACTTGTCCTTCCACGCATTGACTACTGCTCTCAATTATGGTTTCCCCACAAACAGAATGAATTGCAAAAAATTGAGGGCCTACAAAGAACCTTTACCTCGTATATTAAACAACCTGATGGGCAACAGGTGAGTAAAAACAAATTAAACTACTGGGATAGGCTCAGAGGCCTCAACCTTTATTCCATAGAGAGAAGGTTTGAGAGATACATCCTAATCTACACCTGGAAAATTCTAGAAGGGCTTTTAGTTGCCCCAATACTGAACCAATTGTGCCCACCTTAACAAGAACTGGCAGAATGTGTAAAAAATATCACCTCCCACCAAACAGTCTGAGAAGGATTCAAACCCTTCAATATAATAGTATCTCTAGGCAGGGTTCTCGCCTGTTTAACTCCTTGCCTCAGTACCTTAGAGATATAAGTGCAGTCCCAGTAGATACTTTTAAAAAACACTTGGACATGTTTTTAGCCAACATACCCGACCAACCCACAGTGTCAGGGTATTCCTCTGCCAGACCAGCCCCCACAAATTCAATAGGGGACCAAATCGTATGGCAGGAGCAAGAGAAAAGAAGGGTGGCGACCCCGTCGTGGCCCCGCCTCAGGAGGCGCTGAGCGGACTTCGTGGGAGCAGCGCACCCTTGAGGCAGAAGCGCTTTAAGGTAAATTTAAGGTAGGTAAATCCTCTTCCGCGCACTTCACGCACAGGGGAAAGATGAGCTTGTCGTCGATAACGACAGGTAAGATTGGCATCCATAAATTGCGTGGGGGGAGTACGTCTACGAAAGAGAGCCCAAAGTAACGATCATTCAAATTTCTTGAAAATTCATTGATAGAGGGCAGGTTAGGTCCCACCAGTTTCTCAGGAGCGCCCACGGGGTACGGATTGTTCTTCATCACGTATGGGTATAAAGAACAGAAATCGTAGTAATGGAGTTTCACGCCCTCCGTAGGTGGAAAGTATAGTCTGAATGGATTTGTACGTCCTCCAAACAAGCTATCACCACATTTGAGAGGATCCAGCACCATTGAACGCTTGATCGTGTTTATTTCCTCACGGTACACCTCGTCTGTCTCCATCCGTGCATCATATTCATGCTCCCACAAGACTTTGTGAGTGAACTGTGATCCTATAAGTTGATCGCGGGTGCGGGTCCATGCAAGACAGTCGGTAGGAGATCTACCGTGGATATCTCCGGCGATTCCGCACTCAGGACGGGGGCATCCATGCCACCAGCATCCGTTAAAGGAGTACACAGTCTTCACACCAGTGACACGGTTTTCACTTAACCAATCAACCCAAAAAACACGTCCATTAATCTTAATGGGTACTTCACCCGTGTTGCGGGCGTGCTTTATGTATACACCTGTCTGTTGCTGTAGGTGTATGAGCCAGTAAATAGCCTTGTGTCCGTAACTGCGGGGTTTGTTTCGGTGAATAATGGCTAAGGTGTCTTTAGGCATGAAGTTATTCTTGAACACCGTAAAACATAATGATGCGATGGTGGTTGCGACTTGCAGCGGATCGCATTTGAAACGGGCTATGTACATCCTTCTAAAGCCCTGGAAACATACTCTAAGCACGCGCACATCATTCACGCAATAACGCTCACATTCATCAGCTATATTATAAGGGTTACTTTCATTAAAACTGTTGTAGTATCGATCAAAGTCTTCACGTTGATCCATACAGTCATAGTTAAAATAATGTTTGGGTGGTGGTGGGCCTACGTAGTTTAAAGTCTCGCTGGTGAGGAAAGTGTAAGGGAAGTATCCTTTGGAAACTTCAGCTGCTACTCCCATCACCTTGGGTAGCTTTGCTAATTTACAAGGTGTGAATAATAAAGTGTCTTTAAATTGTACATTGCCTCTTATTTGCATCTGTATTAATTTGTTGCCTCTTTTCAATGGATCACCTGTAAATATCTCAGAGGATTCGTGTTCAAGCAACTCCTTATAAAGGAACTGCGTGTCAAACTTTGCCCCGTTATGGGCGAGAATATACACAGTCATTTTTTTGAACTTGTCGGCTAACTTGACAATATAGGACACAAATCGTTTCACAGGACTATCGCGGACATTCGTTTTAAAAACGTTTGTCCGTTTACCGCATTTGGGGCACTCGTCACATTCGATCCCCATACACTCATCACAGATGGTCTGGCTCACAAGTAAATGTGGAATTACCTCTTTGGTTTCAGTGTTCGTATATGTTTCTATATCGTAGTATACAGTTATACAAGGGTTATTTTTAGGCTTAGCATCTTTCATATAACATACATGCTTTACTCCATCCACCTTATATTCCTCCTGGCATGTAGGACAATGAATTTCGTCACACTTGTGCTTAAATTTCCCCCAATTATCCATTGTGTGAAACACCACATTCACAGATTCTCATTTTCATGCACGTGCCAATTGATTTATGGAAATCAAAGCAGTTATTATTGAAGAATGTGCGTCTACACACATCACAGTCTCTTCTCAGCTTCAACTACACGGCTTTCACATTTGGTGCTTTTACACTGCTCACATACCATGTGACATTCTTTACAATGTCTCACTATATCATCCGCAAACTCGAGGCACCCCTTACACAAATCATGATGTCTCTCATATTTTCGACTTTTGTCATAACTCGCGTAAAGCCACCTTATATTACGGATGGGGAGATACGTTGTCCCTGACAATCCTAAAATAAGTAGGGGTCTTGTACGATCTCTCACACAGCTTTCAAAAACATACACAGTCCCACGACGATCATCCAACCCAAATACAACTATACGAACATTCGTTTCCTGTTCTACCATTCTCAGCTCTTCAGGACCCATATTACAGTCAAATTCAAGTTCACAGTCTACAGCTAGTTTACGGGCACGTTCCACGACCGTAGGCAACCAAATTTTTTGAGTTCGTGTATTTTGTACAGTAAACATACGTGCTAAGAGTACTGCTATAAAGCCGCAACCACGATCGACGTTTATATGCTTTCGGTAAATAGTCGGAGAATTGAAGTTAAGAGTATACGGTATGGCACTATGGCCCGCAACACGGAATACACGATCAATATTTACCGTGAAGTTGTCCATATTAAAGGCTATACAACTTTGGGCGGCCTGCATTATACGTCCTAATATATATTCTACATCTTCAGCCGCCAAACGTCTAAATGGCACTATCACCCAATAATCATCTACATCACCGTCATCTGACCCGAATCCAAAGGACAGACTCGTCCTGACTTCACGCTCGTCGCGATTCTGAAGAGCAAACTCTACAATACGCTGTACAACCCGGCGTAGCCCGCGCTCAATTCCATTGCTATACATGGCTCTAGGGTCGACCCTGACTCTATACCGATTTCTAGTCAAGGCTGGGGTGGGGGCTGCGGAGCGCACCAATTCAAACGTTATATCATCCTCAACAGAACGGGGGGCAACTGTGGCGGATGAATTAGGGGGTATATTAGCGGAAGGTGCTGATGGGGGGCCTGTTGCGTACGAGGTTGAGGGTTGGGGATCTATTATTGTAGACTTAACAGAACGGGGGGCAACTGTGGCGGATGAATAAGGGGATATATTAGCGGGAGGTGCTGCTGGGGGATTGTTGCGTAAGTGGTTGAGGGTTGGGGATCTATTACTGGTGCAACAGGCGCGTATTTCGGTCGCTTTATACCTGACGTGGGGTTCTCTTCATCATACCTCCGCTTTGGACGTGCTACCGGTATCGCTGGTGAGGGCTCGTTGGCAGGGGAGGAGATCACAACTACACTGTCGTCGAGGTCATCCGTAATGTCAATGATGGGATGCTCTACCTCATCGTCATTCACGGTTCTGTGGGAGAAGAAAACAAAATATAAGGAACAGCACTCAAAATTTGTAATATTTTGTAAATGACCCACTTAGGAGTGTGACGTGTTAGAAATGGACTCTGTAGAAAAATTCAGATTCACGAGTCCATCCACATGTATTATATCTGGACCTACAGGATGTGGTAAAACTGTGTTTATGCTTAAAATCATTAAAGAAAAGGGAGAGATGTTCTCGAAATTTGTGCATAAAGTTATATGGTGCTATTCGACGTATCAATCAGTGTTCAACGAGTACCAAGATGATATTTTGTTCCACAAAGGCGTATATGACGTTAATTCGTTAAAGGGAAATGAACATACAATCATTGTAATTGACGATCTCATGTTGGAGATGGATAAAACGTTTGCCGAGACATTTACAGTATTCTCCCACCATCTTAACATAAGCGTGTTCTTCATCAATCAGAATCTATTTTTCAAAAATAGATACATGCGCGATGTGTCGTTAAATACGCAATATCTAGTCTTATTCGCGCAACGTAGAGATGTATCACAAATTGAGGTATTAGCCAATCAAATGTTCCCGAATCAGCGTAAGGAGTTTTTGGAAGTTTATAAAGAAGCTACAAGCACGCGTTACGGATATTTGCTTTGCGACCTTCATCCGCGAAACACCTTTAGAGTGCTTCTACGAACGAATATATTTCCAAACGAGCCTGAAACGGTGTATATTCCAGAATGACAAAGAGACTAAAGAAATACCGGAATTAATAAAAATCTATCATCGACTGCCCCGGGCAATGCAGCAGATGTTTATTAAAAATATCGACGCCGACTTTTTAAAATGCATCTGTGAAATCTGTCTTAACGTTATAAATTGCAATGTATCAATGAAAACCCCTCAGAAGGCTCGCCTACGCCGCTACAAGAACATAATACGTGCACTCGCTCGTAAAAGTCAAACTGTAGCGAAGAAAAAACAAATTATTGTACAAAGAGGAGGGTCATTTCTCCCCATCTTATTTTCAGTTTTGGGTCCTTTACTGACTAGATTAATATAATGAAGAAAGTGGTAGTGATACCCCACGAGGTGTACGCTTCACTGCAAAGGAATCCAGACACGGTTCTAGATACCCGTAAAAGCAGACTTAAAAGAATGGAAAACGAATTGCTAGCCCTATTAAACAGTGAAAAAACACCTGATGAGAAAAGAATCTTATACCAAGAAGCTCTGCAGAAATTTCTTCACGAGTACCAAAATTATAAGAACCCTACAGAGATTCCTGTGGTTATTAGGCACAGTACGGTGGACGATGGACATGGCGACATAGGATCTGAGCCCGACGATACAGCTGACCAACCAAAAATTAAGGGATTAGCCACACAACATATCGAGCATGTATTAAAAAGCACCCTCCCACATACATTGAGGAGTAAAGGCTTAAGTCTTTATAATCTATTGAATGAGGATCCAGCCATACAATGGACCGATACAGGCGAGATCATTGTGGAAGGATCAAAGGTACAGGGATCGAATATCGTAGACATTGTCCATGATCTGGTGAGAAAGTGGGATAGGCCATCACCATCAGGATGGAAGCATATTAAAGCAAGACTACAACAAATAAATGTCCCTAAAACGTTGATAGGAAATCTGAACAGGTTAAAAGACTTGAAACATGCAACGCATGTGACACAATTGAAGACGCCGTCACCCCCGGCGGTAACACCTTTGAAGAGGAGAAAGAAGAGGTTAAACCAACCCTACCCACGTGCCTCTAAAATACGCAAATGGCTAACGTATTAACTAAACGCTATTATGACATTTCTAACCCATCCTCTTACGGCGGCGTAGATAGACTGTACAGAAGTGTTTACGGAGTAGGGAAAAAAGATGTGAAAGATTTTTGAGGGAGCAGGACGCTTATACGCTTCATAAGCCTGTGAGAAAAAGGTTTAAAACAGCCAAGACAACGGCTTCCTCGATTGATTCTATTTGGCAAGCAGATTTAACAGACATGCAAAGATATTCTGTGTATAACGATGGTTACCGCTACATTCTATTCATAATAGACGTATTCTCTAGATATCTGTGGCTAGTTCCTCTGAAAAATAAATCACTGAAACAGTTGCTAAAGCCACCAAAACGCTAATGTTAAAAGAAAACAGGGTTCCTGGCTATTTTTGTACGGATATGGGGAAGGAATTTATAGGCCGTGCTTTTCAGAACATGTTGACAGAGTTTAATATCAGCTATTACACAACCAATTCCTTACATAAGGCTTATTTAGCTGAAAGAGTTCAGCGCACCATAAAGGAACGCATGCACCGTTATTTTACACATAAAAACACACAGATTTCTAGACATTCTGGAATCATTGGCATCATCCTACAACCGCTCACACCATCGCACGATTGGGACAACACCTAACGAAGTTTTAGAAAGAGATACGCTCCCGAGAAGAGATGGATCACCAACCCACTACCACACTCTGCGCGCTTCAAAATCAATGATTATGTAAGGCTGTCGCGTTCGGGGAATAAATTCGCAAAGGGTTTTGAGCAAGGATGGACACGCGAAATTTTTAAAGTTAGGGCTATGAGACCTAAAGGTGAGATAATGATACATTACATTGAAGATTTGAATGGGGAAGAAATCTCAGGAGGCTTTTACCGCGAGGAATTGCAGAAAGTTGCGTTTAATTTAGGAAAAAATGTGTTTAAAATTGAGAAAATTTTAGGAAGCAAAGGTTCAGGAAAGAGAAAAATGTACCTGGTGAAATGGCTAGGGTACCCAGAAAGCTTCAACACCTATATAAAAGTTGATGCAATAATGAAGCTTAAATAGTATGCAACATGGCTCCTAACCATTTCTACGTCACACTCCCGTCCTCCTCGTCCCTGTCTGTACACCCTAACAACACACTAGCCAACTTTGTAACAGAACTCCACGGGCACATTGAATTGGGTCGTGATTCGTATGAGGTGGGGATATGCGAAATTCAGCTGGACACCATCTTTTTAAATATTGAACATAAAGAAACCGTTTTTACGATTCTTAGAGACATTGACGAGTGTGAAAAAGCTGGGGTAGCTATGGATGAAACTATACGTATCGCTCGGACTAAGGTTGCAAGGTATTACAGTACAGAAGTAAGACTAGGACCGGGTCATTATGGTTCGGTCGAGGATGTTGTGAGAGGCTTAAACGTAAGTTTAAGAAACTCAAACCTTACGAATGATTTAGTATACGAAATCGTAAACAAAGGAAACCCTGCACATACACTAATCCTAAAATCAAAGACTAACAGACGTATTAAAGACCATAGAAAGTTCAAAATTCTAACCAATGGCCGATATAGCGCAGCCTTCCAAAGAGACACATTTCACGAGACACAGCATGACTTGTCCAGATTAATATATCAATTGAAGATGGAGAAATTGGCTGAAAGGTCCCCAGACATGTGCTATATTTACAGTAATATAGTGGAGCACCAGTTTCTTGGGGATACCCAGGCACGCCAGCTGCGCATTGCTCACATCCCCAACCATAGAGGAAGGAGTTTGAGTATTACATATGACAGACCCCATTATGTGAATGTCGCAACTAATTTAATAACCAATATCTCACTATATATATAAGAACGATTGAGGGTGAAAACTTCCCATTCGGTAACGGGAGCTTAACAGTGAAGCTACACTTTCGACTCACTGAGTTATAATGGATAGAAAGCCTTTCACCGTCTATCGAGGGGTGAGATACCAGCGCGGTAGTGGACTTGGATCTACTTTTTCATCCATACTACGTACGGCTGTTCCTTTGCTGAAGAGGTGCCAGATACCTCGGAAGGAAAGCGCTACAATCAGGTCTTAACACTGCAGAAGACATATTGGCCGGGGCTAAACCTAAAGAAGCTCTAAAAAACATTTAAAGCGTACACGGGACGAAATCATCAAAGATGCAAAGAGAAAAATGCGTGGTGGCGGGAAGAAGAAGAGGGCTGCCCGGAAGAAGGGGTCACGTGGTATTAAACGTAAAAAGCTATCAAAAAAGAAGTGCTGTAAGCGAATGAAACCTATGGTTGACCACTTTTTTGACTGATATAAGCTAAGGACATTGATCTCACGAATCATAGTTGTTTACCACTTGTCGAGAGAGGAGGCACTATTTCTAACTCGCCATGGCACGCTTCATCCACCCATGTAGTTCACAATGCTGTAAATCGGAGCTGTCCCTTTTTGAGCTGCCTCCAACTCAAGTTTCTATTGAGCACAGTGATTTTATTACAATTAACCCTTTAAACACAATTAGTTCCCCGAGTGCACCTATAGAATTCGTGATACCCAGCTCAGGCCCTTACTTTTTTGATCCAAGCTGTGTGCACATGTACGCTAAGCTACGTATAGCTCATTCTGATGGAACGGTCTGCGATGACAAATATGCTGTATACCCTGAAACAAACTTTCTGCACTCCATATTCAACCAGTGTGAAGTATATTTAAATCAGACCAACATTTCGGCAGGCACGGGGTACTATCATCTACGCGCCTATCTGGAAAATGTCCTCAACTTTTCCAAAGAAGCGAAGGCTACCTTTTTAAGTGCAGAGGGATATTATCAAACTAAAGATGAAAGTAGTATAAAGGACAAATTTAAAAATTCTAAAAAGAAAATATACGAGTGTTTTGGACGGTTGCACACAGATTTCACTTTCCAGGAGAAGTTGCTTGTCAACGGGGTGGATATGAAAATAAAGCTCACCCGCACGAGTCCTGAGATCTGCTTAAATCTGGATGCTGATCAAGAAGAGGGTGCAAAGCCCGTTGTGGTTCACATTATGGACACATACCTCCGCGTACGGCGAGTGAAATTAAGTTCACCAAAACAACTAGAAATTGAGAAAAATTTACTAAACGCTACAGTGAAATATCCTATTAACAGAGTACAAATCAAAATATATACGGTTCCTGCAGGGTTGGCATCGAAGCAGATAGAAAACATTGCCCTGGGAAATCTTCCTAAAAGGATATTAATCGGTATGCAGGACCATGCTTCGGTGAATGGAAAATATAAAAAGAGTGCCTTTAAATTCGAGAATTTCGGACTTAAAAATATAACTATACGTTAATGGCACTGCTTTGGGTGGAACAATGGGTACGGACTATTCATCAGACGCTGTGTTACCTCTTTGTGCCAGAGCCTATAGTAATCTGACCCATATTGCAGGTGATTGTGATGAGCTTGGTAATGGGGTAACGCAGGAAGAATTCATTGATCAATTTAACCTTTATCCGTTTGACATTACACCTGACTTATCTGCTAGCGTAAATACCCATTTAACCCCACAGCAGAGCGGAAACATCTCAGTGCGGCTGGAATTCGCCAAGCCTATAGACGCTCCTATTAGTGTACTAGTATATCTCGAATCGCAAGCCCTAATAGAAGTAGATAGATTTAGGAGCGTTATCACTGACTTTTAAAATGGATGCTAATACACTTCAGAAAGTAATGAATAGTGAACGAGTCACACGTTCCAAATTTATCGGCGTGTTTGCGAACAATGAAACATTGAGTTTGCCAAGTACGCGAGAATGCGGTAGTCTTATTGTGAACACAGATGTCATCGGTAATGAAGGGATTCATTGGATCGCTGTCTATTTTAAAAATAGACAGCGCCTGTACTATTTTGATTCACTCGGCACTCAACCCTGGAGTGACCCTATTATTGTAAAATTTCTCGCTCAGTTACATATTCCCGAAGTTGTATGGAACCCGTCGTATACAAGGATATTTTAGTAATGTTTGCGGATGTACTGCGTCTCATTTCTCATGCAATGTCATGTGATAAAGAATTTATAAATTTTTAAATTATTTGACCCGTGCCACACTCGCCGAAACGATGAAATGTATGCAGACAGATAAAAATCCATTTTCCAATTGTACGTACTCGTTGTATAGTATAATGTTTTTGTTCGTATATTTGTAACGGTATATTCTGTAGTTGGTTATTGTACTGATTTCTTTCATTTAATAAATTTATGAAATATTATTGTCTTCTTACCCTAAAAAGATCGAAAAACACTTACATTATTTCGGTGTGACATTGCTGACTGATCAGTATATCCTCCGTATTCATGACACGAGATCTTCAAAAGATTGTATAACACGTGTCAAATCCTCATCGGACCTTAAAGGAATAATGTTCATTCTTTTAAAACATATACAGAGTATACAGACAGACCCCATTATGTGAAGATATCTTTGGTTTCGAAACTCATTTAAGAGGTAAACCAAATAACATTAAAACGATTGCCATAAAAAATTTCGATTTTTGGTGAGTATCTAAATGAAGTATTTGACGAGATACTACAACCCTCCATATATATAAAATCATGTTCTTGAATTATAGACACTTACATTTCTAGGTAGTCCCTTGCGTCGGATTGTAAGGAGCGTCAATGCAAATATCTTCAACGGTTTGCGTTGGAAATAATTCATCACGGTCAATTGCGTTAAAAAGATTAATTGCAGTTAATGCTGCAGTGTCACCTTCTTCATACAAATCCGGGGAGACGTACAGTTCGTGGTCCATGGTGGAAGAATGCACTGGCAGAGGGAATGATTATTCACTGACGCGAAAATAGCTACTGTTATTCCAACTGAAAAATATCCCTTTATATGCACAATCGCCAAGCTCCGCCCCAAAAGATTAAGGCCAAATGTTCGTAGTGATTGGCTGCCAGTGTAGCTGGGTGGAGCTATGATAAGTTTGTGTACCAATCCGCTATAACGGGTCCGGACGAATAATGGCATCTTTATATTTTCTCCAATAGTTTTATTGCTCGTATTACTCCTTGCTGTCTTTTACCATGTCAATATTTTTCCCCCACTATTCCCGGATCATTAGTCACTAATGTAATCGAGAGGATTTTATAATAAAGAAATATATCCTAATTATATTTTTAAAAGAGCATTCGGTTTCCACGTTAAACTGTGGGTCTAAGGCGGAGTGAAAACCTTTCCAATTCGGCGAGAAAGAGTTAATTGCACTAGGGAACAACATTTCTTGAAAACTATTTAGTGTTTTATAGAACATTTGATGCTGATTCCAAATATGGTTTCAGAATTTTTGTATCACCATAGTTTTCGAGAAAATAATATTTCCAAAAAAGAAACCTTGCGAAGATTGGTGGAAATAAACCAAAACACACGCTCGTCGATTCCCCCCAATCTCCTCTAATTATATTTTTTAAAAAAGAAAAGAGCATTCGGTTTCCACGTTAAACTGTGGGTCTAAGGCGGAGTGAAAACCTTTCCAATTCGGCGAGAAAGAGTTAGTTGCACTAGGGAACAACATTTCTTGAAAACTATTTAGTGTTTCTTATAGAATTTTGATGCTGATTCAAATATGTTTCAGAATTTTTGTATCACCCATAGTTTTCGAGAAAATAATATTTCCAAAAAGAAACCTTGCGAAGATTGGTGGAAATAAACCAAAACACACGCTCGTCCATTCCCCCCAATCTCCTCTAATTATATTTTAAAAAATGAAAGAGCATTCGGTTTCCACGTTAAACTGTGGTCTAAGGCGGAGTGAAAACCTTATCCGTTGTTACAATTCGGGGAAGAGCTAGTTGTTATTATTACTAAAGAGAAAAATAAATAGCCTTGTGTCCGTAACTGCGGGGGTTGTTTCGGTGAATAATGGCTAAGGTGTCTTTAGGCATGAAGTTTTGCTGGCAAAAGATACAAGCATATTCCTTTATTTATTAATGAACAAAACTCTCTCTTTCTTTCTATATATATATATATATATATATATATATATAATTATATATATATATATATATATAATTATTAGTACTTTCAGGTTCGCCTAGAATCGGAGTCAAGAGAGGTTTTGATCGAGTAGACTGGAAGAAAGGTAAAATTATGGTCAAAAATCGCCTCTGGCAATCAGGTGTGATTCGAGTCGGAGAAACGAATCCTCCTTTGCGTGTTTGCGTGTTTGCGTGTTTGCGTGTGTGTGTGTGGTGTGTGTGCAGGAGTTGTTCATTCATATACAAACACAGATGGGGTGAGGAGATTGGGGGGAATGTACGAGCGTGCTTTTTGGTTTTA
>JAJOZX010008006.1:0-7500 GCA_023014485.1 Bathynomus jamesi | reverse complement strand
GGCCGTTTCGAAAAATCGAAATTTATGATGGCTCAACGCACACATACTAAAAAGGTAATATGTCATGAATAAAGACCATGCAAAATATTAAGACAAGAGCTTATTGTTATCCCACCCCTCAATGCATATCTATTTTACCCCTCATGAGAAAATTTTCATTTTTCTGGCAAATATATTTATTTATTTTGTGATGTCCTCTTAAATTTGGTATATAAAATTCATAAATAAAATTGGAAGATAAGTAGGTCATTTTCAGGAATGGCCCAGTAACCCCCCTATATTCTTTAGAGAGAATTCTAGAAAATTCTTCCTTCAGGATAACTATTCTAGAATTTCCATTTTTTCCCTTTATGGATTATATGATGTTTTATTTGCTTTTTTCATCTATAATTACTGATATTTTCACAAGTTTACTGTTCTAGAAAGGTTACTTCATGTTACTTTACAACTTTCTTACAGTAATCAAGTCATAATATAATTTAGGTGAGTGATTAATGATTATATTATATTATTATTAAGACTAACAGGTGGTAAAACTTTTCCCTCAGAATTATGGCAAAAACCAGAAACAAGTGTGAAGTCTGGTTGGTCGGACAAGTGCTGGAAGAGGGGTTTTCTGAGAAGCAGCTTCCAACTAACAGTGATGTCCTTAAACGTCTTTTTATCACATTAAGGTGGGAAAGCAAAATGTCTCTGTAGCTTGCGCAACTGTAGCCAACGAAGTTATTGCTATGTGGGAAAAAGCCTCCTTAATTACATCCCACAAGCCTTATATTGTCTCAAAGCTTAAAGGCTTTACAATAAGCATGAAGGGCTGGTCAAGAACCGAACTCGACGAACTCCTACCCAAGAGAAGAATGAAGCAGAATTTGTCACCAGCTTAAAGAAGCTTTTCGATGTAGCTCATTCAGAAGTGGAAACAGAAATAAAATTGCAGGAGGATAAAGATTTTCTTAAGGATCAAAGGAACGATCGGAAAATGATTATGGGTCCAGAAGACAAGGAGTTTTCAAGAAAGGCAAAAGCACGACACATAAGCATGGAAAGAATGGAAAAACTTCGCAGGAAATCAAAGGAAGAAATGAGGCAATTGACAAAGGTGTGGATCTCAACCAATGTGAAAATTCCGGTTCAGGAGGAAGTGAAGAATCATCTGGTGATGAATTGTTCTACAGAGCACTCTCATCATCATCTTCAAAAAGGAGAAGCTTGAACCAGGTGTAATTGTTAGGGATAAAAAGTTCTTGGCTGCTCTGGACCGCACTGGAACATCTGCAAGAGCTGCTATGCACATTGTGGCACCTGCCCTTTCAGCTGCTGGAGTGGAAATTGAAGAGATCACACTTTCATCTTCCTCTATCTACAGGTCTCGGCGATCAACACGGATGCAGATGGGAGAAGATATTAAAGCCAGTTTCCAACCAAATACCCCTTTAATAATTCATTTTGATGGAAAGCTTCTTCCATCCATGCATGGGGGTAAGATTGATGTAATGCCATTGTTGTGACTGGTGCAGGCGAATTAGAAAAATTACTGTCTATTCCAAAGCTTATTTCTGGAACGGGAGAAGAAATGGGGAGAGCAGTTTTAGATGTCTTGAAGCAATGGCCACAAGTAAATGAGTGGGTAGCAGGCCTTTGTTTTGATACTACTGCAAGCAATACAGGTATCCATGCTGGGGCTTGTACCATCATCCAAAAGGCCCTTCAGAGATCACTCCTTTTTCTGGCATGCCGCCACCATATCCACGAGCTTCTTATCACTGCAGTTTTTGACATGTTTTTCTCTTCTTCGGGTCCACAAATTCCCTTATTCAATCGATTCAGAGATTGTTGGGATAACATTGATCAGCAGAATTACAAGCCCTATGAACCCAATGATCTCACCTCAGAATCTTTAGATCATTGGATCTTGAAGCACAGAGACAAGCTTATTTCTTTCATCAACTCCAAACTTCAAGAGGGCCACACTCGAGGTGACTACAGGGAATACTTAGAACTTGCACTTATCTTCCTTGGTTGTCCAATGCCTAAAACAAATAAAGGCTCTGATAGCAGATTCCATTACCCAGGAGCTTACAGCAGAGCTAGATGGATGGGAAAGGGCATCTATTCCTTAAAAATTTACTTATTTAGGAACCAATTCCTTCTCACCCCTCATGAAAAACAAGCTCTGATACGAATAAACGCCTTTTCAGTGACAGTTTATCTTCAAGCTTGGTATACATCTCCAGTTGGAATTGATGCTCCAGCAAATGATTTGGCCCTCCTCAAGATGCTACATATCTACAAGATCCAGGTTGATAAGGAAGTGGGTGCTACAGCCCTCAAAAAACTTCAGAACCATGGTTGGTACTTGAGTGAGGATCTTGTAGGATTTGGCTTTTTCTCAAACCTCGTGACTGAAGATGATAAGGTTCTAATGCTCCACAACCTTCACCACGCGCCTCCTCGAAAAGTGAGGGCAAGAAAGGTGGACCCCCGAATGTTGCAAACCCCAATGACTTAAAGATTACCAGTTTTGTCACAACTCAAACACAAGACTTCTTCAAGTGTTTGAAAATAGAAATTCCCAAGAAACTTGAAGACATTGAGGAGCACCGTAATCGGGTCATGGCAGTCAAAGTAATCAACAACTGTGCTGAACGAGGAGTCAAACTGGCTACAGAGTTTAATGAGAAGCTCACAAAGAGTGAGGAAGAGAGACAACTGGCCTTTCAAATCATTGAAAATCAGAGAAAGGAGGTCCCTCAGCCACTGAAATCCCTATATTCTTAATCAATATATGTCTTAAATAGAATTTAAGTCGCTTTGTTTTAAAACATATTTTTCGTTGTCTTATATTTGCTCTAATTATCCATTAATGTAAAAGAAGTGCCATCTGAGGGTGCCTTTTTATCATTCAAATAAAATGATATTTTGTCTATTTGTTTTTCTTCTTTATATAAAAAAATAAAAGTGTGCGCGTTTATCAAAATTCAATTTGAAAAATTACCATATAATCGTGAAACGGTCTAATATATATATATATATATATATATATAATATATATATATATATATATACACAAACTCAGAATGGTTCCCTGAGAACATTATATGTTAAACACAGACCGTGCATGGAACAAGGAACTCTTCTGGGAAAATTAAATCCACTATAGTCGGGCTAAAATCATGAAAAAAAAAAAAAAAAAAAAAAAAAACTATGGTATTTGTCATTTACCATTACTTATTCGGACTATAGTGGATTTAATTTTCCCAGAAGAGTTCCTTGTTCCATGCACGGTCTGTGTTTAACATATATATATATATATGATGAATAAAACCACGAAGGAAAGGAAACACAGAATGGTGCTCAAGCGCTTTCGTCTAACGACATCCTCAGGAACACTGACGAAAGCGCTTGAGCACCATTCTGTGTTTCCTTTCCTTCGTGGTTTTATTCATCATAAATATTTTTCACGTGTTACTTTCGTGAAATAATTTTCATATATATATATATATATATATAATATATATATATATATATATATATATATATATATATATATAAGCAAACAACCACAGGGAAAAGGAAACACAAAGTCCGAGCGCTTTCGTGATATATTCACATTATCAAGGAGGAACAGAAAATGGGACGGCCTCACCCCCAAAGGGGCAGAGAGAGAAGAAGAGGAGAGGACCCAGAGGAGGGGGTTCTTCGCCTGACAGCTGTCAGACGTATATGAGGTCTTCAGCCACCCCGCCACTCTCTTATCGGCCCCTAATCAGCCAGTTGGCTTAGAAGGCCGAGTTGCCAGTTTGCGCCATGTATTTAATTATCCCATATATTATTCAGCCAGTTGGCTTAGAAGGCTGAGCTGCCAGATTCATTAAATATTTAATTATTCCATATATTAATGTTGGCTTAGAAGGCTGAGGATTGCGCTATGCATTTAATTTATTCCATATATTAATCAGCCAGATGGCTTAGAAGGCTGAGTTGCCAGATAGCCTTAATTATTTAAATATTCCATATATTAATCACCCAGTTGGCTTAGAAGGTTGAGTTGCCAGATTCGTTATTTATTAAATTATTCCATATATTAACGTTGGCTTAGAAGGTTGAGTTGTCAGTTTTCGCCATGTATTTAATTATTCATATATTCTTCTGTCGTCTGGCTTAGAAAGTTGAGCTGACAACTTCGCTACTTATTTATTAAATCATTCCATCTATTCCAGTTGGTTTAGAACAACGATTTGACAAATAACAATTAATTAAATATTCAGAAAACCGAAACCAAACAAATTATATAATCGTGTTCAAGGAATAAATAAAACACCAATACAACGTTCTGTTTATTTTAGCTGAATTAATGGATATACAATGGACATATATATGGTCAAATAATACATAGAACGGAAAATATATAATTATACAAAGCATAGTATTAATAAAATATTAGTACAGGAAAATATATAGTTATATTAATTATATGTAATCATACAAAACATAGTATTAACAAAATATTAGTACAGGAAAATATATAGTTATATTATCAAAAGTTATATTATCAAATATTAGTACAGGAAAAATATATTTATATTATCAAATATTCGTACAGGAAAAAATATACAAAACGTATAATCATATTATTACAGGAAAAATATATATTATCTTTACGTTCTACGGTGCAAAACGCTAAATTCGCATATGATAGTCTATATCCACATCGCCATTACTTTGTACGATGTGGTAAAACTGTCCAAGCATCACTTCACCGTTTAACTGATGCGGCGGTCTATACTGGACATAAATGGCTTTCATATCGTTCAGTACTATTTTTGTACCCACTTTACACTCGGCGGGCAAGTTATCTTTAAGCACAACTAGAACACAATCAAAAGCACGCACACAAATGTCATCGTTAACCACAACATTAAATACAAGTTTATAATCATGCCTTTCCAATCGGGGCTTTTTTCTTAACGTCCCGAACTTTTCAATCGTGAACTCTTCTTCACTCGGCATAACGGGATTGGAAATATTCTACCAAATCGTAACGACACCTATCCACTATATAGAGGTACAGCTCTTCAGGGTGAACAGTGTAGGCGAGCTCAGCTCTGTACCTCTCAAGTGCTTTGTACCAAAGCTCAGGATATTTCGAAGAATCTAAACCTTTTAAATATGCATCCAGATCTAGACCGTTCTCCCCCTGTTCATTCCTACATTCAACAAATCCGTCAAGCAGAGCGGTGTAAGCGTATTCAAGTACCGTGTCAAAAAAATCATATCCGTAACACGCGCATCTAATATAGGCTTCAGCTTACGGAATCCGACGATCTCAAACATTCTGTCGAGGATGAAACAGTTTCGTGTAGGAACAAGAACGTCATTATCAGCTGTGTTCTTCCACATCAGTCGTATATCAATGCATGGTTGTTCATTATTTATACTCAATGTACAAACACTGGTATATGAGGAGGCGTCACTAATCGTCTCTCTTTTTGTACCTACGTCAGCTGGTATTCGTCCGTAGCCCACCTCTCAACTACCACGAAGATTTTATGCATCTCCTCAAGACTTAAATAAATAACGTTACGTTTGCTTGCATGCCTGCAGATCGTTTCAAGCACACAGTTAATGGTGCCGATTTCTCACCTGAATACGCGCAATGACTTCGTCACGGAGACGTCGTACGATGCGTTGAGAATGCTTCTCAAAGGGAGTTCCATCGTATTCGCACGTTCACATGGTTCTAGATGACTATGGCACGTCCACTCGGTGCAAGCTCTGAGATGACTATGAGCCACAGGAGGCAGGCAGGCAGGATCGGCTCGACGGGCAGGGTGAATCATCCTGATGAAACGTGAATGGGTTTGTTCGAACTCGTATGCTCCGTTAGAAGTGAGTCACACCATAATCTAATGAAACGTGTACGGCGCTGACCCAACATGAATTGTTGTATCCCATTATATTGGGCAGATGTTTTGAGAAATTTTCCGATACAAGAATTAATTTCGGTTTTAATGTTTTATCACCACCACTTCCCCGAATACGCACCAAACATTTTCCTTCAGGGTAATTTTCACGAACCAAACACATTTTTTAAATGTTTTATCTCTCCTAAACATCTTCACAAGCCGGTGTGCTGTTAGAGAGAAACATATGTTCATATTTATCCTTTTGTTTAACAGGAGATACTCATCTCTAAAATCTGTTAAAAACTCACACAGCCCATTAGCCACAACCTCACTACAAACCTCATCATGATATATATTAATGTAGTGGTAAAAATACTTAAGATTGTCCATGATGACAAGATTTACATTTTCAGCCGTAGGGTACGAGTAATCGGTATGGTAACATGATATAATACCGCTTATCACACCACTCATCCACAAGACTCACTACCCATAACTGTTGTTTATCTTCTGAGCGTGTTGCTTCTTCTACCACGCGGTATATGTGAGCCTTTATAAAGCTTAGTTCTATAACATACTTCAGTACATCGTCTGTACTGCGAAATCCTACAACCCCCTCGCCAGAACATCCGTAGAGTATTTGAATAGCCTGACCCTTCGCACGATTCAATGCAGCCTTAAAAGAGGCAAAGGAAGCGGGAAAAGGGAGTTTTTCAGTATCCACTACATCTACGCACTTAGCAGAATACCACTTCATAAATGTTGAACACGCTATATTAAAGGTTACCATTACTATTTTCTTCTATGCGAGAGAATACACGTCTGAGCTGAAGGGTATACAGAGGTCAACTGAGCACGCAGGGAAACCCAGTTGCGGCATGACTCACGCTGCCGGTCTTTCAGTGGGCGGGGCTTAGATTTTTACTGTACACACGCACACACACACACACACACACACGCACACAAAGTAAAACGCTAGTTGAAACATGATTTATTTAATAATCGAAATATTCAAGGTGTATATACAGGAGTTGGACAAAATAATATGAACACCCGCCGATTTCACCGGTTATCTTTACGGACTGCTCAGACACAAAGTAAACGGTCAAATGACTGGCAAACCTATTTAAATGCGTAACAGAGAGTGTATACGTCATGTTATAACCCTCACGTTGTTTTTACAGATCTGAGTGAATTATGAATTAGCAGTTATGAAAGACCTGTCAGACTTCCAAAGAGGGCAAATTGTCGGAGCGCGGATGGCTGGTGCATCGGTGACGAAAACCGCTCAGATGTTCAATGTATCCAGAGGAACTGTCTCTATGGTCATGTCTGCATACCAAAACCATGGAAAGACAAGCACCGACAAATGCAATAGTGGACGCAAGAAGAAGCTGTGTGATCGAGACCGCCGGGTGCTAAAGCGCGTTGTGACAAAGAACCATAAGACCACAGCTCCAAAAGTGACTGCAGAGCTTAACCAGCATCTTGCAAGCCCGGTATCGACCAGAACTGTACGTCGCGAGCTCCATGGAGCTGGATACCATGGGAGGGCTGCAATTGCCAAACCCTTCCTTCGCACATCAACATTGAG
>JAJOZX010008005.1:0-195836 GCA_023014485.1 Bathynomus jamesi | reverse complement strand
TCCCCCATTACCCCACCCTTCCCCCTCCCCCATTACCCCCACACCCATCCCCCATTACCCCCACCCCCACCCTTCCCCCATTGCTAAACTACAGAAAAGAACGGATGTTTCATCAAAACGTGCAAAAGGCGAGTTGGAATTTACCGATAATTTTATTTTTTAAAATAAAAAAAAAATAATCTACTCTTCTTAACTTTTACCCGTCAGCCTTTTGGACAATATTTAGACTGTCTTAACCCTGGAATGCATAGCGGGGTTTAAGTGGACCTCGCTATGCATGATGATTTGATTCGCTTAGTCCCAATGCAGTCTACAGTTAAATCGCGAATAAACGCTCACTATTTTTCATAGAGCATCGGTCGTAATTTTTTCTTTGAAGGCGATAGCAGTTACGTTATGAATAAATATATGTAATGTAGCTTGTAATTTACTGCGCAGTGTGTGTGGGAGGGGGGGAAGTTGCCTCCGCTAGGGTTTGAAACTATCGCAATTTGAGTAGGTGAGTGCGTTAGCCACTACGCTACAACGCGGCTAAAGTTGACATCACCTGTCATGTAGGGCATAAGTCCAGGGGCATTTTACGTGTTAAACCCCCTCCCCCCGCGCACTCTAGGTAATATGATCATAGGTTCGCTGGTCTTAATTTATATTCCTTAGAAAAGCGTCGGCTTAGAAGCGAACTAATCCAAGTTTTTAAACTTGAGTAGGATCGACACCGTCGACTATTCTAAAAATTTTATGCAAAACACGAATCTGACTCCGAACTAGAACCGAAACTGTACAAAATGAATACTTGAGTAAATTCTTCACGTCAAGAATGCCAATTATTGGAATAGACTTCCTCCTGAAGTAGTTTCCAGCTTTTCCGTCAATACGTTCAAAATCAATCTTGATATCGTATCAGACGATCTCCTGGAGAAGATCGACACTCGTATGTGTATGTTTCCAGCTCCCACCTCCTATAAAAATTCTCGTTAATTTTTCCATCCCTGCAAATTGCAAATTACTTTGGCAGGCTAAGGAGGAATGCTGCAATAAGGAAATGATGACTACTTGTACATAATAAAGAAGTCCCTTAAAAAAATGCATGGCGTAGATTAGATCAGTAGTTTAGTATTTATGCTATCCTTTATTTTCCGCTGTCATCTAATGCGTAACTGGGTACACGAGATAAATGTACGCATGGTGTGAATGATTTCTGAAGCTATTCATTTCATTTATGTATCTTTCCGTTTTTCTATAAATCTTCTTTCACCACTGTTTTCTGTCAGCAGTGGCTGGTGGAGGAGGGAGAAAGGCTTGTCTTCCTATACTTTACTATTACGACTATTCCTATGTGAAAGCTTTGCACGTCTGTAAGTGTAAGCATGGTATAAGTTTTCAGTGTTCTTTTTTTAATTACTATTTATAACTTTTCTACTTCCTTCTTGGCCTAGCCCAGAGTGGATCTGAGGGTTTTTGTTAGCTTGTAACTCTGTAACTTACATTCACCATTAGGAACAAGTACACGGGGATAGATACAGGGACCTCCACTGATATTCCTCGCTGGACATTTTCTCAATTCTCATGGTGACACACCACCATGAAGTACGAACGACTCAATATATTACTTGTTGCATAAACACCTTTCATGGCGGGAGACCCAATTTAAAACGGCGACATTCAGAGTTCACACACACAGGGCCGTTTCTAGCCATTAGGGGGCCCTAAGCAGTATACCCATTTGAGGCCCCACCCCTCCATCCACCAACTCACGCTTTACTACATCACCTCAACACGCACATACAAAAAATGGCTGTGTTAATAAAAAACAATTATGAAACAGTTTTAATGAAACATTTATGTCCAAAACAACAAATACTGTATGTACTTTCAGAAGACAAACAGAAAAAATACTCATGAAATTCCTGAAAATTAGTTTATACATTATTTACAATAAATGAGACAGAACTATGTATAAAAAAAAATAAGGCAATTATCAACTACCAAACAATTACTAACTCTACGATACAATCGTGTAATAGCTAACAGTTATACAGAACAGTTTGTATCTTCAAAATTTTTGCCTCCTAGATTTTTTCTGGGCGAAATCATCAATAACATCATCATATGAAATCTCCCTGCCAACGTCCTGGTTGATGCTTATGATGCCAAGGCCAGTGAGGCGATCCTGCCCCATTGATGATCTGAGGTAGTTCTTGACTAGCTTCATCTTAGAGAAGCTCCTCTCGGCTGACGCTACTGTCACAGGTAGAGTGCAGGCAATTCTTAGTGCAACCCAGAGATTGGGGTATAGTTCCTCCAGTTGCTTCTGATGAATGAAGGAGAGAAGCTCCAATGCAGTTATGTTGTGTGAAGGTAAAGTGGGCAAGTTCTTAATTTCGAGGGCCAGTTCTCTTCCATCAATGTCAGAGTCAGCTCCAGAGCTCAGTATCTTAGAGAGCTTCTCACACTTGCAGGACGTCTTCCTTGTTCATTGTGAAGTTTAGGAGAACCCCAAATATGTCCCTCACATCATCTAATGCTTTGAATCTCATTTATTGACTCGATGGCACAATCCACCACCACATTAAAAAATTTGACTTCCAGCCTCTTTAAGGCTTCTGTAAATGGTTCGTCAGGAGCTTCGTAAGCAAAGTGCTTTTTTGTGGATCTGAGCCTCTTCTTTAGCACAGCCTCCACATTCATTTCCTCACATATGTCCCTAGCTACGACTTGTGCTGCAACAAAACCTGTGTTTCTGTAGCTGGTGAGTGAGTCTTTTGTTTTTGTGAGGAGGTTGACTGCCACATCAAACTGCATTGTAGGAGACTGCCACATCAAACTGCATTGTAGGAGACTGCCACATCAAACTGCATTGTAGGAGACTGCAGAAGTTTGCTCACATGGTTAACTGCATGAAGAATGGCATCCCATACTACTGTGCAAATCTGAAAGCGATAAGACCCTACCACCTCTGCAAGTGCTTGTGCTTCAGTCCTGGCTATGGCATCTGTGGCATTGTTTCTGACTTCCAACAGGGCCTCTCTGATGTTGTGGCTCTGGTATCGCACAGCCTCAATGCTCTTAAGCCGGCTCTCCCACCTGGTTTCATTCCAAGACTTGAGTGTTATGTTCACGTGCTTCTTTAGGATTGTCCATCTCTGTCTAGCTGCTGCAAAAAAGCTGTACAGTTTTTGTATGTTGCCAAAGAAGCTGATGGCATCTGTGGAAGCTTTAGCTGCATCAGCCACTACAAGATTCAGAGTGTGAGCCCCACATGGAACAAGAGTGCACGACAGTTCTTCTCTAATAACCTTGCCTGAACACTTTTGTTCTTGCCCTTCATGTTCGCTCCGTTGTCATATGACTGTCCTCCGCAGTCATCAAAGTGAATATTCAGTTCATCTAGTCTCTCCAGAATCAGAACTAATAAACCCAGGCCTGTACTTTCTGAAGCCTCAAGAAAGCCCAAGAAGTATTCTTTTATTTCTGGTACTTCACCCATTTTAACAGTTCTGATAATAATCGAAATCTGTTCTTGGTGGCTTATGTCTGGAGTGCAGTCTAAAATGAGTGAGTAATATTTAGCTTGTTTTATTTCTGCAACAATGGCATCCAAGATCTTCCCACTAATGGACCCAATGAGCTCATTTTGAATGATGTTTCCTAGGTAACTTGAATGCCTATATTGGCCACTTTCGACTCTGCTGATGTGTTGTTTCATCACTGGATCAAATTTGGCAAGCAGCTCAACCTCCTTCAAGAAGTTGCCATTGTCTCGATTGTACAATGTAGAGGAAGACCCCCGCCCCCTGAAGGCAAGGTTTCTCTCTGTCAGTGATTGGATTATACTTACAAGACGTGTGAGAACATCTCGCCAGCGTCTTCGCTCTACCTTCATTAATGACATTTCAGTTTGGTCAATGGTCCTCCCAGTTTTTAGCCGCAGTTCCAGATCCTTCCATGTTGCCATGTTATCTGCATGTTCTGAACTATTTTCATGGCCTTTCAGAAGCGAACCAACGTTTATCCAGTCTGAAAGTCCATCCGTAATTAATTTGTACGACTTCCTTGAAAACAACTTGCAGCAGAAGCAATAAAGAGCATCATTCCTTCTAGAGTACATCAGCCAGCTTCGCTTT
This sequence comes from Bathynomus jamesi, assembly GCA_023014485.1. Classification (NCBI taxonomy): domain Eukaryota; kingdom Metazoa; phylum Arthropoda; class Malacostraca; order Isopoda; family Cirolanidae; genus Bathynomus; species Bathynomus jamesi. The sequence continues at coordinate 191,712 of JAJOZX010008005.1, read as the reverse complement.
ATTTTTCCCCCATTAATTAATGTTGTGTACATGTAATGGGTTCTACCGTCCTCTCTTTTAGGGAATATGAAATCTGAACTGATTTGTAATGGTCCTCGAGACACCAGATCTGTCTTCAAGGCATCTGACAGGACAACTGGCCAATCATACGGATCAAGCGGTGGAGCAGATCTTGGTTCTTGTTGCTCAGTAGAAATGCCTGTGTGTGGTGTTTGAAGCTGAACAGAAGATGGGCCACTTGTTGGTTCATTAGGCTCTACTTCTACTGGTGTTTGAGGTTGCAGAGAGGATGGTCCTGCTGTTGGCTCATGATGCTCATCAGGCTTTGCTGAGGATGGCTTTTCCAAATATTTCAGTAGTGCTCCTGAGAAGAACATAACATAACATATTCTGTTAATTTTTGCTAAAATACTCTTTCTTATCTTGTTTGATAATTGATCTGTGTAAACAGAATTTGAGGTGATGTGATCCATTAAATTTCACATTTCGAAATATTATAAATATTACATAGACTAGCTTACTCTACACGATTCCTGAGCACTTGCCTAGCTTGATGGTCTACCTAACCTAGTTGCCTGAACTGTAATCATAAGAATATACAAGTGGCACATCTCACCTGTGCTACTGGAAAGCTTCTCCTCTTCTATTTTCTTCTTTTTCCGTTTTTCAGCTCCTGATGGATGATAATGTTTCATTTTCCAAGATGCACGAAGTCACATCTAGTTAACCACAACGAATCTGCTAAATAATAATAATCATGATAATAATAATGATGATAATAATAATAATTGTTATAATTGTAATGTTAATCAAATACATTCAAATAATCAGACCATTTAGGTTTTAACCAACAAAATTCACATTATCTGAAAAAGATGAGAAAAGAATTAATAAACTTGAAAACGACGAAAATAATCCTAGGTTTTAAAGTGTTACAATATCTCTTAATAATTAGTAAATTAGTGAAATAATGTTTTACAATACTAGAAAAATTAATCATTTAGGAAAGTATAAGCATATAATAAGAATAAAGTTAAATAGTATAGAAATAAGATCTCTCAATAGTTATTTACACAACGACCAAAACATTTAATTTTTCTCCGTTTTATCACATTTGTCTCATACAAAAACGTTAATTAATACGACAATAATGATAAGGATAATAATAATAACAACAATAATAATAATAATAACCAGCTATATTCCTATTCTTGCCCACTGAGCTATGACCTGGGAGCCTGTCTAGGGGCCCTCTAGTAGCAGCGGGGCCCTAAGTGGCCGCTTAGTCTGCTTATGCCAGGAAACGGCCCTGCACACACACACACACACACACACACACACACACATACGACAGCCATCCAAATACAGAAATCACACTTGCCTGCCTTGTTAATATGTCGAAAAATATTTTGTAGAAACAATTTCATAACGATAAAAAAAATGCATGGCATGGATTAGAGGTGAGGTGGAGTTGCGTTTCTAGCGTCACAATTTCTTTTTTCTCTATTTTCTCTTGGGTTGCTGGATGCACGTGACAGGTGATGACATTGTGTGAAAAATCTGATTTCTGCTCTTAATTCCTGTTTTCACCCGTTTCGTGAAGAAGCATTTCATCACTTTGCCGGCGTGATGGCTTTGCGTGTACAATTTAGGGTGGATCACTTTTCACTTTTTTTAAAAAATTATAGCTGGTCAAAGTTTTTCCCATGACTTGGTTCAGTGGAAGTACACTGACACCATTTTTACCAAAATCGATCAATATTTAGGGGTCGCGCATCGACCTTGAAAATTTCAATTTTGGAAATTTGGCCAAATTGACAATTTTTTACTGAATAAAGATAAATCATCAAATGACCATTTTTTTCTGAATCCTCTCAGTGAAAGAAATCCTCTCAGATACTTACCAAGTTGATCGGACAAGTGGTTTAGAAGTTACATTCACCTAGAAATAACATTAAAATTTAAAATACCGTATTTGTCCCCCGTTATGGACGTAATCATAGCATCAGTAGCTGGCGCATCCTAAAATCCCAATTACACACACACGCTATGTCTATGACCAATATTTACTAATCACAGTTTGCTTTTTACAGATCAACTGTGTCAATTTATTCTTGTTTGATAAGTCTAGACTTTAGTACAATGGATAAACTGTTAACAACCAGGAGTGGGAAGACTCTGAAAGTTACTTATTCTGGAAAAGAGAAAGCAGCAACAACAGCACCACCTTCTCTAAGGTCAGCCACGGACATCATCTTAATTGGTCAGCCATCTTCCTCGATCGGTGGTGCCAAATTGCCAACCACCCATCAAGTTCTCCAGTACTTCTTCTATGCCAAGCAGGAAACTACTGACAGGAAGGCCGCCGTAAAAGACACGGTGGCCAATGTTCTGGCATTTTGGAACATGGCATGTATAAAGACAATCACGAGGCGTAACTGCGAAAGAAAACTGGAGTTACTGTGGGAAGAGTGGCGCTCGCTGCAGAAGAGCAAGATGAGAGACAGTGACGCGGGAAAAGGCAGGGAGAAGTTTTCAGAAAATCTGAACAAGCTCTGGGACATCGGAGCTCCCGATGCTATTGAAGAGATACAGAAAAGTCGACTGCTCTCAGACAACAACAAACAAGAAGATATTAAATTTTATGAGGATCAACGGGCCTGCGCCAGGCAACAATGAGTGGGAATGATAAAGTGTTCGTTGTCAAGAGAAAACGGCAACTCTCAAGACAACAATCTCGTGATGAGCAAGGCACCTCAAAAACGAAATTAGGAACCGAAGCTGAGAGCGACGATGAATCTATAGAAAGCAGATCATCGAGCAACTCCAAATCACAGCTAGAACCACCATACCGACAGCCGAGAGAATCAACTGTATCAATCAGCCTTCCTCACCGCATCCTCAATGCACCGGCTGTTATTGAAGTGGCTGATCGCTTCCGGATGTCCAATAATCAGGTGTGTATATATCAGTAATGATCTTTCCTTGACAAAGATATAATAGACGTAACGACGGAAAATTTAGTGATTATTTTGTCACATGAAAACCATACGCATCCTTGTCAATTTCCTTTCAATTTCGCACATAGGTGGCAAGTGTCGTGGCGGCAGTCCTACGTTCGGCAGATCAGCCCGCAGACCTGGACAAATTCAGTATCTCGAAGGACACGTCTCGCCGTGGAAGAGTGGCACATCGTTGTGAAGTGTCGACAGCTGTGCAGAAATCCTTCGTATTTCCGAGGCATGCTGTCGTCCACTGGGACGGTAAAGTAATCAAGGTCAGTTTTGCCCTCACCGTGGACGACAGTGAATTAACATGTTCCAGTGACGACAGTGGATTGACATATTCCAGTGGACGATAATGGATTGGCATGTGTGACATACGTTTCAGGACTCTCTTGGATCATTGGAGCACCGCCAGGCGATTCTCATCTCCGGAGCTCCCCAATGCACAGAAGGAAAGTTGCTGGCCGTTCCGACTGTTGCTGACGGCACCGGTCTGTCCCAGGCCCAGGCGACCTTTCGTGCTCTCAAAGACTGGGGATTCGAGAACAACGTGATTGGACTGTGCTTCGACACAACTTCCTCCAATACGGGGAGGGTGCAGGGTGCGGTGGTCCGGCTGGAGAACATGCTTGGTAAACCGCTCTTCTAGCTGGGCTGTCGCCATCACGTTATGGAGCTCATCGTGGGGGCAGTGGTCATCACCGCGTTTGGAAGAACCACAGCACCAACTGAACCTTTGTTCCAGTATCTGAGAAGAAGGTGAATTTCAAGTCCAAGGAGCATTTGTTTTCTCCAATGATTTTTTGCCTTCAGAGCAATTGTGATATCAGCGTCCTTCTACTAATGATGTTAATAGCAGTCGAGAAGGGAAACTTCAGTCGTTTTCATGTATATTTTCATAACTCCCCTTTCAGGTGGGACAAGCTCGACCTCTCGACTTATCGCAAGCTGGAGATCGAGCATTTGGCGGAGGTGACGTGGCTGATGGAGCTCCGAGATGAGGCAGTCAAGTTCCTCGGCACCGCTTCTGGTCTTGTCAGAGAAGACGCCCAGGAGCCTACCATCATGCGAGGTGGATGGCCAAGGTTGGTATTTTGAATTAGAAGTTAAATATTGTATTGCCTTCTGCAAACAGCCATTTGAAGTCCCTACCAGAAAAAAATAAGATAAATAATTTACCATTAAACAAACTTATATGGAGTGGTATCGGTATTTATACATCACAGTGCGTATTCGTTTCAGATCATCTACTACACGAAGCTCCTGATGTTCAGCGGTCAGCTGGAGTTCGCCGACGAGCTGGTACAGAAACTTTAGAGAATGGTACTATTTACTGCACTCCTCTACGCACCTGCCTGGCTGGCGGCTCCTGTCGCAGATGATGCCCCGCCGAATGACCTTGTGTTGTACCAGCGTCTTCTGCAGTACAGGGCTGTGGATCGCGAGATTGCAGAGGCTTCACTGGCAGTGATCAGGCGGCACTTGTGGTATCTGAGGCCTCAGACCGTCGTTTTCGCCCTCTGCAGTGACAAAGTGGAAGACACTGTGAAGCACGAGATGGCAAAGAAGCTGTGCCGCCTCGCTGTGCCCGAGAACTTCACGTATGACAACGTCTCGGTTGATGACGACGCGCCTTCCGGACCTGATCGATGAGTCATCGTGGTTCGTGTTCACAGGCCTGCAGGTGTGCGCGTCTACGTGGCTGACTCTGCCGGCGAATAAGTGGGATCAAGATAAGAACTACTGTGATCTGAAGAATGTCATCTCGCATTTGAAAGTTACCAACGACGTGGCAGAGAGAGGGATAAAACTGATAGAAGATTACGCAAACACTGTCACAAAAGACGAGTCACAGCTGCAGGGTCTTCTTCAGCTCGTGGAAAAGAGCCGGAAAGAACTCGGTGACTTCAAGAAGTCGTCACTTGCCAAGATGACGTAGCGCAGAGGGAAAGGGAGTTAGCAGAGAGAGTACATGGCGCACGCCTTAAGATGACGTGTGTTCTAACCACGATTCATACAGTTTTTGAACCTAGTTAGGGGCACCGGAGTAAGTGCCTTTAGTGATATCGGTAAACCGTTTTAATACAAAATACATTTGATCTTTCCTTATTCGTTTTATCTTATCTTAAAAAGCAGACAATGGCAGACAGCATATGGAGGTACGGGGACAAATACGATATTTTAAATTTTAATGCTATCTCAAGGTGAGTATAACTTCTAAACCACTTGTCCTATCAACTTGGTAAGTATCTGAGAGGATTTCTTTCACTGAGAGGATTCAGAAAATATGGTCATTTGATGATTTATCTTTATTCAGTAAAAAATTGTCAATTTGGCCAAATTTCCAAATTGAAATTTTCAAGGTCGATGCGCGACCCCTAAATATTGATCGATTTTGGTAAAAAATGGTGTCAGTGTACTTCCACTGAACCAAATCATGGGAAAAACTTTGACCAGCTATAATTTTTAAAAAAAGTGAAAAGTGATCCACCCTAGACTGTACATTGGTGTAGAAATGGAGAGTTTAACCTTTACCTCTCTCTTAATCCTTTTGGGGCTATCCTGAAGTTGGTCATGGGGTCTTTGTTGGACCAATACTCGGTAGATAGCGCTGTCAATATTTTGTATAAAATCAAAACTATATGTTCGAGGTTTTTGTGACGATACCAAGCGGTTGATGTGCGATCGGCACAAGTATATTATTGGTTAGTTTATATCGCGGACCTATCTACAGTGTTGCCCATAATTCCCAATCGGTTATAATTAAAACTAAAATCCATCTAGCGGAACTCACACTAACGTAATCGATTAATGAAGAAAGAATATTTGTCGAAATGGTTATATTTTGCGCTTTAAATAATCACTAAATATTTCTAAACTTTACTTAGTTTGATTTTTGTATTTTCGTTTTAATTATAACCAATCGGGACTTATAGGTCATCCTGTAGTGTACGATCTCTGTATTCATGGCGTAATTGCAGATCTACCTTATATACGAATATTTTCTTTTTTTCTGTTAAATTTCCTTGGTTACTTTTCCACGGTCAAGGTATTCAACCTTTTTCCGTACCCGCTTTTGGTGGGGAGAGAGCCTTATGCTTTCCTATTGTTTATTATAACTGCTACATTAGGTTAAAAATGAACCAGTTTAATAACAGGAACCTCCGAGTTGACCGAAAGGTCTTTGAGGGAGGCTTCCTCTTCTCTCTCTCTCTCTCTCTCTCTTCTCTCTCTCTCTCTCTCTCTCTCTCTCTCTCTCTCTCTCTCTCTCTCTCTCGATAATCAGAATGATAGAATTTTTTATTTAACCATATAATTCCTAATGTGGATTTTATGTGAACTGCTTGGTCATAATTTGTGGTAATAAGGTAAAAATAACTGATACTTCAATATTTACTGTAAAGTACTGTGTATATATATATATATATATATATATATATATATATATATATGGGGGGGGTTGCATTTAGTGATTTAAAATAGTTTTAAATTTAATGTGTTCCCTCAGCAACTAAAAACCACTGATGATGATAGTTAAGTTATTAAATGTTATGAAATGAAAGGTTTATTGGCAGACTATAGTCCATATGACAAATATTATTAATACAATAACAGTTCATATACTAAGGATAGAAATATATACAACTGATTAGAAATAATACTGCACTGTCGAAGTTAAGTGGAGCTACAGACAGACGTTTTCGTACCAAGAAGTCCATAGCTTAGAGGATAAATGGCAGGACTCATGGATAGCTTGGATGATCGGGTTGGTTGATTTTTTAATTCTTTGCATTAAACTGTGTTGAGCACGTCTTGTTGCCTCCGGGAAGATCGGGACATTGCGAGTAGCAAACATTTGCGAAGCTGAGCATCTCGGGAATAATTTATGTAAGAGTCTAAAAGACCTGTTGTACAGCAAATTTAGGGTTCTGCCAGAACCTTTTTTATAATTCACCCAGAGTTGCTGACCGTATATATTACTGCAGAAAGTACGAAAGAGTATGTCTTTAGCTTCACTTGTACAGAAACGAAAGTTCCTTATGGTCATATTCGCTTTAGCACACAGGCTTCGAGATTGTTTTCTTATATCCGAGTCATCACTCAAGGAGCTGGTAATAGTTTGACCCAAATACTTAAACTCTTGTACTTCCTCAATTACTTCACCATTCATTTTAAACCTTATATCAGTTGGCTGATTACAGCTTTTAGGATGAAATGAAATTGCATAACCTTAGTTTTTGTAACATTAAAAAGAATATCATGTTTCTGCGAATACACTTCGCAGACATTTAGTAGCCGATCCAGACCTTTAACAGAGGGACTTATTAACACCATATCATCGGCATAAAAATATGAAATACCTTCCGACTCGTTTAATGCAGTGTTTGCAGTAATCCTTATGATGCAATGTTAACAGCCACAAAGACAAAATAAAACGTCAAACATTACAAATTTAAAAATATTTCGTCGTGTGTGTGTGTGTGTCTTTTCTTTTAGGGGAGGAGAGAGGAGAAACATGTTTAGGAAGTGTTGGATTTGCAAAAATGAGTGATTTATAATTAAAAATTGTAATTTATAGTACCAAGTCTGACATGAATGAAAAACACAAGTTAGGATTTGAAAGGGATTGTCTACATTCAGAGTGCACCTCAGGGAGCTGTGTACACACACACACACACACACACACACACACACATATAGTATAGTATATATGAGGTTTGTTAAAAAGTATCCGGACTGATGCGATTATAGACAGAATATGATACTTATAGGGTTGGCCAAAAATTGCTGGACAAGTTACGACGCGTGAGATGGCGCGTTATCGTGATGAAGCATCCAGTCTCCGGACGCCCATTTCTGCGGCCGTTTCCTCCGAACTGTTTCAAGTAGACGTCTCAAAACTTAATGTAAATTCCTTGTTCAATGTTTGTCTCTCTGGAGCATACTCGTATTCATGGTGCCTAACACCTTCAGTCCGAAAAAACTCGGTACTCTCCGACATCGTAAGAAATCGCCGCGAAACAAAACACGTTTAACTTATCGGCTCATCACAATGGACCGACGCTACACAATGAAGTGCAACCCAATCAGTCAACTTGTCTCGAGATGCAGAGACATGTTTAGCACAGCCACAACTCCAAGCGTGACCTTGTTCTAAAAATAAACACCTTGTCCAGGTACTTTTTGAACAGACCTCGTGTGTATATATATATATATATGTATGGGCAGTTTATTATTATTTACTAATTATGTATACAACTTAAAAAAGAATATAAATAGCATATTTTTATGGATTTACACGTGTAACATTAATAACAGTGATGTAGGTCTCGAGATCGGTCTCGGTCTCGAGACCGGTCTCGAGACCCAATTTGCAAATCTCGATCTCGGTCTCCGCTATTTAGATCTCGGTCTCGATCTCGGTCTCGACAGACGCGGTCTCGGTTTTTCTCCCGAGACCTTTCGAGACCTCTCGAGACTGTATTGAAAAATACATGTTATTGGCATACTCATGATGGTGGCTTGGTTGAACAGACACAATTCAGAATGTTTATGAAAGTTTGTAAAAGTAAGGGACTCTAGGTATTCACTAATCAGTCACCCTGTTTTGAGTTGCCACGTTTGTCTTGCGGGGGGGGGGGTGGGTCTGGATTTTTTTAGGTTAGCGCTACAACCCCCCCCCCCCCCCGGTCAGATTAATTAAGAGTAACCACCAGGCACCTCAAGCAGTTAATCGACAAGCTGACCGAAGGAATTATTCGTCGCTTTATTAAAGGGGTATTCGTCACATGCAAGATGGCTGAAAAGGACGGTGCTGATGAAGTCCCTTGCCATTTGCCAATAGCATCTATCCAATTGCAACATTACTTGACCCACAGTTTGGTCTACAGTGGGTGGACATTGAAGTACGAGCTGATGAAGATATTAAAGTAGAACTTAAAGAGGAAATAGAAGGTGTTATAATTTCATAATAAATTTTGAAAATTATCACAGAATTCATTATACCGATACATTTTTTATCATTAAAATTCATTATAGATCTCTTTGGGCTGAGTGGATGTTGAATTAATGTCATATATATATTATTTAGACCTTATGCTAATTGCCATGCCTCTGTTTATAGTACCGATATGTCAATTTATTTTTCATAGAAATGGTGTTGGAAAAATGCTATACAGGAAACTCAAGCACGAAGAATGTGCAGATACAGAGAGACAGCGCTCATTCTCACAGCAGCGATGACGAAATAAAACAGAGTCAAACCAAAGTTCCGAGACTAATGGCAAAATATCAAAGCTATCGGTCCAAGCAGAAGAACGTTGAAACTGGGAAGATTTTGAACCGCAGGGAACAGTTGCGGCGGTACCTCTTAGAGATCGATGAATCTCATATTTTAGACAACTGCTCTCCAATAAAGTTTTGGCACCATAAAAGGGATAAATTCCCATAACTGGCCAATATTGCCATGACTGTTTTAACAGTGCCTGCCTCTCGTGCTCCAATTGAGCGTGTATTTAGCCATGGAGGCATAATAATGAGGCCCCACAGAAGTCGAACTTCAGCAGATCTTCTGAGCATGCTGATGTTCCTTAAGTGTAATGAGCACCTATCATGCTTTAAATAAATGCACAAGTCAAACTGGGTAGTGGGTACGTTCATTAAACCTTCTGTAACAGATATAAAATAAGTAAATAAATATAAAGTACGTGTATATATATATATTCATTTGTTAATTTATAGGCTACACGTTTTGCATTCAACACACTACATCTGAGAAAGTAGTTATTAGTTTATTAATATACTTAACATAGTCTAATTTCCATAGTAGTGTAAAACAAATTGAAAGGGCATGAGCTTGGTCTCGGTCTCGATCTCGGTCTCGAATTTTAAGGGTCTCGATCTCGGAAGGTAGATCTCGATCTCGAACCTTTGATCTCGGTCTCGATCTTGGTCTCACAGGATCAGGTCTCGGTCTCAGTCTCGGACTTGGTGGTCTCGACTACATCACTGATTAATAACCAATTATTAAATTAATAATAATGATGATAATTATTGATTGTGTTTAATTGCTTTATCGTTCGAGATTAGTTAAAAACCAATTTTCGTTATGGTATTTTGGTTACCTTCATTATGTAAGGATATTAATCTTAACATTAAGTAAGTATTACCGTTATTGAGAAAGCACAGCGACTGCTACCTCGTTTAATCTTAATTAAATAAAATGAAAGCACAAAAGATTGAAGCCATCGTATGTAATGATGCGCTTGAATACCTTCGATGAGGGAGTCTTTAAAAGGAAAATCTCAAACGCTTGTTTAGAGACGTTGCACTTAAAACGCTTTTTAATGAGATTTTAGAGAGATTTTAACGAGATTTCTCCGCGGCTTCATCAGCCATTCTCTTTGTACATTTACGCCCATTCTATGTAAACGATGTAAAAGCTCATCCGAACACAGGCAACCAGAACCTTGTTAATTTTCATTTTACAACAGCGGCTGTAAGCAGTGGGTTTCGATTAAACCATAAACTATTTAGCGAAATAACGTCGAGTCGTTTGTTGCACGAGGCAAATTAGCATAATTTATGATATTTACGATGTTTTTGTGTTAAAGCTAATCTTCCTTAACGAATGATGGTCTTTCTCGACCCGGTGGTTAGATTCTCGTTAATGCGCGACAAATTTTTACCGTGATGTTTGTGAGTTGATGTTCCATTTGCAGACCCAAGAATTTTGAGCATTTTGCCTCAGTCTGACCAAAGTGTGTCTGATTGTTTAATGAGGCGACATTGAGAAGGCCTAAATGGTCGTGTATCATAAATACAGTCTGTATAAACCCTTTCGACACTCGTTTCCAACCTAAAAAGCCCCTTTATGTAAAATCCAATTTCCCAGTCACTTTCCTGGTTCCTCATTTTATTCTGGCAGGCCATTATAAACAGGGCCGAATTAAGGCTGTCACGGGCCAAAGGCTAATAAGAGGGAAGGGCCTATATATGTACTACATATTGTATATAATTCATAAAATCTTCAAACAAATAGAAATATTTATCCAGATTTAATAACCAACAAAAATCAAAGTTAGCTATGTACATTAAAAAAAAAAAGCATACAATTCAAATAGAGAGTGATTTCTTCCTGGCTTTAAACTGTGATATCGAACAAAACGTCCCCCTTTCTTCGACATGCTGAATGATTATTATACTAGGCCCCAAATTCCCAACGTCTGAAAAACAATTTCGGAACCAGAATAACCCATTGAAGCCAATCATACAAAAATGGATGAAAATCATGCATACATATCGACAATAATACACCATCAGATATAATGACATAAAAAAAACTCCTATTTTCCACCTCTGAAGATATAATTATGCAGTTGTATATAATATTACTTTACCAACCTTGTGACAAAGATTTAGGATTAGGGCCTAAACTCAAAGGCCTAAAAAATATGAGAGCCTAAGGCTACAATTTTATTAGCCTAACTAATGGTTAATTCAGCCCTGATTATAATCATGATATATATATGATGCAAACCCACAGGAAAAGGCCAAGGCCGTTCGTGTATTCAGAAGTACACCTCGTCAGGGAGGTGTACTTCTGAATACACGAAAGGCCTTGGAATAGTTTTTTTTTTCTTGTGGGTTTGCATCATTCATTCATTCCACGTGTTTAATTGTGAAATTCATTATATATATATATATCCTCCACCAGGATTCGAACTCGGAGACGCGGGCGGTTGTCTGTTTGGCTACGACAGAATAAGAGCTAATGGCAACCTGGCACCATTTCGACACTCGAGGAAATAAAACGCCTTCGCGTCCAAACGCGTTTTCATTGCTGAACTCCCTGCACTCGAATAAATGGACAATATTTTATTCAAATATATCTGGCGAACACGAAGGTGCCTTTGGCACTTTGCCGCCTCTGATTGGGAGGCCCTCAGGCAGTACTACTCTGATTGCTTCCGTGGTTGGAGCCCTTCCAAGTGCACTAAAGCGCATCACGGAGTTGATTCTCTCGGGCATGGAGCCGTACATTTCATATTCTATTCCTATTACAAATGCAAAAACCTTCGTTTAACTTTGCTTGTTCTAATACTATCCGCGACAGAGAGGAGGCTTTCAGAAGGTACCGTCGCCATCCAACTCCTGTTTCTCGGCTATTTTTGTCCTGAACCGTGCAAAATCTGTTTTATGACATCAAAACTTCCTTTATCAGACAAAACTGAAAACCAATCCAATTCTAATTCTTCTCGCTCTTTCTGGCAGCCAGTCAAGAACCTCTCCAACAACTTCTTCACCTTTCCCTCCTTTTTTCCATTTCGACGGCTCAGTTGCCCTCTCTTCTTCCGATAAAGCTGAACTCTTCGCTCAAACTTTCGCCTACAACTCAACCCTGGACGATTCCGGTGCTGTTCCCCCATTTCTTCCTCCCACTGACTTAATTAGGTCTGGAATTAGAATCCTTTTCAAAGATTTGTTTTCTGCCCTATCTTGGCTCAACTCTCAGAAGTACGGTCCTGATGATGCTGCTCCTGTTGTTCTCAATAACTGTGCTTCTTTGCTGATACCCTGCCAAGGCAAACTCTTTCGTCTTTCTTTCATCTGATACTTTTCCTTCTGCTGAAAGTTCGCTTTTATTCAGCCTATCCCAAAGAAGGGTGACCGCTCTCAACCTTCCAACTATCCTCCAATTGTTTTGATTTCTTGCCTTTCTAAAGTTTTTGAATCTATCCTTAATAGGAAGATTGTTAAACATCTCTATCCTCACAATCGTCTTTCAGATCGTCAGTATGGGTTCCGCAAGGGGCGTTCTACTGCCGATCTTCTCGCATATCTCTGACTCTTGGTCATCCTCCTTTCGGGATTTCGGTGAAACCTTTGCGTTTGGGCTAGACATATCAAAAGCGTTTGATAGTGTGGCACAAATCTTTAATTTCGAAACTGCCCTCCTTCGGTTGCTATCCTTCCGTCTGTGCCTTCATCTCTAATTTCCTTTCTGGCCGATCTATACCTCCGGTTGTAGATGGCCACTATTTTTCTCCTAAAGCTATTAATAATGGTGGTCCTGAGGGCTCTGTCCTGTCACCCACTCCTTTCATTTTATTTATTAATGATCTTTTAATTCGCACTTCCTGTCCTATCTATTCCTCTGGCGATTACTCCACTCTTCACTTCTCCACCCGCTTCACAAAGCGTCGCTTTCAACAGTCACTCTATGCTTTGCATGGTTAGGTGCTATGATGCACCTGACCTCTGATTTTTGTACTATCTCTGACTGGAGCAGAGAAAACGTAGTGGCTTTCAATGCCTCAAAAACTCGATTCCTTCATCTATCTACTCTCACAATCTCCCACACGATTTATCCCCCTTACCTTCAACAATATACAACTCAATCCTTTTATGGAAAAACTATACACGCCTACAATATGATATCGTATGTGTTACCTTTTATTTCATAATTAAATACAAATTATTAATTTATTGAATTAAATAACTGCAAAAATTGCCTCGAGATTGGCGACAAAGCCTATTGGGAATGGAAATAATTGCCATACATAAACCCAATATGTAGTCATTGGGCCCATATAACAAGAAAAACGTATTACTTCGTATCAAAATTGTTCATTGCAAACGCATGAAAATTACTTCAAGAGAAGAAATAATGAAAACACAAAATATAGGCGTCTGGGACTTTGTAAAGTAAGCGAAAATTTAAAACAAAGGAATTTTATAATAGCTCATCTTAGAGCTGCTTAGTTAAGAGTGTTGCTTTTAGGCAAGGAAGACGTGCTTAATCTTCCTATAAGTTCTGAGAGAATACCTAATAATATAAAACTAATAACTCAAAAGGATAGGCCTATTCCTTCAGGTACTTAAGTAAAGTGAATTGCCGATATTAAACTCCTTTCGCGACCCCATCGGCTACATCGAAAGAGAGGGACGATAGACAGCGGCGCGCCCTCCAACCAGAAGCGAGGGCTAACGAAATAATGTCTGATAATTTCCTTCTTTACCATTAAGCGGCCCAAAATATCGAAGGCATATAAATAAAAAACTAACCAAAAACACTACTTAATAATGTGTTTTGGAGACCCCCACAAACACAACTTTTAACGAAAAGACGTAGGGTTTTTTCGTCAACTGACCATGAAGATCTGCTGGAAATTTCCAACGGATGGTCTGGGTGACGGCAATCAACCATAACCCTATATAATTTTTTTTATATGGTGGCCTGTGCTGATAACGCGGAGGTCTTGGATTCGATCCCCACACAGCCACCATATAAAAAACTATATAGGGTTATGGTTGATTGCCGCCACCTAGGCCATCCGTTGGAAATTTCCAGCAGATGGCCAATCAACCATAACCCTATATAGTTTTTTATACCTTCCTCTTCTCTTAACATTTTTGATGTGTCCCTTTCTCGTGATATTCCTGGAAAGATCACATATACTGTCTTTCCAAAACAGCTTCTAAGAGGTTAGGTATGTTGTACCGGCTTTGCAGTTTTTCACTCCCTCTCGGTTGCTGTCTCTGTACAGGGGTGTTGTCTGCCTCTGTATGGAGTACGCTTCTCGTGTGTGAGATGGCTTAACCCACACAGCTCTACTTGACCGGGTGGAATCAAAGGCTTTAAGTCGCATCAATCCCTGCTTCTTACCGTCTTTAATCCCTCTCTCATCGCCGCAAAGCAATTTTTCCACACTCTCTTTACTGTCGTTATTATAATAGGCGTTGCTCTTTTGAACTCTCAAATTGCATGCCTCCTCCTTTAAGGAGAGCACGCAGTACCAGACTTTCTACACTTTCTCATTCCTTTTCTGTCCATCGATCTAATGCAAGGGTTAATCGGTATTTTCATTCTTTCATTTATTCAACCGGTCAACTCTGCAACAATCTTCCTCAGTCCATTTTTTTCTGTCAATGACCTCTATATTTCAAACATAGTGTTTACGCATTTCGAAAACCCTGTTCCTTGATTTCGGTCCTCTTCTTCCTCTATGCTGGCGGGGGGGGGGATGCGACCGTTTTTGCCAGCATTGCCCTTGGCCCCTCCTTTCTGCATAAAATATATATGGGCGCCGAGAAGCCCAGTCATTGCGGAGGCGAACTCCCGGCCGCTGTCTTTTAGGTAGGGGATGGCTGCGAAATTAACAATAGACAGGAGGGTGAGCTTGGTTTTAACGCATGGAATACCAGGTACTACAAATCGATGAATCGGTATAGAATTTAAATTCTGTACCGATTCATCGATTTGTTGTACATGGTATTCCATACATTAAAACAAAGCTCATCCTCTCGTCTGTTGTTAATTTCGCAGCCATCCCCTACCTAAAAGAAAAAAAATAATCATCACCAGGAATGTGGCCGAGGCCGAGGAGTTTTTAGGAGAGGCCTCACGGGCCATAAGATTGTTGGGCTGAAGGTATTTGCACCCAGAGGTGTGATATTCGGATTTGCACTTCTGGGTGCAGATACTCACTTCGAAATCTTTTACGAATAAGCTCCTCCATGCTTTGGGAAGGCTCAACAATCTAGCCTAACCTAGGCCTAAAGGCTCTTAGAAATAACTACCCTAGCCTCACACTGGCCTTCTTTTTTTAAAATCCATAAGGAAAAGCAAGATTCTACTCAAAATTAATAAACAACGACATAGCTCGCTTCACTTACCTAGTAAAAGGGAATTATTAAGCATTACGCACGTTCATCTATCACACGTGGTCACACCACATCACCGACACGCTCTGTTTACACTTGCCGGGTGTCACATAGTCAGACACAGTTGCCAGAACAAGATCTCCTGGGCACCATACATTAGTCCAGTAACTTTTTATTTGTCATTTCATGCAGTTCTTATTTCTCATTTTAATATACTCGCAATATTTCAAGTATTTATGATAACATGGAAAGTTATGATGTGAAGATGATCTAGCAAAATATTTCAAGATTGTACTAATTCACTGAGTGTTGATCGTATAATTTCTGAATGGCTACAATTATTAGCGACTCAAGCGAGCATTGCAAACAGAGCTACATTTGGAGATGCCTTTTTTTTTTAAGTTTTGCATTTTTATGTATCTTGACAATAAGAAATTGTGGTCTTAAAGTCTACCAAAGATCATTAATGTAATTGTAGCTTGTACTGTGTGTGAAAGATGTTTCTGATGTACGGTAGGCCTATAGGTATGAAGTTTATATCATGTCATTACTATATAATTATATATACGATAATAATATAATAACGATACTATTAAGAATATATTTTCACCTGATATTTCAACATCTTATACAGGGTGTTTCAGGACGAAAGGTCAATACTTCGGGAGGTGATAGTATCGGTCATTGTGAGAAAAAAAGTTCATATGAACATGTGTCTAATTCTGAATGGTTACGGAGATAGAGCTGTTTGAATCTACAAATACAAAAGCGTTGTTAATGGTAATCAAGAAAGATAAACCAATTACTGTTTCTAACATTTAATGTTTAAACATTGGCATTTTGAATGGTATCAGATACAGAAATGACAAATTTGTTAGTTTACAATACGTTTTCGAAAATCCCACCGTCAACCTCAGTGCACTTTGCAACTCGTGTGCGAAGATCGCGTGTTGTTCGTCCGAGTTGATCTTGACGTTCCTTTATGCGGGCAGCAGCATCCAAAATGCGCGCGAGCAATTCGTCTCGTGTATCCACCTTTCTTTTGTAAACTTGACTTTTCATCCACCCCCACAAACAATAATCTAACGGAGAGAGGTCTGGATACCTTAGTGGCCATTGAATGGGACCACCGCGCGGGAGGAAGAGCTGCGCGCGCATCAGATTCAAACAGCTCTATCATCGTAACCATTCAGAATTAGACACAGAATTAGACATGTTCATTTGAACTTTTTTTCTCACAATGACCGATACTATCACCCCCCCCCCCCCCCCCCCCCCCCCGAAATATTGACCTTTTCTCCTGAAACACCCTGTATATGTAATTTAATTCAAGAGTATATTTGCGCCTGATATTATCCATTATCACACATTTGTAAAGTTATATGTATAATACTTTATACTGTTAAAGTAAACGAAAAAGACCAAAAACATTATTTGCAAATAATATTTATATACCGCGACATGTATAATATTTATATACCTAACGTCACAGTGACCTGTCACTAATCCGTTGGTTACCTAACTGAATAGCATTTATCAAAGATTGCCGCCTACTAGTCACCTGTCTGAATAATATTTATCAAAGTATGCCGCCACATACGGTCACCTGTCAGATCATGCTCCTCACCTGAAGAATATCCACCCCGAGCGCGCCACCTGAATAATCTCCACTCCAACGCTACCGGGAGTTGAAAATTACGGAACAAAACAAATCGGGATTCCCTAAGGCCTTACGAAAGTCACGAGGTCTTTCCACTTTTCAGCTGGCCTTGAGGCCGAGGCAGGTTTGAAGTCCGAGGCTGAGGCCTGCAAAATATGCCCGAGGCCAGGCCTCAGGCCTGTCTGGTCAACACTGAAAATTCATATGATGCGCGACTTTTGCGCCACCTGCGTGTGTGTGGTTTTATCAAATTATGTTTCATAAATTATTATATATATTCAGGATGTGAAAGTGAGCCAAAAAAGTCCTTATGAACATAAATCCGCAATCGCTTCGTTTCCGAGATCATTGCTTTTTCGCCGAGGACGATCCAATTAAAATGAAAGTTATTAAAGTTTATCGAAGTTTATTTACAACAAGTGCTCAAAATGGTTTCCCCGCATTAGAGTACATATGCTCGTTGAAAATTTTGCCGTATACGTTCAAAAACACCTACATAGTTGCGTATTGTTTCTAAACAATCTTGAATACGTTGCCACAATTCATCTTGCGTTATTAACCTCTCTCTCGCATAATCAAGATTTTTTAAATAACCACATAAGAAAAAGTCAATTTCATTTAGGTCCGGAGACTTGGGCGGCCAATCGACGGGACCATACCGCCCAATCCACCGCTAAGGATTTTGAGCACTTTTGCTGTAGATAAACTTTGATAAACTTTAATAACTTTCTTTTTAATTGGATCGTCGTCGGCGAAAAAGAAATGTGTATCGGAAACGAAGCGATTGTGCATTTATGTTCATAGGGACTTTTTTGCTCACTTTGACGTCCTGAATATGTATACTAATTATGAAACCTAATTTGATAACACCCTGCGTATATATATATATGCGCCTCGGTGGTGTAGTGGTTAGCACCACTGATGACGAATCCATTGGCTCCGGAATCAAGATCCGGTGACGGCTGGCGGCGCGCAGCAAAACCCAGCTGTTTATCCTTCCACACGATAAAAAAAAAATTGGTTGGTAGATAAATAAGGTACCTTGGGTAGCCTCGTAGTTAAGACGCTGGGCTGCTGGTGGGGCGTGGTTCGGATTCCACGTTCAACTGTAGGTGGAGTGACACGCTTGACCTTCGTCAGAATGAACAATTCGGGAGGAAGCAAAACCAAAGTTAACTAAGGTGATATAGGATGAATTTCACACTTAAACACATGAAATGAATGATTGATGCAAACCTACAAGGAAAAAGAATAAAACATTCCAAGGCCTTTCGTGTATCAGCAGTGCACCTCGTCATTCCCTGACGAGGTGTACACACGAAAGGTCTTGAATAATTTTTTTTCTTGTGGGTTTGCATCATATATATATACACACTGTGCGTGTGCGTGCGTGTGCATGTGCGGGCGCGAGCTCCCGAGAAAAGTTAAATTGTTTTTACTGAACGCATGAGTACGCAGTATAGGTACTGAAAATGAGTAACTAAAAAGAAACAAAGATTTTGCCCGTAATATATTTCAAACCAAATTACCGACCAGACCTTAATTAATAAACGTGTAAATTAATTAAAAAATGATTTATGGCTGAATATTGATAACCATGAAAAGGTTAAAAGAAGTCTACGGATTTTTATCTACCGAATGTCAAATAGCGTAAAAAATGGTTCCGTCTTTTACGCACGCCATACGCGTGAAACCTCAAATTGCCACATGAAATTTCACCTTTTTTTTTTTTTAACCCGAATCAGTCAATATGGAAGGCCATTGTTGCTAACGTAAAGTGCACATAAAAAAAAGTATTTTAAATTATCGACTTGAAATCGAAATTATTATATTTTTAATGGAAGAAATGGGGTCTATTTCATTCAATTCGAGTTGGTTGTAACGAACCCACAACTTACAAGTGGATTGTTTTCTATTCGAATTTAAATTAAAAAGTTCGACTCATTTTAATATGATGATAATAGTAGTAGTTATTATTATTATTATTATTATTATTATTATTATTATTTTTTTTTTTCTTCTTCAAACACCCAATTTCCCATTCAGTAATTTACTATTTTTCTTCGTAAACACTTACCTTAAATGCGAGAAAATTCATTGTCGCCAAAATCCTCCCTTCCAAAAAAATTCTATTCACTCAACAGTATATAATTTAAATTAAATTAATAATGATTATATACAAATTCGGTATATATGTGTATATATATATATATATATAATTTTTTAAAACAGTATGTATATGTATATATATATATATATATTAAGCGAGTTTTTGCTGAAAGAACTTTGTACAGGTGAGCACTTCAATGGACCTCTATCGAGACAAGATGGTCTTGCGCATCTGAAGTATTGCATCGCAGTCTATAATAAATGAGAAATTTTTGCTTTCACTCCGAAGGAAGCGATTTTTTTTAGATAGTTTATTTTATTCTTAGTTTAGAATGATTTAAAAATTTCTCCTTTTTCAGGAGGATAAACGCGAAGACTCGTTTTCAGGTTTCGTGAAAATTTTCTTTCGTTACGGTTTCATGATTAACTTAATGAGATGTTTATGCGTTTTTAACCTGCTTTATCGGGCTTCAATCCAACTCCTGTCTCAGATATTTGACAAAAAATACGATATTTCGAAGTTTTGCATTATGAGAGAGAGATTATTATTATAGATAAAGAGGTATATATATATATATATATACACACACACACAAATGGTTTTTTATAGCAAGTTAACGCTTTGGTTAACCTATTTTTCCAAGTTTAAATTAGTTGTAATTTTGAAATTAAACTATGACATAAAAGGATAAAAAAAAATCTCTGGCGGAATTCGTACATACGTGAAAATAAAGTTGAACAAACCTGAGTAATATACTGCTGCGGATGAATGACCGAGCTAATGTGCATTACAATAAAATAAAAGGTAATTCCTTCAATTACGCAATAATGAAAGAAAAATGAGTAGACAGGGAGGGAGTTATTTTCATCGTTGCAAAATGGAGAAAAGATGTAAGATAAACCACACTTTCTTTCTTGAAACTCGTGGAAAAAATGCCGATGAGAGCATGCGCCATTGTTCCTCGATTATATTAATCACTATCATCCAAATCTTAAATTTACTCTTGAAATGGGAACCGAAAAGGCTCAATCATTGCCTGATGTTCTGGTCATTCGCTCTCCAGATGGTTTTTCTAGTTCGGTTTATAGGAAGAAAACTACTACTACTCATGGAATGAATTATAAATACACCGAGCTTATCATATTTGCTCAGATTGGCTCCCGTTCCATAGAGAGATCAGTTACCTCCGGCAGTTATTTAACCAAAACCTATACCCAATACATTTATTTGTTAAGTCTCTCAACCGTTTTCTCCAAAACCTTTTTCAGCCTCAACATTCCTAAGTCCTTTCATCAGTGTTTAAACTTATTAATAGTAATTCCTCCTCCATCAATAATATCTGCCGTTATAAGGAACGCCTCCCTTCGCTCGTCAGGTCCTCTGTAATATACCTCTACGCGTGTGCGAACTGTAATGTCCGCAACGTTGGTCAAACTGGCCCGCAACTTAAACAGAGAATTGATAAACATAGGAGACTTTTCCATCGGACTTGCCGCCCCCTGTCTAATCTAGAATATTCCGTTATTCGCAATCACAGCGAATCAGTCGACCGTCCAATAAACGCTAATCACTTCTCTGTTCTACCATCCAAATCTATCGAAGTTGACAAAGATCACAGTCTTTATACATTAAGAATCTGACTCCTTCATCAAATGCACAAAATTTATCCGTTAAACTACTAGTCACTCTATCGACAGCCAACCAACTGCTTTCTGCCCCCTTTTCTCTTGCTGCTAATTTTTCTGGTCACTCCTTCCATTGCCTTTGATCTGTGATCATGTCCATTTTGGGTAAGCTTTTATGTATAGGGTGTTTCACAACCGGTCTGCCATACTTTGGGGGGTGATATCGAGTAAAAGAGTTAACACAACATAGGTGCTATTTCCAACCGTTGCGGAGCTACGGACGTTTTAAGATGTGCAAGCAACAAATCCCTACTTGTGTGTAATTCGATAGATGGCAGCACTAGTGGTAGTTTTGTTTAACGAAGTTACCACTACTAATCCTCAGCTTTTTCTTTTAGTTGGTTCTGATCTGTGGCACGAGACATTGTGTTGCTCTAAGGTGAACAATCAAAATGAATCAACAGTTCACACCCGCTGAATACGCTGATATCCATTTTATTTATGGATTCTGTGATGGTAACAGCAGAGCGGCGGTTGAGGAATATCGAAGACGTTTTCCGAACCGCCAAATACAGAACAGGCAAGTGTTTAGTGACATAAACCAGGGATTAAGGGAAACGGACAATTGTTCCACGTAACCAACATGTAGCACGACGGCCCGTTGCTGTGGAGGAGCGCATACTGGACCTAGTACAACGTAGCCCAACTACCAGTGTTCGAAGGATTTCTAGACGAATTCGTGAATCCGCATCGCGTGTATGGCGTTGCAAATGATGAGGGTTTGTATCCCTATCATTTGCAACGTGTGGAAGCTCTTCAACCGGATGATTACGAGAAACGTGTTTTAATTTTGCCAGTGGATGGTTTTGCATCGCCAAATTCTTAATCGCATACTGTTTAGTGAAGCACAATTCATTCGGGATGGAATTAACAATAGACGAAATTCCCACTTGTGGTCTGCCGATAATCCCCACGGTATCGTTGAAGGAAACTTTCAACATCGATTCTCGGTGAATGTTTGGATGTTTGGTGCGATGTAATTGGAGATCAGCTGATTGGACAGTTCGTTTTGGACCAACGATTAACTGCTGATATTTATCTGAACTTCCTGACGAACGAATTGCCGCTTTTGATGGAGGACGTGCCCTTGGAGACAAGGCACAGGATGTTCTTTCAGCACGATGGGCGCCGCACATTTTGGTCGTCATGTTACGGATTATTGAATCAGCGGTACGGGAATTGTTGGATTGGTCGTGCTGGTCCAATATCGTGGCCCCCGAGATCTCCGGACCTAACCCTGTTAGATTTCTTTTTATGGGGCCTTATGAAAGGGATGGTCTACAAGATCAAAGTACAAACGAGAGAGGAACTCTTGCGTTGGATTATGAATGCCGCTGCTTACATACGAGAACACCCCGAAATGATTCAATGGGCTCTTGTTTGGAACGAGCAAAGCTGTGCATTGAAAACTGAGGTGAACATTTTGAACAATTATAAGGTGTATCTCATAAAATGTAGCAATAAATACATCAGATTAATACGCTCATTTATTTTTTTTCCATGCACTTTAAAACGTCCGTAGCTCCGCAATGGTTGGAAATAGCATCGATGTTGTATTAACTTTTTTACTCTATATCACCCCCCAAAGTATGGCAAACCGGTTGCGAAACACCCTGTATATATGTATATGTAGAGACCGACCGGAAATTCTTTTCCTCACGTCCACAAACATCCGGGAATCATCAGAAATCGAAAAACACACGTGGTGTTCAAGGAGAGAAAAATAAAAGGATGTTTGTCTTCTCCCAAAAGGCCCGCGAAAAGTTAGCATCTTCCGAGCCTATATAAGCCATAGTTCACTAAACTCGTCCTCGCTTTGCTCGTTACTCCTCGTGAATCTCCTCTTTCACGTAGCGCCGTTCGACCTCAGCCGGCCTCAGTCCCTCAAGCAACACCTCAACAATACACGAACCTACAGACTCGACACGACCATTACAGTGGCATTACACCCTTCAATACAAACCAGACCACTAAGATCATAAAAAACATTAAGAATTCGAAGGCTACTGGACCAGACAACATATCTAACATACACCTTAAACACTTGGGCCCACAGGGAATACTAGCTCTCACAAACATCAGCACATGCTCATACCAACACTGTATTATTCCTAACATATGAAAACAAGATAAAATTATTACACTACTCAAACCAAACAAAAATCCAACAGAACCAGTTTCCTATAGATCCGTTACTTTACTATGCACACCTTCCAAAGTAACGGAAAAACTAATCTTACAAATCACCAACCCACACATAACACTCACCTACTCAACATGGATTCAGGGTATCCGGACAACTGCCCCCTGGACAATTGCCCCAACAAGCTTGCATATATTTTCGACATTTTTGTTGAGTTTGAACGACGGTTCAGGATCGACCTGCGGTCGACCCCTCTGCAGCATCCCGCCTCATTTGCGGGACTTGGTGAAGGAGGGAATTGCTCTCTGATCGCCTCCTGCCCTCGTAGCCAGCCACGCATGGCTGGTCAGGGACTTTGCACAAGAATCTGACCAGCTGGTTCTTGAAGTTATTCAGGTTGGTGTGCTGGAGATTCCTCACTTCTTTTGGAAGGACATTGAAAAGCTTTGGGCCCCGTATTCTGAGGGTATTTTCCATCCTCGTTTTCATGGCTCCTTGTCCCACCGCAGCTGGGACCGTACAAAATCTGCCTCTTCTCTCATTCCAGTTTGTTTCTATTTCATTTCTGAGGTTAGGGACAGAGCCCTCAAGTATGTTCCAATGTATATTATTGTGTACCGCTCTCGCCTTCTTTCAAGAGAGTAGAGTTCCAGGGATTGTAGTCGAGACCAGTAGTCTTCACCTTCCGTTTCCTCTATCTTAGACGTAAAAGTCTTTGTATAGCTTCAATGCTCGCAATGTCTCTTTTTCTGTGTGGGCTTGTGAGTACTGAGCAATACTCAATTATTGGTAGGACTAGACTCTTCCATAATTTGAGCATGATGTTTGCTTTTCTGCTCGGAAGCTCCTCCAGATGATTCCCATTATTTTTCTAGCCGTTGTGATTTTGATTTTATAGTGCTCTCTGAATTTTGCATCCGACGACATTATTACTCCAAGATCCCTGACTGTGGATTTGGTGTTATCTCTTTGGCTTGCGGAGTTTTGTACCCTTTTTCTGTAGCTCTTTGTTATTACCATATCTTAGAATTTGGAATTTTTCTTCGTTGAACTTCATATTGTTGTCTTCTGCCCACTGGAATAATGTTTTCAATGTCGTTTTGTAGTTTTCTTACGTCATCTTCGTTCAATATTTCATTACATATCTTCGTGTCATCTAGCATGATACAATACTGTCCTTAATATCTGTATCAATATCTGCAATCATTATTATGAACAGCAAGGAGCTAATACTGTCACTTGTGGGACAGAGCTCACGACTTCCGAGACTTCCGATTTAACTCCGTTTACCACCACTCTTTGCGTCCTTTGCGTCAAGAAATTAAATATCCCCCTTCTAGCTTTCCAGTAATTCCTGTATCCTTAAGTTTGTGTGCTATGATTCCATGGTCACATTTATCGAAGGCTTTAGCAAATCAGTATATATTACATCAATGTTTTGTCCTCGACACATGTTCCTAATATTTTCTCCTGGTGGTCTAGTAGCTGTGACAGGCATGATCTACCCGCCCTGAAGCCATGTTGATTTGGGTTGTACAAGTCTTTTTCTTGTAGGTAGTAGGTAATTTTGGCTCTAATTATGCGTTCAAAACACTTTATAAGGTGTGAGGTGAGAGCCACTGGCGATAATTTTTGGCATTGCTCTGTTACCACCTTTAAATAGGGGGGCAATATATATATATCTATTATATATATATATATATATATATATATATATATATATATATATATGAGTGTGTAGCGTGCTGCCTACACTCTTCGCGAATCAATGCTTGTTGCAGCATCGATGAATGACGTCATGGTAGTTTGATGTTCTATGAACTAGATCACACCACCAGTGACGTCACAGGGGCCTAACGCTGTCTACCAATGGGAGCGCAAGAGCAGTGATATATATATCAGGTCATCCCATAAGTAATGTCGTTTTTACGATAGATTAAGTTTAAACTAGTCCTACTCGGTTTAAGCATAAATTTCCGAAGGTTATATCTAAGAGGAGATCTGTCGGTGTTTCGCTACATACTTTACAGACCTTGACCAGTGAAGACGTGTGTTTTGTTTTATGTGAACCCCTCATAAACATGGCGTATCAGAAGAGCATATCAGGCATAATGCTTTAAGAGTCCAAAAAAGGGAATAGTGCTACTGAAGCAACGCGAAACATTCAGGACATTTATGGCAGCGATATTCTGCATGTGAGGAAATGTCAAAGATGGTTTCAAAAGTTTAGGAATGGTGACTGCTGTTTGACAGATGCAGCACACTCTGGACGCCCTGCTGAGTTTGATGATGACCTGCTGTTAGCCGCACTTGAAGAAGACTGTTCAACAACTGTCGAAGAATTGGCCCAGAAACTCAATTCATCCCCGTCCACCATCCATCGACATTTGCAACAACTCATCATTACAACACATTCTACACTCTGCCCCAACAGCCTTAGGCACATTTACAGAAATTACAAGAAAGCTGATTGGGAACAGTTCAAAATACAGACTGAGGAACAATTCACCACATTAAACAGCACACCCATCATAAACACCAATACAACACTCAAGACATTTAATCAGATCATCAATAATGCAAACAAATACATACCGAAGGGCAACATTAGGAAATACAACCCAAATTACACTAGAGAAATAGCCCACCTTATAAGGCAACGTAACAACCTCAAATAAACACAAACCCCACACACAGAAGCCATAAAACAGCAGATACAACAGCTCAACACAGAAATAAACAACAAACTCAAAGAAAAACAAACAAACATTCCGGGAGTTCATAACAACATTAGACCACTCCACAGATACATCCAGGCTATACAAGACTATAAACGGCATTACCCACTCTAACAGCGGCATTCACACCTCACACGCGGCTATCTGTCGCAGCCAAAATAATATCCCAACATACACACAACAAGCTAACATTCTAGTTAATCACTACGCAAAGATAAGTCACTTAAACAGAGACAACAACCAGAAACATGCAGACAGACAAACAGCCAGACACAAGAAAACCTTAGACACGACACAACCATTACACCCTTCAATACAGACCAGACCACCAAGATCATCAAAACCATTAAGAATTCGAAGGCTACTAGACCAGACAACATATCTAACATACACCTTAAACACTTGGCCCACAAGGAATACTAGCTCTTACAAATATCAGCACATATTCATACCAACACTGTATTATTCCTGACATATGGAAACAAGGTAAAATTATTACACTACTCAAACCAAACAAAAATCCAACAGAACCAGCTTCATAAACCCATTACTTTACTATGCACACCTTCCAAATAACAGAAAGACTAATCTTACAAATCACCAACCACACATACACTATCGCCTACTCACATGGATTCATACCTCACCACTCAACCACGACATTATTCACTAACCTCACGCAGCACATCATGGATGGCATCAACTCCAGACGACCACTCAACGTACAATTAGCAACAATAGACATTAGTAAAGCATTTGATGCTATCCCACGCCCTTCTCATAAAAAATACTAAACACAAACATGCACAATAACACCAAAAGGTGGCTGAGCAACTATCTTTCAGGAAGATACTCATATGTCACATTTAATGGCAAGTCATCCAAAAACAAATTTTTCCTAACGGGGTCCCTCAACGACTGTTCTCTCACCAACACTGTTCAACTTATACATGCATGACATTCCAACACCCATAGATAACAAGCTTACCTTATCATTATATGCAGATGACATCACTCTAACATCCACATAAATTAAATGAATTTAAGGCGGTAATTTATTCCGGCAACTATGATATAGTTGCTATCACTGAAACTTGGTTAAATACCGTGACTCGGGACTTGTTGGGGGAACTTGATATACCGGGTTTTAAAATCTTTACTAATGATAGGTTACATAGATTTGGAGGCGGCGTTTTGCTGTACATTCGTAATTCCCTTAGGGCTATCGAGGTTAAGTTAGATTTTCCGGCAGCAATTAATGCGATCTGTGTTGAAGTTAGGGCGCGTAGTATTAGTTTTAATTTTGTCGTTGTTTATAGACCTCCCGTTCAACCCCTCGATATAGATACTAGATTTTACTCACTTCTTGGTAATTTTATTGACAATCGGAATAGTATAATTGTCGGAGACTTTAACTGTCCTAATGTTAATTACGAGAATTTTACGGGTAACGAAGAGGGTTTGAGACTGGTTGAGTTTATGGACGATAACTTTTTACGACAGATAGTTACCGAACCAACGCGCGGTGATAATATCTTAGATTTGGTGATGACGAACGGCGAGAATATAGTCGAAAGTTTAGAAGTAGGCGAGAGTTTAGGATGTAGCGATCATCAAATTCTTAGGTTTAAGTTATTGATAGAAAACACACAGGATAGTAACGTAATAGAAGTCCCTGATTTTCGTAGGGCTAATTTTGATAGTTTTGCTGATAGGATGAGAGTAGTGGACTGGGATAACTTATTTATGGGTAATGATACAAATTTGCGTTGGGTGGCGTTTAAAGAAAGTTTTAGGAATATTGAAAGGGAGTTTATTCCTCGTAGGCCCAAGCGCGTTAGAAATCGTGGTAGGCCGAAGTGGTGGACTAGGGAAGTAGGCGAGTTCATAAACGAGCGTAATAGAGCGTATAGACTTAACAAGCGCAATGGCCAGGTAGCTAACTTTAATAGATATATCGAGCTTAGACGTCAGGTTAAAAGATCAGTTAGGAATGCCAAGCGTAATTTAGAGATAGTTATAGCTGCGGATAGTAAACATAATCCAAAAAAGTTTTTTGAATACGTAAATAATCGTAAGCCGGTAAAGGATAACATAGGCCCTCTATTGGATGTAAATGGCGCTTTGGCTTCTGACGCTCAGGCGATGGCGGGTATTTTCAATAACTTTTTTGCGACAGTTTTTACCGTAGAGGACGTAAATAATGTCCCCGACGTTGACGATATCGTTCCATTTAGTAGCGAGACTATTTTAGATGAAATAACTGTTTACGAGGCTGAGATTGCGCATTATATCGATAGGCTAAAAGTTAGCAAGGCTCCAGGCCCTGACGCTTTTTATCCTAGACATTTGAAAGATTTGAAAGACGTTATCGTAGGCCCCTTAGCGAAGATTTTTAATCAGTCACTCGAAACGGGGATTATTCCTGAAGACTTCAAATTAGCTAACGTCACGCCTATTTTTAAAAAAGGCGACCGCGCGGTAGCTAGCAATTATAGGCCCATTAGCTTAACGTCAATTGTCGGTAAACTTTTGGAATCCGTAGTTAGGGATCGTATTATCGATCACTTAGAAAGTAGGGGTTTGATTAATAGTAGTCAGCACGGGTTTCGACGCCATAGGTCTTGTTTAACAAATTTGTTAGAATTTTATAACGAAATAGTGCGCGAATACGATAGGCATAGGGCAGCTGACGTTATTTATTTAGATTTTAAAAAGGCGTTCGATACAGTTCCGCATAGGAGACTAATTGCGAAGGTTAAAGCGCACGGTATCCGCGGTCAGGTAGCTAACTGGTTAGAAGAATGGCTTCGTGCTAGGAGGCAGAGGGTCGTAGTTAATGGTAGTGAATCGGGGTGGTTAGAGGTAGGTAGTGGTGTCCCACAGGGTTCAGTGTTAGGCCCATTGTTATTCGTAATTTACATTAACGACATAGATGTAGGATTGATTAGTAACGTGTCAAAATTCGCGGACGATACTAAAATAGGCGGTAAGGTTGTTAACGAGGACGATAGAAATAGGATCCAAGACGATGTAGATAGGATTATGGAGTGGACGGATAAGTGGCAGATGCAATTTAACGTAGATAAATGTAAAGTTTTGCATATAGGTTCTCGCAACAATAATTACGTGTACACGATGGATGATAGGGATTTAGCGAGCGTTGACGAGGAAGTAGATTTAGGCGTACGCGTAACTAAAGATTTAAAGGTTAGGAACCAGTGCCTGGAGTCTTGCGCAAAAGCTAATAGGATGTTAGGCTTCATAGCGCGTAATTTCGAATTTAAATCGAAGGATATTATATTGCCCCTTTACAAGTCCCTAGTCAGGCCTCATTTGGAATATGCCGTTCATTTTGGTGCCCGTACTTGCGTGAGGATATTGATAGGTTAGAAAGGGTTCAGCGTCGTGCCACGAAACTTATTCCGGCATTGCGCAATAAGCCTTATGAAGATAGGATTAAAGTGTTAGACTTGTATTCACTCGAAACTAGGAGATTAAGGGGGGAGCTTATTGAAGTTTTCAAAATCGTTAATAACATCGATAACGTAAATTTTGACAAATTGTTCACTTTCGATAATAGTAATACTCGCAATAACGGATTCAAGTTGCGTGGCAGACGTTTCATTACTAATATCGCTAAAAACTTCTTTACGTTTAAAGTAATTGATAAATGGAATAATCTTCCCGCGTCAGTCGTTCATTCTACCAGCGTTAATGTGTTTAAGAACCGTCTTGACAGACATTTTAAAAATATTAACGTTGTTTAAAATTAAAAAAGAAAGTTAACAACAGGAGCTCTGGTGGTGGTGCTCGAGGATGAGTCTGTTGACGATGAATGCCAGCTTGTGACATGCCAGCGTGTGATGCCAGCAATAAAAAAAAAAAAAAAAAAAAAATTAGACTAACACGAATGTAGATGTAGCTCATAGCGTAAACTAACCCACTTTTTGTTTAACTTTACCTACTTTTTTTTTTTTTTCTTATCCTCCTTACTTTGCATGTCTCTAACTCTTTTCTTGCATGTTTGTAGTTTGCATGGTATGACAGTGAGTTAAGACTGTGTTTGCATGGTTTGTAAGCGTTCTTATTTTACTTCTTTTCATCTTCACCCCTCTCCTATATTCTCCGACTATTTTTCTGACTTGTCGGCAGTGGCCGGCGGTTGATGATGGTGAGACTTTTTCCCTCTTTTTCTGAATGAATGTTAACCCACGAATGATAGGTGTTGCTCCTTACTTAACCCCTTATTCTCCTCTCTTCTCTTAACCCCCTACTCTCTCCTTTCTCTCGGGCTAGCCTTAGAGTGGATCTTAGGGTCTTTGTTAGCCTTAGCTTCTGTAGATCTTCTGTAGAACAACATCGACACCGCTACAAATAACCTACAAACATACATAAACAGTATACAAGACTGGCTCACACACAATAGACTCAAAGTAGCGCTCACAAAATCAACCATCACCTTGCTTACAAGCAACACAAAAGAACACCAGGTAATTCCACAGCTTACACTAAACAACATCAACATTCCACACACTCACAGGACTAAAATACTTCGGGTCACATACAACACATCATTATCTTTTGCAAACCACATTCAGGACATTAAAAACAAATGTACGTCAAGACTTAACGCGCTTAGGGTACTAACAGGCACAAACTTTGGACACCAGCAGGAAACAACATCACTCATATACAAACAATATATTCGCTCAGTTATGGACTATGCTAGCCCATGCTGGGCACCCATTATCTCAAACACACACACAAACACCTTACAGACAATACAAAACAACGCACTTCGTATCATTACAGGATGCACTCAAACAACACCAATAGAATACCTGCACACAGAAACAAAAATACTGAAAGTTAGGGAACATTTAGACATGAGGGGAACACAATTCATGGCAGCAGCGACAACTAACCCACAACACCCTTGCCACTACATGTATAATCACGCACCGACACCTCGCACCATTAAGGTAACACCAGAGAGACATTATAACCAAATACTCCATTCCATACCACGCCCTACAGACATCACACAGTACAGAAAACACATGCACACACACCTAACCCACAAAGCACTGACACGACTCGGTCCGAATGCGGTCCTAGGTGCGAAGCCGCCACCCATTAACAGGTCAGAGATGAGCCTGAGCAGATCGGATCGAGTTAACTTAGCACGATTCAGATGTGGACATCACCCCAACTTACGGACATATAAACGCAGACTAGACAACTCCATAGACGACACCTGCCACCTGTGCCAGGACACACCACAAACAATTCTACACATTATGACAGACTGTACCGCTCTAGCACAACAACGAACACAACACAACATCACTAGTGCGCTGAACCTCTGGTCCACTCCGAAGAGGGCGATCGGTTACCTCCGTGCCGCCGGCTTGCTCGATCAGGGTGGGGTGATCGGCTAAACAACAACAACAACAACAACAACAACTCGGGAAAGTACCTAAGTTAGGAAAATGGGTGCCACATGAATTGTCGATCGACAATCTGAGGGTGCGGGTAAACATTAACACAGCTCTTCATTCCCGTGAACTCCAAGATCCGTTTTTGCACTGTTTAGTGACTGGTGATGAAAAGTGGATACTGTACCAGAATGTTAAGCGCCGTCGACAGTGGGTTTGTGCCGGAGAACCAGCGACACCACAGCCAAAACCAAATCTTCACCCTCGGAAGGTGTTGCTTAGTGTTTGGTGGGATAAAGGTGGTGTAATACACTTTGAAACCTTACCACACAACCAAACAGTCACCACTCAAGTCTACTGTCAACAACTGGATCGATTGAACACTGCACTAAAAGAAAAGAGACCTTCTTTGGTTAATCGGAAAGGAATCGTGTTCCACCACGACAACGCACGTCCTCATACCACTCGGATCACTTCTGCAAAAATTGAGGAGCTTGGGTGGGAAAAACTTCCACATCCTCCATATTCTCCAGCTCTTGCGCCTTCAGATTATCATCTCTTCAGGAGTCTGCAAAACTATCTTGACGAGAAACAGTATCCTTCTTTAGATGACCTGCACACCAGTCTCTGTACGTTTTTTGCCTCAAAACCGCCTGAATTTTATAAACATGGCATTGAAAAGCTTGTAGGACGTTGGCAGAGTGTCATTGATTCCGATGGAAAATATATACTAAATTAAAAAGTTTTAGTTGAGTTTTTTTGGTCCTTCAAATTCCGATCCAGAAAACGACATTACTTATGGGATGACCTGATATATACAGGGTGGGCCGTAAGTTTCCATACATAGGAAAAATAAACATTTTGTTATGGACAACCATTTTTATTTATATAATATGCTCTACATGGTTGCCATTGTTTTGAAAACACATTTCAATAGGTGTTCCCCACTGTTGATGAACACGCATTAGCACAGTTGACGTTATGCTTGTAATGGCGTTGGTGATACGTTCCTTTAGATGATTTATGTCTCGTATCTTTTCTTGATACACCATGGCCTTCAAGTGCCCCCAAAGATAGAAATCAAGGGGGGTGAGATCTGGGGATCTGGGAGGCCACTCCACAGGACCACGCCGACCAATCCAAGCATCCGGAAACTGCTGATCCAAATACCGACGCACGTGAAGACCATAATGAGGTGGAGCTCCATCTTGCTGGAAGTAAACTGGGAAGTTACCTTCCTCGTTTAGCAGGGATGGGAAAATCTCTTCTTGCAACATGTTAAGATACCTTTCGGCATTAAGATTTCCACTGACAAAAATTGGTCCAATAATTCTGTCACCCCATATCCCGGCCCACACCATCACTTTACCGGCACCTTGCATCTTCGTC
This sequence comes from Bathynomus jamesi, assembly GCA_023014485.1. Taxonomy (NCBI): domain Eukaryota; kingdom Metazoa; phylum Arthropoda; class Malacostraca; order Isopoda; family Cirolanidae; genus Bathynomus; species Bathynomus jamesi. Next base: position 158,875 of record JAJOZX010008005.1, on the reverse strand, counting down.
GGACTCAGCCAGTTAGGGTTAGCATTACTCCAATAACGTATGTTTTGCCGATTAACCTCTCCATTGACGTAAAAATTTGCTTCATCAGTAAACAAGATCTTACGTCAAACGCATATTCTTAGAGTATCTGAAACATAAAAACAAACGTTTAATTTTTCCTATGTATGGAAACTTACGGCCCACCCTGTATATATATATATATATATATATATATATATATATATGATGCAAACCCACAAGGAAAAAGAAAAATGATTCCAAGGTCTTTCGTGTATTCAGAAGTACACCTCGTCAGGAATGAAGGGTGGAGGCGAGATGCAACTAGACAGAAAAATAAAAGGATTAACACATGACTAATAAGAGTTGATTAAAGGCAAAAGGTATTTTAACAGGATATTGTCAATTTTATACATTTTCGCACTGTTACTGAAATTATTCTCGTTCTCATTAAAAAAACACATGTGGCAGCATGTGGAATATGTATGATCGTGTAGTCGGAGATTTACCTCGCACCAACAACTCCTTGGAAGGATGGCATAATCATATGCAAGCTAACATTACTTCATTCCATCCAAATGTCTGTAAATTTCTTGGTGTTGAAGAAGGAGCAGACACTGACCAACATCACCATCAACCACATGATTGCAGGAGATGCAGCACCACCTAAGAAGAAACGTTATCAAAATTCGACAGTCAGAATAGCAACCATCGTACAAGACTTTGAGAACCGACATGTGATGGACTTTTTGAGAGGAATAGCCCATAACTTGCAATTTTAGTGTAATATATTATGTCAGTGAGTTTTTAAATACTGAGTATGACTGATCCACAATTGTTTTACTTATCCACAATTTTTTATCAGTTTTAATAATTACAGATTTGTAGTGTTAAAAAATTGTGTGTGTGATTTGTGCATTTCGTGTTTACAATTATTATTATGCATAACAAATAAAACATGAAAATAAAGCATTAACTTTTATTTTCCCCTCTCTGTTCAGTCGATTCTATGTTTTATGCTAGGCAATAGGGGGCAATTGTCCAGGGGGAAGTTGTCCTAGAACCTGGATTCAGACCTCGACATTTAACCACGACATTACTCACTAACCTCAGGCAGTACATCATGGATGGCATCAACTCCAGACGACCAGCTCAACGTACACTATTAGCAACAATAGAAATTAGTAAAACATTTGATGCTATCCCACGCTTCCCTCTCATAAACAAAATACTCAACACAAACATGCACAATAACACCAAAAGGTGGCTGAGTAACTACCTTTCAGGAAGATACTCGTATGTCACATTTAATGGCAAATCATCCAAAAACAAGCTTTTCCCGAACGCGGTTCCTCGAGGCTCTGTTCTCACCAACACTGTTCATCATACATGCATAACATTCCGACACCCATAGATAATAAGCTTACCTTGTCATAACGCAGCCATGAAAATCTTGAGCTTCACATTGTGTCAAGATTTGTGAAGCTTAAGATTGTCATGACTATAATTTTATTAACCAAATAATTGAACCCCCAATAATTGGAGAACCTACACAAGGTTTTCATGGTTGCGTTCTTTTCTATAGTTTTATTGACAAAATAATTGAAACCCCAGTAATTGGGGGACGATTTGAATAATTAAAATTTAATACAATCAGCCGACCCCAAACAAGTGCTGAGCATAAAATAGTGTTTGCTACTGGTTTTTCTTTATTTCTATTTCAAATTGAAGCGGCTTTACAAAACCAAAATTACCTCCAGAAAAAACAAAAATACTAAAAACAACTTTATTATCCAGCATATAAGCCTAGCATCGCGGGCAAAAACAACTAGTTTTTATATATTTCAAACGTATAGGAGAGTATACAGTACCCATACCAATACATCATCAAACGTTTGTTATAGCTATACCGCTCTGCTATCTATGGCATGCATTTATTTATTTCATACATCTTCTTATAAGTTTTCATTGGTTCGTGGATAGATTTCCTTTATTTGGAAATATTTTCGTTAATAAATATAATATCGAAGCCTGTCCATATCTAATCAATCCACGATCGCATTATAAAGTCTAAATAATTTCATGCAAAAGATTTTGAAGCCAGAGAGAAATCGGTACTATTTAAGTTCACGAGGCACTTAGATTTTAAAGGCAGCTTCACAAATGTTAACCATTACCTTTGGATGCAAAGCTCGGCATATTTATGGTTTCGTGCTTTTCTAAATTTAATGATACACTAACTTTTTGTGGGCAAGAAAGGCTTGAATTAAACAGACCACTAAATTGTTTTTGCGAAATGGTTTCGGAGTGGATTTTATTCGAATTTTAACTACCGTACTAGTTAAAGTGGGCCCGAACGGCCTTACTGGCGAGTCAATTATTGGTTCAATAAAACTATAGAAATGAACGCAGTCATGAAAATCATAAGCTTCATAAATTGATACAATGAGTTCGGATGTAAAGGTTAAGATTTTCATTGCTGCGTTCTTTTCCAGCTAAATGGGCCCGTTGGGCCCATTTAGCTAGACCTGCGGTGCTGGGGCCTTCGGCACCAGTAATTGGGTGGGGGGTGTCATTTGTTAAGCTTCACAAAAGTTCTTCGTGAACTTAAAGTAAATATTAAACTTTCACTGCCTTAATAATTTCTTTTCAAAATCTTCGATATCCTATTTCAGCTTTTGAAATAATATTTCTGACAGACTCTGCCTCAATTATATTGTAGATTCGGGAAATTTCCTGTCGTTGTTTTTATCAATGAAATTTAAGTAAAGTTAGGCTCGTTTGGGTTAGGTTAAATTATACCCGGTTAGGTTATACAGATCTACAGAAGCTAAGGCTAACAAAGACCCTAAGATCCACTCTAAGGTTACCCCGAGAGAAAGAAGAGAGTAGGGGGTTAACCCCTTATTCTCTTCTTTTAATAAGTAAGTAGCAAAACCGCAAAACCTCAAAACCTATCATTCGTGGGTTAACATTCATTCAGAAAAAGAGAGGGAAAGACTCGCCATCATCCGCCGGCCACTGCCGACAAGTCGGAAAAATAGTCGAAGATAATAGGAAAGGGGTGAAAGATGAAAAGAAGTAAAATAAGAATTCATACAAACCATGCAAACACAGTCTTAACTCAAACAGTCATACCATGCAAACTGCAGACATGCAAGTAGAGAGGATAAGAAAAGAACGAAAAAAAAATTATAAAGAGTATAACAAAAAGTGGGTTAGTTTACGCTACGAGCTACATCTAAGTTCGTGTTAGTCTAATTTTTTTTTAATATAATTTTGTTGGAGGCATATCACAAGCTGGCATTAATCGTCAACACACTCAAACCTCGACCATTACCCCCAGAGCTCCTATTGTTAATTGTTTTATTATTTTAAACGACGTTAATATTTTTAAAATGCCTATCTAAACGGTTTTTAAACATAGTAACGCTGGTGGAGTTCACGACGGACGCGGGCAGATTATTCCATTTATCAATTACTTTAAACGTAAAAAAGTTTTTAGCGATGTTTGTAATGAAACGTCTGCTACGTAATTTAAATCCGTTATTACGAGTATTGCTATTATCGAAAATGAACAATGTCAAAATTTACGTTATCGATTTTATTAACGATTTGGAAAACTTCAATAAGCTCCCCTCTTAATCTCCTAGTTTCGAGTGAATGCAAGTCTAACTCTTTAATCCTATCTTCGTAAGACTTGTTGCGTAGTGACGGAATTAGTTTCGTGGCGCGTCGCTGAACCCTTTCCAACCTATCAATATCCTCACGCAAATACGGGCACCAAAACTGAACAGCATATTCTAAGTGAGGCCTGACTAGGGACTTGTAAAGGGGCAATATAATGTTCTTCGATTTAAATTCGAAATTACGCGCTATGAAGCCTAACATCCTATTAGCTTTTGCGCAAGACTCCAGGCACTGATTCCTAACTTTTAAATCCTGAGATACGCGTACGCCTAAATCTACTTCCTCGTCAACGCTCGCTAACTGTCTATCATCCATCGTGTACGTGTAATTGTTGTTACGGGAACCTATATGCACAACTTTACATTTGTCTACGTTAAATTGCATCTGCCACTTATTCATCCACTCCATAATCCTATTTATATCGTCTTGGAGCCTATTTCTATCGTCCACGTTAAGGACTTTACCGCCTATTTTAGTATCGTCCCCGAATTTTGACACGTTACTGGTCAAACCTACATCTATGTCGTTAATGTATTAGGGGCACTCAATATATTTTTCCCCACCCTTTTTTCCTAGCTAAATAATAGGCCATGGGGCTGAAATGTCTTTTGGGCCGTAAGTTTGAACTTTCTGCGCGCTTCACATAACCGGATTTTTCCAGTTTGAACCTCCCCTCCTTGCATAAAACCGCTTTCAAACGTCCTTGTATAAAACCGATGGTTAACGCAGTTTCGAAAATGGCGTCTGACAGTGATGTGCGTCGTAAACAGAGCTGTTATCGAGTTCTTAACCGCAGAGAAGGAAATAGTTGTTAATATTCACAAACGTCTACAAAACGTTTACGGAGATGCTGTTGTTGATCGAAGCACAGTTAGACGCTGGTCTGAACGAGAGAGAGAGAGAGAGAGCGCCTCGATGATGAGTCACGCAGCGGTCGCCCGGCATCGGCTGACATCTCACACTGTGCAACGTGCTAACAGCATCATTTGATCATTCGTATACACACACACACACACATACACACACATACAAGGAGCTATCAGTGGAGCTAGGAATTAGTGAAGGAAGTGTGAATACGATAAATCAGCAACTGGGATACTCCAAAGTGTGTTCACGGTTTGTTCCTCGCGAACTGACTGAAGATCACAAAGCCCAAAGAAAAGAAATTGCTTCTGAGTCGTTGGTTCGATACGAGACAGAAGGGGATGACTTCCTCTCACGAATTGTGACTAGGGATGAGACTTGGGTACACCACTTTGAACTTGAAACAAACTCCAATTCATGGAGTGGCATCACGCAGACTCCCCACGCACGAAAAAGTTCAAAATGGTTCCCTCTGCAGGAAAGGTTATGGCCACCATCTTCTGGGATATGAAAGGGGTGATTCTGGTGAACATTATGAAGAAAGGACAAACAATCAACTCAGAGGCATATATTACTACCCTACAGAGACTCCAGAGACGTATAAAGCGAGTTCGACCGGAGAGAAAACTGGAAGACGTCCTTCTTTTGCACGATAACGCAAGACCACATAACAGTTTGCAAACAAGAGAGGCCATCACAAAAATGCGCTTGACTGTGTTACCCCACCTCCATACAGCCCGGATCTGGCACCCTGAGATTTCCATTTGTTTGGGCCAATGAAGGATGCTATTGGTGGAAGAAAGTTTCAGTGTGACGATGAGGTTGTTGAGGAGATTAAGAGGTGGCTCCAGCGGAAGCCAGCGGACTTTTACCAGCAAGGAATAAAGGCCCTTGTTTCAAGGTGGAGGAAAGCCGTAGAAAAGGATGGAGACTATGTGGAAAAAGAAAAACTTGTAAAAAAGGTGTGAAACTCGTGTACAACAAAATTTCTAGAACTTACAAGGAAACTTGGAAAGAAAAAAAAATGTGGGCAAAATATATTGAGTGGCCCTCGTAGATTACGAATAGCAATGGGCCTAACACTGAACTCTGAGGGACACCGCTACCTACATCCAACCACCCCGATTCCCTACCATGAACAACGACCCTCTGTTTCCTGGCACGAAGCCATTCCCCTAACCAGTTAACTACCTGACCGCGTATACCGTGCGAAATAGGTTGGAATAGGTCTGATTAGGTTAGATTAAATGAAATCCTTTTGGGTTATGGTAGATCATTTTATTTTTGCTCGCGCAAGTTCAAAAGCTTTCTTGGAAAAAGAGTTATTTGATAATAATTACTCGACGTCTTAAGAATTTGGTCCGTTAGTAAAAATTTTTTTTTCCAAAAGGTGCCAGTGACAGATATGTTACGTAAGAACGAGGCAGGAAAGAAAGGGTCATGGAAGTTACTACAGGACCCCGATAAAGAAAGTAAACAGTAACCGAGACTCTTAATCGTTTTAAAGATACTGTAATCTTCATGAAGACTGAATATAATGTATCATTACACTTATTTTAAAGAGTTCATTACTGTGAAGTATCATGAAGTCCGCCGTTTCAAATTTCACAGTAGTTTAATAAAATAAGAAAAACGATACAAGCAAAAAAAAAAAAATTACACGAGTAAAATACACACACACACACACACACACACGAGTAAAATATATATAATATAGAAAACTAGTAAAATATATATAATGTATATGTATGAGATGATGATGATAATGTCTGATCACGATCGATGATGCTCTGTGTTCGTTTATTATTATTATTATTAATAAATTAAGAGCTGGGCATTTGCGGCATATTTTGCGGTACTGCGGTACTACCAAACTACCAAACCGGCACCAAACCGGTACGCGGAAATTTGAATGCGGTAGCGGTACTGCGGTACTTTCAGCGATCCTTTGCGGTACTGCGTTATGCGGTTCCGGTTTGCGGTTTGCGGTAGTACCGCAGTACCGCAGTACCGCAAAATATGCCGCAAATGCCCAGCTCTGCGCAGCGGTTTATACGCGCCTAAACGGCAACGATAACACTGCCCAACCAAAAAAAATTTTTTTGCTGCTGATTTAATTCTAAGACCTGTTTCTGGATAGTATTGATGTGCTGATTTAAAAAATCACCTTAGATTTTGTCCATCACATCAGGTTTTCGTGCAATGCAATATGCCTATTTTGGGTGATCCATGAAGGGCGCTTATCAAAATTGATGATTTTTGAGACCTGTTAACAGCTGTTTTGCTGTTAAAATTTTATCTGTGGAATACGCAAATCTGTGCGTTAAATCTAAAGGTCATGTACAACATATTAAAATCTTGGGTATCTGTGATTTCCTCAGGTGTGAGCGTGACGTCATGATCTGAGAGAGATTTCCCATTGGCGGAGTGAGAGCAGCCGGGTCCGCTAGTGACGTTACTTGTAAACTTTCAGCAGTTGGGTTGCAACATGAGCATTAACGTTCACTATCTCGACAGTCATCTGGATAAATTTCCAGAAAAATCTTGATGTTAGTGAAGAGCAAGGTAAAAGTTCCACCAAGATATCAAAGTGATGGAAGAACGATACCAAGGAAGATGGGATACCCATATGATGGCTGACTACTGCTGGAGCCTGCAAAGAGATTGTCTTGACATCTCTCATTCTAGGAAGTCCTATAAGAGAAAATTTATCAGCACTGAAAAGTAAGAAAACAAGAAAAAGACAATGTTAAGAAAACTGGTCCCGTGCTTGCTTTAATATGATTCATTTTTTGCTTATTTAAACACTTTTAATCACTTTGTGTCAATATTACCATTGTATATTAAAGTTCACTCCCTGCACAATTGTTTACTTTTCCATGCTGATTCTGAGTATGTAAAAACTTATTTTTTGAAAAGAAAAAAAATTGGGCATAACCCTGCCAAAATGCGATATCTCCAAAATATCCATATTTGATTGCTCGAAAACCTGACGTGATAGGCAAAAACTAAGGTGATTTTTTAAATCAGCACACCAAAGTTACCTAAAAACAGGTGTTAGAATTAAATCAGCAAAATTGGTGTTGGGCAGTGTAATCTGCACCAAATTTGGTATACACGTTAAGGGAGAACAAGGGAAGGTTTTAGTAACATACCCACCCTTCCCAGTACACCCATAGGTTGTGTTCCGAGAGGCTTTTGCTGAGCAAAGCGTAGCGGGCGTTCTTATATACACACACACACACACACACCAAGGTTATCTTGGTTAATCTTGGTTTTGCTTCCTCCCGAATTGTTCATTCTGACGAAGGTCAAGCGTATCACTTCACCTTAGACCTCCAGTTTAACGTGGAATCCAAACCACGCCCCACCAGCAGCCCAGCGTCTTAACCACTATCAACCAAATTTTTTTTTTTTATTTCATGGAAGGATGAACAACTGGGATTTGCCGCGCGCCGCCTGCTGTCACCAGTCTCGATCCTGTGGTTGATGGATTCGTAATTAGCGACGTTAACCAGTACATCACGAAGGGAGTGAAGCAAATTAAATATTCAACATTTATAAAACTAATAAAATAAATTTAATGATACCATAAAAATGTTATCATATACTCATTAATTTTTTGTTGTTTTCCTGATTTACGCATACTTGAATTTCCAATGAACAGAAAAATGACCACATATTTATCGAAGCATATCAAAGAAGCGCATTTTTGTCGTGTGAACAGAGTCCTGCTCACGCTCACCGTTCGGATCACAATATTAAAAGTGACAAATGCATCGTTAAATCCATCATGATAATGTATAAAAAGATGAGTGCACACTTCAATCTGGACACATTTTGTATAAGATGATACCCTTAAGGTATGGGGAAGACAAAAAATGTGAATCTGAGCGCAAGAATTAATGCTTCATTTGACATACAGTATAATAATAATACAACTGTAATTTATTGTTATGTTTAATAATAATTTAAAAAATAGATAAAAATTATATATAGTATGGTTGAACCTGTCAGTGTAATCGCCTTTGCATAGACAGCATAGTGACCACCCGACTAAATTTACCCAGAAAAAAATTATATTTTTAATATAAAATTTTCTCCGGATAATGACCACTTGCATATTGTGGAAAGTGACCAATTTTACCCGGCTAATAATGATTTTTTTAAGCATTTCCATCTGTCAAAGTACTGTGTGTGTGTATATATATATATATATATGAGAGAGAAAGTGTCCTCTTAATTAAGAGATCGCTTTCTGTGTTCTATTCCGTCTTTAATGGCTAAGATATGAAAGGTCACATGATAGGTAGGCAGCAGTGCTCACTGAAGCAAATATAAACTACAAATCTTATTAATATAAGAGTATAATTATTTTACCACAATTTGCCCCTCAAACTTTTGACTTAATTTGACTTTGGTTTCCAACAACTTTTGATTTGATAATAAAAGTAAATTAATAATAATGGACTTATTGAATCACTATTTTTAGACTGGTGTTGCTTTCCTTTCCATTATGTAAAGGTGACACACGTTCTGCCATTCCACTGATGAGCTTTGACATTCGTTCTTGAGAACAATCATCATGTCTATTTACTTTTGTCAAACCTCTGTATATTAACCCTTTCATGTCTGAATTATGATGTTTTTATTTTAAATTTTTTTCCTCTTCAAGCCAGAATAACCTCCACTATTCAGATCGTAAGGCTCAAAATCGAATGTCAAGAGTAGAGTTAATTACGTTATTTAAAGTATTGTACAATCTGACAAAGGAACTGTTCGTCGTGTGTGGTGGTGGTATGGGAAGTGGATTATACTGATGACGTTATCGAAAGGTAAGAGGGGGTGAAAGAGGGTGGGGCCTATGGACTAGGTCCAATGGAGACGAGTATTGTTCACGGACGAATCAAAATTTAACCTTCGAACATCCGATGGACGGGAAAGAGTGTGGCGAAGAACAGGAGAAAGTCCGTGAACAATACTCGTCCCCATTGGACCGTAGTCCAATTGATATGTTCACGAGCGAAAGCAAGGCTAGCATTGCGGTGGTGTGGGAGCAATTCCGTGCCCATTGCTGGACGTCTAGCATGTAAACCATTTTCCATAAGTCTCCTCCTAACGGTTCGTTCCGATACACTGACGTCTCGAGACGTCTAGAGATTCCTCACTTCTTTTGGAAGGACAATGAAAAGCTTTGGGCCCCGTATTCTGAGTATATTTTCCATCCTAGTTTTTATGGCTCCTTATCTCACCGCAGCTGGGACCGTACAAAATCTGCCTCTTATCTCATTCCAGTTTGTTTCTATTTCATTTCTAAGGTTAGGGACAGAGCCCTCAAGTATTTTCCATATGTATATTATTGTGTACCGCTCGCGACTTCTTTCGAGAGAGTAGAGTTCCAGGGATTGTAGTCGAGACCAGTAGTCTTCACCTTCCGTTTCCTCTATCTTAGACGTAAATGTCCTTTGTATAGCTTCAGTGTTCGCAATGTCTCGTTTTCTGTGTGGGCTTGTGAGTACTGAGCAATACTCAATTATTGGTAGGACTAGACTCTTCCATAATTTGAGCATGATGTTTGCTTTTCTGCTGCGGAAGCTCCTCCAGATGATTCCCATTATTTTTCTAGCCGTTGTGATTTTTGTTTTATAGTGCTTTCTGAATTCTGCATCCGACGACATTATTACTCCAAGATCCCTGACTTGTGGATTTGGTGTTATCTGTTTAGCTTGCATAGTTCTGTAGCTCTTTGTTATTACCATATCTTAGAAGTTGGAATTTTTCTTCGTTGAACTTCATATTGTTGTCTTCTGCCCACTGGAATAATGTTTCACTATCGTTTTGTAACTTTCTTATGTCATCTTCGTTCAGTATTTCCTTACATAGCAATCTGCAATCATCATTATGAACAACAAGGGAGCTAATACTGTCCCTTGTGGGACAGAGCTCACGACTTCTGAGACTTCCGATTTAACTCCGTTTACCACCACTCTTTGCGTTCTTTGCTTCAAGAAATTAAATATCCACCTTCCTAGCTTTCCAGTAATTCCTGTATTCTTAAGTTTGTGTGCTATGATTCCATGGTCATATTTATCGAAGGCTTTAGCAAAGTCCGTATATATTACATCAATGTTTTGTCCTCGACACAATGTTTCTAATATTTTCTCCTTAAAAGTCTTTTTCTTGTAGGTAGTTTTGCCCCTCATTATACGTTCAAAACACTTTATAAGGTGTGAGGTGAGAGCCACTGGCCGATAATGCACCGGTCTGCATGAAAATCGATTTCTTTATTTTGAGTTGTGATTCTGAAGCAGTTCCTGCGCTGAATTAAAAAATGCTACCAGTTTTTTTCTATCACCCACAGTTTTAAAGTTATTAGCAAAACAATTTTGGGGCGTTTTGTAATTTTTTACCTTTTTTTATCTTTAATCTCGTTTTTTTTCATATTTTTCAGATAGATAATTCTAACATTACGTCTTTAAAATTTTAATAATGGCTTCTAGAGGATGTACCCATAGTCCAGACATATTTTGTTATATTTGTGGTCGGTATGTTGTAAAACAAAGGACAAATGTAACGACCTTCATTAAGAGAGCTTATCATGCTTATTTTGGAATTAAATTAGGAGATCAAGACAAAAGTTGGGCTCCACACAAGGTTTGTCTTACGTGTGTTGCGCGAGCCTAGAAACTATACCGACGACTGCTACTTCTGTTCTTGCAATGTTAAAGGTTATAATGCAAAGAATAAAGAGAGCCTTCAATACCCAAGTCTTCCATCTGCAATAAGGCCGGTACCCCATGGTCCAGAAGTTCCTATTCCCCGCCCACCCGAGAGTCTGGATCAATACAATTCAGATTCTGATTCAGCTCCAAATCCAGACAATGATGATGTTTATGAACAGCCAACAGCTGACCGAGATCCTAAACCATTAACCCAAGCCGAACTAAATGACTTAGTCAGGGATTTGAATCTGCCTAAGGACTCTGCAGAACTTTTGGGGTCTAGATTGCAGGAGAACAATTTATTGGCATCCGACACACACTTCGCTTGGTAAAGAAGGTAAATATATTTTGTTTCTTTCAGTTATTTTTTTATTCTTTCATAAACAAGCAATATGCTTGTCCAAGAGCTAGGAGCTATTTAATTCTGCTTTAATTAGGTTTTACTCTATCACCTAAAGATTTCGTGCTACAAGGGGTGTTGTAATACCTCATCTGTCCCCAAATGTTAACCACCCATTGATGGGAGGGGAGAGAGTATTTTGCTGGGAACGGGACTGGTTGTTATATATATTTACCCTACATTATTATGTAAGCGTTACTGTAGTCTATAACAACAAAATTTATGGTTTAGCATGTGCAATCCAATGTTGGTCTCGATAAGATGGTTCACATTTGGGGATAAATGGGGGATTTATGACACACCCTGTAGTAAGAAAACCATATGTCATAGGGAAAAACTAACTATATTTTTGAGATCAGCGCACTCAAATTATATAGATTCACCAACTAGTTTGTAAAAGTCGATCGACAAGTTTTCAAATGTGTACTGGTGTATAATTCTTGGGCATTGCTCTGTTACCACCTTTAAATAGGGGAGCAATGTTCGCGTTCTTTAAGGGGAGTGGAATTTGTCCTGTGTCGAGTGATTTCCTCCATAGTAAGTATAGCGGTTTTGCAATACTCTTTGCATTTCTTTAGAAATGTGGCACTCCATGTGTCTGGCCCTGCCGCTGAATTGTCTCGCATCTATGATAAGGCCGTAATTACATCTCCTTCCGTGAACTCGAAGTCCATTAATAGGTTTGTGCCGGGATTTGTTCTTGGTTGATCTGTATCAGTGTCGAAAAACTCGTCTGGGTTTTCCACTTCCATCTCGACATAGGGGTGCTAAACACAGATTTAAATTGTTCCCTAAGCAGTTCACTTATTTCTTTCGGGTCATTTGTGTATTCGGCCTCCCCGTCTATCAACGGTGCAATACTCTCCTTACACTGCATTTTCCTTTTCGCAAACGTGTAGAAGTATTTTGGGTTATTTTTTGTTTTCTGCTACCTTGTTTTCCTCCTCGTTTGTCTATGTATGAATGTTTGTTTTAGGTCCATTTCTATTTCGCCAAGTTTCCTCTCTAGTTTGAGTCTCTTTGTATCAGTTCTGCATCTGTAGAGATGTTTTACGGTTTGTCTTCGTTGCCTGAATAGTGTCCTGATTTTCCTCTCGAGCTTACTACGTTTTCTTTCCTGTCTCTCTGGAATATGTTTCAGTATTATAGGTTTGGTTTCAGTCTCTCTTATACATTGTATTTCTTGTGGAGTCTTCTCGTGAAGTAGCAATTCCAAATTTAACTCCTTTAAATCTGTATTTACGTTTTCCCAATTTACTTTCTTTGAATTTATGTTTAAGCCTTCAAATATTCCATCTGCCCCTCTAGGATGCGTTTTCGGACCTCTGGGTGCTAACTTCAAATGTAGATCGATGAGGTTATAGTCGGAGAACTTTGTGTGCGTTACTTTTTTATTTATTATTATCTCGTTGTTATTTGTCCAGATTAAGTCGAAAACGTTCTCCTTTCTCGTGGCTTCACAGATTTCCTGGGTGAGGGCGTAATGTTCCATAATATCTAATAGCGTTGTTGCTTGGGTTCTATCGTCTTTAGTAATGTTGCTATGAAACTTCTCAACATATATAACTTTGTCATTTTTCTTCCATGATATGAATGGGAAATTAAAATCTCCGAAAATTAGAATATTTGTTGCTGGCGTTTCAAGTAATTTTAATGTGTTTTCTATTTCATTTGTAGCAAATTGGAATTCACTTTTTGTGGTGTTTGGTGGTCTGTAGATGTTCATAATGGCTAGGTTCAGTTCTTTTACTTCTAATATAATACTTCAACTGTGCTGTTTGATTTGTTTCCTTAACTAAATTTTGCAAGTATTGTAATTTGCAGTCTGCATGGTCCGTATAGAGGCCTTGTATATTTGTGTATAATACATTTACCGGGTTTCTAATCTTCGTGTTCGATTTTCCTACATGATGGTCGTTTCCTGGTTGGTGTTATTGGTTGGTCCGCTGCATTCGGGAGTATTGGGGCTGCGGCCTGTGATACCACTGTGGTTGTTGTATTATTGGTGGGTGGTGTTGGTATTGAATAGGAGGGTGATGTGCGTAATGTTGTGGTGTATATGTTTGCGGCGTTCTGTCTTTCTTTGTTAGCAGGGCGAGCTGTGCTTTTATTATCCTCATTTCTTCTCAGTAATTGACTGTGCACATTTATATATGTGTATGTGTGTGTGTGTGTGTATGTATGTATGTATGTATGTATATATAATATATGTGTGTGTGTGTGAGTATGTATATATACACACTTTACTTATAATTGGGACAATTTCCAATGGGTTGCATGAACAAAATCGAATTTTGTACCGTCGACGTTCGACTTTATGCAAATATGTGGATTTCAGATTTCAAACAACATTTCAGATTTTCAATGAAAATGATTGACCTAACCTAACCTAACCAGCGTAACCTAACTGGGCACAATGTAACCTAACCCAACTTGACGTAATTTAACCTAACTTTCTGTATCGACATTATGCATGTCGATATTGTGCAAATTGACTTTCTTTCGTTACCGAAATAAAGAAATAAATAAGTAGTTCATTCTAAGCAGTTAAATGATACATTCCTTCATTCAAACAAACAGAAAATAAAATAAAAATCTACGGATATAAATGACATTCTGAATGAAGTCTTAACGAGTAATAGGTACCCTAACATTTCAAACCCTTGTTTACCCCCATACGGAGGTTGTTGTTGTTGTTGTTGTTTAGCCGATCAGCCAGGGCCGTTTCTAGCCATTAGGGGGCCTAAGCAGTATACCCATTTGAGGCCCCACCCCTCCATCCACCAACTCACGCCTTACTACATTACCTCAGCACACGCGTACAAAAAATGGCTATGTTAATAAAAAATAATTATGAAACAATTTTAATGAAACATTTATGTCGAAAACAACAAATATGTACTTTCAGAAGACAAACAGAAAAAATACTCATGAAATTCCTGAAAATTAGCTTAATTATTTAGAATAAATGACCCAGAACTATGTATAAAAAAATAATGCAATTATCAACTACCAAACAATTACTAACTCTACGATACAATCGTGTAATAGCTAACAGTTATAGAGAACAGTTTGTATCTTCAAAATATTTGCCTCCTAGATTTTTTTCTGGGCGAAATCATCCATAACATCATCATATGAAATCTCCCTGCCAACGTCCTGGTTGATGCTTACGATCCTGCCCCATTGATGATCTGAGGTAGTTCTTGATTAGTAGAGAAGCTCCTCTCGGCTGACTCTACTGTCACAGGTAGAGTGAAGACAATTCTTAGTGCAACCCAGAGATTGGGGTATAGTTCCTTCAGTTACTTCTGATGAATGAAGGAGAGAAGCTCCAATGCAGTCATGTTGTGTGAAGGTAAAGTCGACAAGTTCTTAATTTCGAGGGCCACTTCTCTTCCATCAATGTCAGAGTCAGCTCCAGAGCTCAGTATCTTAGAGAGCTTTTCACCCTTGCAGGACAAGTCTTCCTTGTTCATTGTGGTGAAGTTTAGGAGAACCCCAAATATGTCCCTTACATCATCTAATGTTTTGAATCTCTCATTTATTGACCCGATGACACAATCCACCACCACATTGAAAAATTTGACTTCCAGCCTCTTTAAGGCTTCTGTAAATGGTTCGTCAGGATCTTCGTAAGCAAAGTGCTTTTTTGTGGGTCTACGCCTCTTCTCCTTCAGCACAGCCTCCACATTCATTTCCTCACATATGTCCCTAGCAACGACTTGTGCTGCAACAAAACCTGTGTTTCTGTAGCTAGTGAGCGAGTCTTGTTTTTGTGAGGAGGTTGACTGCCACATCAAACTGCATTGTAGGAGACTGCAGAAGTTTGCTCACATGGTTAACTGCATGAAGAATGTCATACCATACTACTGTGCAAATCTGAAAGCGATAAGGCCGTACCTCCTCTGCAAGTGCTTGTGCTTCAGTCCTGGCTATGGTATCTGTGGCATTGTTTCTGACTTCCAACACTCATTTGGGAGGTGAAAATTAATTTTTGCCAATTCCTTCACTGAGGGGTTTTAAAAATATGTTTTTGGATGTGAAGAATTCAAATCTGCTATTATTTTTGTGATTGCTCAACACTTAGCTTGGTAAATCTACGTTTGATTAAAAATCACATAAATTGCTCTCGGAAAACAACATTTATTAATTTTAGCTTCTCAAAATGTCAGGTAATGCTATAAAAATTTTAGTTTCTCTGCATAAAACATATCCTAGTAATCATAAAACATATCCTTGTAATCATAAAACAACATTAGAAAGTAATGACATCGTTAAAAAAAAATATTTAAACAAGTTTCATCAAGTCTTGCTTTAATTCGTTCTTGGACATCAGCCGCCGACTTGCTTCTTGGCCTCTGATATAGCCCTCACGTTTCTCATGTGTATACACCCTGCCTGCTGCCTCTGTGACTTGTTTCACACACCTCTCTATTGACTGAGCATGACAGGGCCACTGTGGAACTTGCATAGGCTTGTCAAAGAACTTCTTTACTTCCGCTGTAGTCAGTTTACATGTCAAAGGAGGTTCAAATACCCCGTCAGACCAGTCTGTCAGCTCCATCACGGAAGAAGCACTGGGGTTGATGGAAGGTGTCTTCCTGGGACGTACAGAAAGATCTCCAAGTGTGTCATCATCTCCACCCCTCATGTCAACAATCTTTTGGACACCAGCTCTCCTCTCCTCACTGTCATCTGAGCACAAGAGTGTCTGGATTATCATTTCGCTGAATGCATACCATGCTGAGAGCTTGATGGTTGGCAAAACAGCATCCACTACAGCCTTCTTTTGCAGCCTAACTAGTCGCAGCTGAAACAAGATGTGGCGTGGGCCTTCCACCCAAGAGTGTTTTACTTTGATGTTGAACCAACAGGGGTAGTACACACCAACAATGTATTCCACTATCAGTCTTAAGTTGTTGAGGGTTTTGCCTTTAAGGCCATGTTTTGAAACCCATATGCGACAAAGCCTGTTTGCTGTTGTCAACCACCTTGAATGGCTCACTGGACCAATTTCAAGAAGGGCCAGATCTGTGGGAAGTTCTCCTGTCCTTATGGCCTGTGTGATCCTATACCCGTACGCTTGATCAGTAGAGAGATCCTTTACGACATTGTCACTCATTGAAGTAAGAGGCTCTCCAATTGAGAGTTTGGTGAATGAAGGATCAATTTCAAGTTCGGTTGCAGTGTCTAGCATCTTGCCAATGTTACCTGTCCACTTGTTGTTAGACAAGGTCTTCCCATCCAGTGCTGTGATCAAGTGTCGCAGGGGTAACTCGTTAGTGTGGAGGGCACAAACCAACCAGATCAGCTTACGGCAAAGCTTGACCTCTACCCAATGCATGGAACCACCCTCCCAGCCAGTGTTAACATTTGTAGAATCACCTCCAATGGCCTGCAGGCTTTTATCAATGCCCTTCTTCTTCATGAAATCTACAAGATTATCAGCAATAACTTCAGCAGGTTTTTTTCTCGTTGAGCCTTTCTCAGGAGTGAAGTGGTAGAGATATCTTCCACCTGGCTCACTGCACACAGAATAATGCTCTTCTTTGATGATGCTGGGGACTGACGATCTGAATTGTCTGCTTTCAGCATAACTTTAGTTGTATCTTGACGGCCGTCAAAGAAGATGCAGTCAATTTCACCCTTCTTACAAAGATCATCAAATTCCTGATCCAGGATCTCATAACTTTTTCTTGGGCCCTCTTGACTTTATTGTGATCAACTACAAGTCTCTTGTCTTCTTCAGTGATCAAGCCAGCATCCATAAAGGCAGCAGTGGTGATGGCAGCTGTGGCACGCAGGCCAACACCATATCTGATGCTATGCATAGCAACATTAGGTATTTCTAATGTGTTGTACTCTGGCTTTTTATTGGAAGTTGAAGACGTGCTTGGTATTTCTAATGTCACTTCATAACTTCCATCCTTTCCATCTTGAGCATCAGCTATTTGTTCTTCATTTTTATCATCAGAGAAAATTATTTCATTTGATGGCATTGAAACATCCTGCTTACTTGTCTGCTTATATTCAGCAAGCCTTCTTCTTTCGTCTTCTTGCCGCTTCTGCTTTTTGACTTCTCTGTTGTGCTCAGGTTGATCTGGCAAGCCAATCTGATGTGGTCCAATAGAACCAGACTTGTCTCTCTGACCTTTAATGAAAGCAAGTTTCTTCACAGGGATCTTCATCTCCCTAGGGCATGTACAGTTAATGTGAGTTTCGTTTTTGCAACCAGCATCTGCAAGGCAGCCAAATTCAGAGCAGAGAACAATTTTACACTTGCAACTGAGGATGTCAAAAAGCTTGTCAAGTTTTGCAATGAAAGCCTCTTTGACATGTAGCTTTCCTCTCCCAAGAGATATGTTTTTGGCCTGCTCCCAGCTCTCTTGGATCTTGTTTAAGATTGTGACTCGTGAATTTACAACGGGGGCTACAAAAGAACTGTTTGCTCGTTCCCACTTTTCAAGCACTTTATGGTAAATGTCCTTTGCGAGACTGGCTGCTGGGTAGTTTCTCACATCCTCACCACTTTGTTCTCTTAGCAGTAGCCCATATTTCAGAACGTCTCGCAGAGTTGGGAGTTCAGAGGGCAACAACTCTCTACCAGTTCCAATTAGGTTCCTCATATGTGTGAATGTCCCCAGTCTTGTCCTCCTTCTAGAAGCCATTGTAGGTCAATTCCCACTGGTTAGGATGGTAGCACTGACGGACAAGTAATCTTCAGCACACTGATGAATATGTTTCAACCTGTGAAATAAGCAAAAAGAGCAGTGCATTATATATACAGCATATATAATTATTAATATAATAATTATTATATAATTCCACAAAAAAGTAAAAAAAGTCACTATTTTTATGTAGCTTCTTACCAAGCAAAACTAAATTATATTAAATTAACAAAAATATCTTTAGAATTCCTAAGTCATGCTGCAACTTTTTAGCACCCTCATATTTGGAATTTGAAAGTTGAAAAATTCGACACACCCTATGTAACAGTAACCAACAGGGCCTCTCTGATTTTGTGGCTCTGGTATCGCACAGCCTCCATGCTCTTAAGCCGGCTCTCCCACCTGGTTTCACTCCAAGACTTGAGTGTTATGTTCACGTGCTTCTTTAGAATTGTCCATCTCCGTGTAGCTGCTGCAAAAAGGTTGTCCAATTTTTGTACGTTGCCAAAGAAGCTGATGGCATCTGTGGAAGCTTTAGCTGCATCATCCACTACAAAATTCAGAGTGTGAGCCCCACATGGAACATAGTGCACGACAGTTCTTCTCTAATAACCTTGCCTGAACACCTTTGTTCTTGCCCTTCATGTTCGCTCCGTTGTCATATGACTGTCCTCTGCAGTCATCAAAGTGAATATTCAGTTCATCTAGTCTCTTCAGAATCAGAACTGATAAACCCAGGCATGTACTTTCTGAAGCCTCAAGAAAGCCCAAGAAGTATTCTTTTATTTCTGGTACTTCACCCATTTTAACAGTTCTGATAATAATCGACATCTGTTCTTGGTGGCTTATGTCTGGAGTGCAGTCTAAAATGAGAGTAATATTTAGCTTGTTTTATTTCTGCAACAATGGCATCCAAGATCTTCCCACTAATGGACCCAATGAGCTCATTTTGAATGATGTTTCCTAGGTAACTTGAATGACTATATTGGCCACTTTCGACTCTGCTGATGTGTTGTTTCATCACTGGATGAAAGCGTCTTCGCTCTACCTCCATTAATGACATTTCAGTTTGGTCAATGGTCCTCCCAGTTTTTCGCCGCAGTTCCAGATCCTTCCATGTTGCCATGTTATCTGCATGTTCTGAGCTATTTTCATGGCCTTTGAGAAGCGAACTAACGTTTTTCCAGTCTGAAAGTCCATCCGTAATTAGTTTGTACGACTTCCTTGAAAACAACTTGTAGCAGAAGCAATAAAGAGCATCATTCCTTCTAGAGTACATCAGCCAGCTTCGCTTTATTTTTTCCCCATTAATTAATGTTCTGTACATGTAATGGTGATGAACGCTTCTACCGTCCTCTCGTTTAGGGAATGTGAAATCTGGACTGATTTGAAATGGTCCTCGAGACACCATATCTGTCTTCAAGGCATCTGACAGGACAACTGGCCAGTTATACGGATCAAGCGGTGGAGCAGATGTTGGTTCTTGTTGCTCAGTAGAAATGCCTGTGTGTGGTGTTTGAAGCTGAACAGAAGATGGGCCACTTGTTGGTTCATCAGGCTCTACTTCTACTGGTGTTTGAGGTTGCATAGAGGATGGTCCTGCTGTTGGCTCATGATGCTCATCAGGCTTTGCTGAGGATGGCTTTTCCAAATATTTCAGTAGTGCTTCTGTGAGAAGAACATAACATTACATATTCTGTTAATTTTTGCTAAAATACTCTTTCTTATCTTGTTTGATAATTGATCTATGTGAACAGAATTTGAGGTGATGTGATCCATTAAATTTCACATTTCGAAATATTATAAATATTACAGAGACTAGCTTACTCTACACGATTCCTGAGCACTTGCCTAGCTTGATGGTCTACCTAACCTAGTTGCCTGAACTGTAATAATAATAATATACAAGTGGCACATCTCATCTGTGCTACTGGAAAGCTTCTCCTTTATTTTCTTCTTTTTTTCGTTTTTCAGCTCCTGATGGATAATGTCTTTTCATTTTCCAAGATGCACGAAGTCACATCTAGTTAACCACAACTAATCTGCTAAATAATAATAATCATGATGATGATGATGATAATTGTTATAATTGTAACGTTAATCAAATGTATTCAAATAATCATCTATCTGAAAAATATGAAAAAATGAAATTAATTAAAGATAAAAAAGGTAAAAAATTACAAAACGCCCCAAAATTGTTTTGCTAATAACTTTAAAACTGTGGGTGATAGAAAAAACTGGTAGCATTTTTTAATTCAGCGCAGCGAACTGCTTCAGAATCACAACTCAAAATAAAGAAATCGATTTTCATGCAGACCGGTGTAATCGGACCATTTAGGTTTTAACCAACAAAATTTACATTATTTGAAAAAGATGAGGAAAGAATTAATAAACTTGAAAACATAACGAAAATAATCCTAGGTTTTAAAGTGTTACAAAATCTCTTAATAATTAGTAAATTAGTGAAATAATGTTTTACAATACTAGAAAAATTAAGCATTTAGGAAAGTATAAGCATATAGTAAGAACAAAGTTAAATAATATAGAAATAAGAACTCACAATAGTTATTTACACATAAAACGGAGACAAACGAAACGTTTTGGTCGTTATCACATTTTCCTCATACAAAAACTTTAATTAATACGATAATAATAATAATAATATTAATAATAACTTCAGCTATATTCCTATTCTTGCCCACTGAGCTATGACCTGGGAGCCTGTCTAGAGCTCCCCTAGTAGCAGCGGAGCCCTAAGCGGCCGCTTAGTCTGCTTATGCCAGGAAACGGCCCTGCGATCAGCCCACCCTGATCGAGCAAGCCGGCGGCACGCAGGAAACCGATCGCCCACTTCGGAGTGGACCAGAGGATCAGCGCACTAGTGATGTGTTGTTCGTTGTTGTGCTAGAGCGGTACAGTCTGTCATAATGTGTTCAGTTGTTTGTGGTGTGTCCTGGCACAGATGGCAGGTGTCGTCTGTGGAGTTGTATAGTCTGTGTTTTTATGTCCCTAAGTTGGGGTGATGTCCACATCGGAATCGTACAAAGTTAACTCGATCCGATCTGCTCAGGCTGATCTCTGACATGTTAATGGGTGGCGGCTTCGCACCTAGGACCACATTCGGACCGAGTCGTGTCAGTGCTTTGTGGGTTAGGTGTGTGTGTGTGTTTTCTGTACTGTGTGATGTCTCTGGTGCGTGGTATGGAATGGAGTATTTGGTTATAATGTGTGTCTGGTGTTACCTTAATGGTGCGAGGTATTGGTGCATGATTGTACATGTAGCGGCAAGGGTGTTGTGGGTTAGTTGTCGCTGCTGCCATGAATTGTGTTCCCTTCATATCTAATTGTTCCCTAACTTTCAGTATTTTTGTTTCTGTGTGCAGGTGTTCTTTTGGTGTTGTTTGAGTGCATCCTGTAATGATACGAAGTGCGTTGTTTTGTATTGTCTGTAAGGTGTTTGTGTGTGTTTGAGATAATGGGTGCCCAGCATGGGC
The DNA here is from genome assembly GCA_023014485.1 of Bathynomus jamesi. Taxonomy (NCBI): domain Eukaryota; kingdom Metazoa; phylum Arthropoda; class Malacostraca; order Isopoda; family Cirolanidae; genus Bathynomus; species Bathynomus jamesi. The sequence goes on along the minus strand of JAJOZX010008005.1, from coordinate 137,037 downwards.
TAGCATAGTCCATAACTGAGCGAATATATTGTTTGTATATGAATGATGTTTCCTTCTGGTGTCCAAAGTTTGTGCCTGTAAGCAGTGGCGTTCCTCATATGGGCAATATGGGCAGCCGCACAGGGCGGCATTTGTGGAGGGGCGGCATGAGCGCCTGCAAAAAAAATAAAAATAAGAATAAATAAATAAAGAAATAAATAAAAAATAAAATAAAATAAATAATAAAAGATCAATAAATATATTTTTATTAATAAAAAACCATCTATTGCATTTTCCATAAACCTTCCCATAAAAGACCTAAACAATGCAAAATGCTTCCAGATTAATATTATTGGGAATAAAGGCCCATACTTTAACATATGTAATGTTATTTTTCTGGGTTTGGTTAAATAGTGAAATGTATATTATTTATTACAGAACGAATCTTCACACTAAGCCACTAAGGTCTGTCAAATAACCGCAAATGGATAAGAAGAGGTCAAAGCTATCAGGTGCTCAGTTTAGAAAAAAGAGGAAAGAAGAAGAGGAGAAACGAGCAAAAGATAAAGGTATAGAGCTATGTCATCTACTCTTCACTGCTATATTGCACTGCTATTTTGTGATATAGCTTTCTGAGTCATTTGAAGTGTACTATTATGTATATAATTAGCCATTAACCAAGGAGGTTGTATTATTCATTTGTTTCCTATTCTAAAAGTTTAATAAATTGTGCTTAATAACATGTTAAATTAATTGTACTAGCCTATTCATGCATTGGTCTGTTATGTTCTATTTTACTATTTGCAGGGGCACTTTTGAAATATTTTGGAACACCCTCTGCCACTAGCCAGGATGAGAAGCCGTCTACTTCTGCCATTATTGAGGCTGAGGAGCCATCTACCTCCTCAGCCTCACATATGTCTCCACAAATGCAGTCTGATCCTGAGGATGAAGACCCATTTGCTTCTACTTCTCCCCGGCAGGACTCTTCAGGTGAGTTTGTGTGCACATATGTCTGTGAGTGTGTGCGTGTGTGTGTATGTGTATGTGTGTGCATCCCTGCAAAGCATTTTGCAAACAGTTATAAATTATAATGTTATTATCACTGGGTCTGGGTTACTGGGTATGTGTGGTGTTTCACCACCATAATTCCATAACACCACCACCATAACAAAGTGCTGTGAATAATGTGTTATCTAACTTAGGTGTGTATACTAATGAGTAATGCTCTTGTTCTTTCTATTAGAAATGCCTGGAGCAGAATCGCCTCCTGAGGATGAGTCTCTGTCCACCGACCCTGCTAACTGGCCTTCAGTTCTGACTGAGAGAATTCGGACACAACTGGTTTCCAGGGGACCAAGTCAAGTACCATCTGACTTTGTATTCCCTAGAAACGACAGTGACGGAAGAAGTTTCCACCATCAATACTTCAGGAAGTCATTGGTTAGTGGGGAAAATATAACCAGAAGTTGGTTGGTCTATTCCTTAAAAAACAACAGCCTTTTCTGTTTCTGTTGTACATTATTTTCCAAGAGGAAAATAAATTTAACAAGTTTGGGACTCTCGGACTGGAAGCATGCAAGCTCATTGCTCACATCACATGACAACAGTTCAGAACACCTAAATTCTATGAAAATCTGGAAAGAACTGGCAGTGAGGATGAGAAAGGGGGAGACCATTGACAAGCAGGAGATGGCACTTCTGGAGGCTGAGAAGTTGAGATGGAGAGCGGTGCTGACACGTCTCACTGCTATTGTGCATTCTCTGGCAGTTAGGAATTTGGCACTAAGGGGACATACAGAAAAATTGTTCTCACCATCAAATGGCAATTTTCTGAAAGAAGTTGAACTGATGGCACAATTTGATCCTATAATGCAAGAGCACATTAACCGTGTCCAAAAAGGGACCTCCAGTCACACCAGCTACCTCGGCCACCACATACAAAACGAACTCATTGATTTGTCGAGCAGCAAGACCATTTCAGCAATGGTGAGCGACATCAAACAATCAAAGTTTTTTTCAATAATTCTAGATTGCACTCCAGATATCAGCCACACTGAACAGTTGTCAGTTGTGATTCGGGTTGTGTCACTGGAGGGGAAGCCCCATATAAAGGAACATTTCATGGGGTTTTTGGAGGCAGAGGAGTCCACTGGTCAACATTTGGCATCTCTGATTCTGAAGAGACTGGAGGAGCTAAAAGTTCCTTTCATGGACTGTAGAGGACAATCATACGACAACGGGGCCAACATGAGGGGAAAAAACAAGGGTGTTCAATCCAGGCTCCTAGAAATTAATCCCAGAGCTCTGTTTGTTCCATGTGGGGCTCATTCTCTGAATTTGCTTGTGGCCGATGCTGCTAAGGGATCTATTGATGCCACAAGTTACTTTGGCATCTTGCAGAAGCTTTACAACTTGTTTTCAGCCTCCACACAACGATGGGCCATTTTGAAAAAACATGTGAACATCACATTGAAGATGTGGTCTGATACAAGGTGGGAAAGCAAGATCAAGAGTGTGGAGCCCCTGAGATATCAGGCAGCTGCAGTGAGAGATGCACTGATCGAGGTGAGGGACCACACCAAAGACTCTGTAATAAAGGTCGAGGCTCAATCTCTGTCAGAGGAGGTTGGGTCATACCGCTTCGCCATTTGTTCAGTGGTGTGGCATGACCTGTTGTGCCAAATTCAGCATGTGAGCAAGCAGATGCAGTCTCCTAGCATGCACGTTGATGTTGCAGTAAATCTCCTAAAAAAAACAGAGAGAGGTCTCCGCAATTACAGGGCAACAGGTTTTGTGGCTGCACAAATGGCAGCCACAGATATCTGTGAACAAATGAATGTGGAGGCTGTGTTAAAACAAAAACGGCTGAGGTCCACAAAGCGGCACTTCTCCTATGAAGCATCTGATGAGCCCTTGATTGATGCTTTGAAGAAGCTGGAGGTGACATTTTTCAATGCAGTGGTTGATGCTGCAACATCAGCCATTCAGGAAAGATTTTCCACGTTGGAAATTGTGGGAGAGAAGTTTGGAGTGCTGACACATTTCCAAAATCTCACATTTGAGGAGCTGACAGAACAATGTGTGAACCTTAGTACTACACTACACTTTAAGGGACAATCTGACTTGGATGGCAGAGAGCTTGCACAGGAGCTGAAGAACTTGCCTGACTTGCCATCAAAGACCATATCCTTGCTTGAACTGCTGACATTTATCCATGAAAGGGAGCTCTCTGAAATATATCCAAATTTGTGGACTGCTCTCAGAATTGGTCTTACTCTTCCAGTCACTGTTGCTGAAGCAGAGAGGAGCTTTTCAAAGCTGAAGCTCATCAAATCCTACCTGAGGTCAACTATGTCACAGGAACGCCTTACCGGTCTGGCCATCATCAGTATAAATCATACAATTGCTGAGCAGATTTCATATGATGATTTAATTCATGACTTTGCATCAAGGAAGGTAAGAAGAGTCAGGCTTTAGATGGCAGTTGTGCTGTGGTGCAATTTATTTTTCTTGTTCAAAGTGTAGCATAATAATTACCCTCTCTTAAGTGTCTTATTCTATTTATGTGATAGAGCATTTGTACAATTTAGAAATTTGATTCTCTAGTTTATTTATGGCAGTTGTGCAATTTAATTTGTATTTTTCCTGTTCATAGTATCATAATTACATTCTCTTAAGTGAGTTATTCTATTTACGTGATGAAGGATTTGTAAAATTCAGAAATTTGAGTCTTTGTTTTGGTTCTGAAGTTCCAACAATTAGTCCAATAAAAAGTTATTTTGTGAAAGAGTTATGTCTGTCCTTTATTTTGGGGGGATTCGAATGTGTGTGTGTTGGCGAACAGGGGGGGGGGGCGCTGAAGGTGAGGTTCGCCCAGGGCGTCATGTAAGCTAGGACCGCCACTGCCTGTAAGTACCCTAAACGTGTTAAGTCTCGTACATTTGTTTTTAATGTTCTGAATGTGGTTTGCAAAAGATATGATGTGTTGTATGTGACCCTAAGTATTTTGGTCCTGTGAGTGTGTGGAATGTTGGTGTTTAGTGTAAGCTGTGGAGTTATCTGGTGTTCTTTTGTATTGTTTGTAAGCAAGGTGATGGTTGATTTTGTGGGCGCTACTTTGAGTCCATTGTGTGAGCCAGTCTTGTATACTGTTTATGTATGTTTGTAGGTTATTTGTAGCGGTGTCGATGTTGCTGTGGGTGGATGTTAGAGTGATGTCATCTGCATATGATAAGGTAAGCTTGTTATCTATGGTTGTTGGAATGTTATGCATGTATAAGTTGAAGAGTGTTGATGAGAGAACAGAGCCTTGAGGGACCCCGTTCGGAAAAAGCTTGTTTATGATGACTTGCTATTAAATGTGACATGTGAGTATCTTCCTGAAAGATAGTTGCTCAGCCATCTTTTAGTGTTATTGTGCATGTTTGTGTTGAGTATTTTGTTTGAGAGGGAAGCGTGGGATAGCATCAAATGCTTTACTAATGTCTATTGTTGTGAATAGTGTACGTTGAGCTGGTCGTCTGGAGTTGATGCCATCCATGATGTGCTGCGTGAGGTTAGTGAGTAATGTCGTGGTTGAGTGGTGAGGTCTGAATCCATGTTGAGTAGGCGATAGTGGTATGTGTCGGTTGGTGATTTGCAAGATTAGTCTTTCTGTTACTTTGGAAGGTGTGCATAGTAAAGTAATGGGTCAAAATGAAGCTGGTTCTGTTGGATTTTTGTTTGGTTTGAGTAGTGTAATAATTTTACCTTGTTTCCATATGTCAGGAATAATACAGTGTGGTATGAATATGCGCTGATATTTGTGAGAGCTAGTATTCCCTGTAGGCCAAAGTGTTTAAGGTGTATGTTAGATATGTTGTCTGGTCCAGTAGCCTTCGAATTCTTTGTTTTTGATGATCTTGGTGGTCTGGTCTGTATTGAAGGGTGTAATGGTCGTGTCGAGTCTGTAGGTTTTCTTGTGTCTGGCTGTTTGTCTGCGTGTTTCTTGTTGTTTTCTCTGTTTAAATGACTCATCTTTGCGTAGTGATTAACTGGAATGTTAGCTTGTTGTGTATATGTTGGGATATTATTTTGGCTGCGACAGATAGCCGCATGTGGTGTGTGAATGCCGCTGTTAGAGTGGGTAATGCTGTTTATAGTCTTGTATAGCCTGGATGTATCTGTGGAGTGGTTTAGTGTTATGAATTCCCTAAATGTTTGTTTGTTTTTCTTTAAGTTTGTTGTTTATTTCTGTGTTGAGCTGTTGTATCTGCTGTTTTATGGTTTCTGTGTGTGGTGTTTGTGTGTTCTGTTTGAGGTTGTTACGTTGCCTTATGAGGTGGGCTATTTCTCAAGTGTAATTTGGGTTGTATTTCCTAATGTTGCCCTCGGGTATGTATTTGTTTGCATTGTTGATGATCTAATTAAATGTCCTGAGTGTTGCATTGATGTTTATGATGGGTGTTCTGTTTAATGTGTTGAATTGTTCCTCAGTCTGTATTTTGAACTGTTTCCAATCAGCTTTCTTGTAATTTCTGTAAGTGTACCTAAGGCTGTTGGGGCAGAGTGTAGAACGTGTTGTAATGATGATGGGCAGGTGGTCTGATGACAGTTGTTTTTCTGTTCTCCAGTGTGTATGTGTTGCTAGTGAGGGGGAACAGAACGTTGTGTGTATGTTCTTCTGTATTGTTAAGAATGAAGATGCTGTTTAGTTGTGTGGCTATGTTGGCGCCTCTGGTGTTGCTTTGGTTGTGCAGGTACCAACTAGGGTCTTTAGCGTTGAAGTCTCCTCCTAAGATGACATTAGTGAGAGAGGCCAGAGGAGGTTGTGTGTGTGTGAACTTCGAGTCACCTGAGGCCGAGCTATCAGAATAGATGGCCAGGTCCAATTCCAACCGCGGCGACGCGACGGTCAGAGTCGAACTCAAGCATTCTGAATGAAGACCCAAAATGTATATAACGTTCTGTTCCAGATAAATAAGGAACTACTGTACGTCGAATGTTAACGTTTCTTTCCTAAAAATTTTTTTTACCAAATTAACTTTTTCCTGTTAAACGCAGTCCAACATAGACTCAGAGTTCTACATTTTGCTTACTTTACTGTCTTAACGTTTCGTTAGCAACACACCCGCCCTTGTCAATTGTGAAATATAGTGTGTCCGTATTTTTAATTTAAATAAGGGCAGATTTGTTGCAACCGAAACGTGGACGTTTTAATTAAAAAAAGTTAAAACTTGGTTTTAATTTCATAAAACAAACATTAGTGATAAATAATTATTTAATGTATAGCTTAGTTTTTTTATGCAGGAAGGAGAGACCAAGAGAGGAAGAAGAGAGCCAAAATCAAAGTTCATGCATCTCGAAAACCTTGGACACTCTGCGTTTGAAAAATTGGAGGTTATAAACAGGGAGAAAGATGGATTGAGGAAGATTTTTGCAATATTGACCGGTTGAATAGATGAGAGTTGGACAGAAAATAAATAAGATTGTGACAGAGCCTGAGGAACATTACTGTTAATAGCTTTAGGAGAACAGCAGTGGCCATCTACAACCGCAGCTATAGATCGGCCAGAAAGGAAATTAGGGATGAAGGCACAGATAGAAGGATAGAAACCGAAGGAGGGTCGTTTGAAAATTAAGGATTTGTGCCAGACTATCGGAAACTTTTGATATGTCTAATACAATGGCGAACGTTTACCGAAATCTCGAAAGGAGGATAACCAACAGTCTGAGAGATATGCAAGAAGATCGCCAGTAGAGCGTCCCTTGCGGAACCCATACTGACGATATGAAAGAAGATTGTGAGAAGAGAGGTGCTTAAGAATCTTCCTATTTAGGATAGATTCAGAAACTTTAGAAAGGCAAGAAATCAAACCAATTGGAGGATTGTTGGAAGGTTGAGAACGGTTACTCTTCTTTGGTACAGGCTGAATGAAAGCGAACTTGCAGCAGGAAGGAAAAGTATCAAATGAAAGACAGACGAAAGAGTTTGCCAAGTACGGGTGTCAGTACAGAAGCACAGTTCTTGAGAACAACAGGAGGGACACCATCAGGACCGTACGCCTTCCTAGATTTGAGACCGGATAGGGCAGAAAAAAACATCTTTTGAAGGGATTCTAATTTGAGACAACAAAATCAGAGGGGACAGTAGATGGAGAAACAGCACCGGAATCGTCCATGGCTGAGTTGGAGGCGCAAGTCTGAGCGAAGAGGTCAGCTTTATTAGGAGAAAAGAGAGCAACTAACCCGTCGGAATGAAAAGAGGAGGGAAAGAAGTAAAATTGTTGGGGAGGTTCTTGACTTGGTGTCAGAAAGACCGAGAAGAATTAGAATTGGATTAGTTTTCACGTTTTTGTCTGATGAAGGAATTTTTGGCGAGTCGAAGAACAGATTTTGCATGATTCCCGACAGAAATATATGCTAAGTGAGAGTCAGGAGTTGAATGGTGACGGTACCTTCCGAAAGTCTCCTTTCGGATAGCATTAGGACAAAGAAAATTAAACCAAGGCTTTTTGCATTAGTAGTAGGAATAGAATATAAAAGGTACGCCTCCATGCCCCAGAGACTCTCCTCCATGATGTGTTCAGCACACCCGGAAGGGCCCTAGCCACGGAAGCAGTGATGATTTCATGGGAAATCAGAGAAGTACTTCCGAAGGGCCTCCCAATCAGAGGCGCCAAATTACCAAAGGCGTCTCCTCTTGGGATGATCCAAAGGCCGACCTGGAGCGATAGGACAGGAAACAGATCTAAGATTGTGATCGGAAGAGCCCAACGGAGAAAAGTGTTTGACAGCGTAAGAAGTAGGATGAGTGGTGAGAAATAAATCCAGAATGTTGGGCCTATCTCCAAGACGATCGGGGATATGAGTTTAGGGTACTGTACAATCTGCTCTCGGTCATTCATGAAGTTGTAAGCTAGTTCACGAAGGATATCAGTGAAATGGTAGAAGAGCTAGAGGTGGTGGTGAACATTGAAATCATCTAAGATGGAGATTTCAGCATAAGGAGAGTGGGATAAAATGTATTCCACTCTTGAAGTGAAGCAGTTAGGGAATTTTGGATAGTCAGTGGAATTAGGAGACGGGTGAACAGCGCAGATGCATTATGATAGTTTGAGATTGGCATATGTAAGCCGGAGCCAGAGGGTGTAGAATTCGGAGGATTCAAGTTCGGTAATACGTGAGCAAGTTAGGTCATTGCATGCATATGCGCAACATCCACCTTTGGAATGAAATTGAGTTTGAGAAAGTAGGAGGGTACGGAAAAGGGGTTGCTCTGAGGTGCCCAGACACCCGAGTTTTAGTGAGGAAGAGAAGGTGAGGTTTAGAAGAGGAGAGGTGGTGTTCAACAGATTGAAACTATCATGACGATATAGTCAGAATAAATTTAAAATTAAATAACAGCTGCATGAATTTATTGTTGCCCTAATTTACATTTATTGCTCGAAAAAATTTACATCCTTGCAAAGAATAATAAAAGAGTTCAATAAAAAAGTTTTTATTGCTTAACATTATTGCTATCGAATTTTTGCATCGGATAACAACCAGTCCTAGTGGTATTTTGCTGTACGTTTATTCAGCATTCAATAATTTATGAGCACGAGACTGGAGAGGTAATATAAACTTGCATATGTATTGTTGTTATTACCACCCGACTCGAGGTCGAAGGAAACTATCATCGATGTTGTCGTCTACTTTTATTCAGTAAAATGTATGAAATATATCATCCATCAGGGTGTTTCAGAAGTCTCGCACCATACGCTAATATAGCTTTATTTAATTAATTAATAATAATAATAATTATTATTATTATTATTATTATTATTATTATTATTATTAAGCCCATAGTGCGCGACTTTTGAGACAGTCTCATTTACGGAAAGAAGTTGACGCATTTCTCGCAATGTAAACTCTCGGATTTTTTTTGTGTGCGCGCGCGCTTATTCACAGCTACCTTACGAGACTGCGACAATTTAGGATACCCCCTCCTCCCCACAGAGCTTATCGCGACACGAACGTCCCGCGGATAGCATTATAACAAGGAAAATTAAACTAATGTTTTCTTTTGCATTAATAGTAGGAATAGAATATGGAATGTACGTTTCCATGCCCGAGAGAATCACCTCCGTGATGCACTCAGCACACTCGAAAGGGCCCCAGCCACGGAAGCAGTAATCATTCCATGGGAAATCATCGGAGTACTGCCCAAGAGCCTAGCAATCAGCGAAAGGTTGAATTGAAACGATATGACAGGAAACAGATATGAGACTGTGGTTGAATCGTATTAACGAAATAACATTACTGAATGTTAATATTTTTATATAACGAAGTCTTTTATATTATAAAGTTAAAAAGTTAACAAGTTAACTGAACATTAAAAAGAACTTTAAAAATCAAGTAACAGAAATTAACCTTGGACTGACACGTTTTCGCAGATATTAAATGCTGCTGACAGTACCTGTGGAAAAGTACGCTTCCTTTGTATGTTAAAAGGTAATTCAATCCGATACATTGGTATTCAAATACCATATACTGAATGGGATAAAATTTGAAAAATTTAACTCGCGAACTCTCTCAAAATTATTAAGAATTTGCGAGAAAATAATTTATTTTTTCATATAAGCCATGCCACGATTCTGTATCGTACATGTTTATTAATAAGTTTTTGGCTTTGGTTACAATGTAATGAAAATGGGTTAATGAAATAACAGCAATAAATTCTTTATATATATATATATATATATATATATATATATATATATATATATATATATATATATATATATACAGGGTGTTTGAAAACTTTCTGTACAAATTGTAATGGGGGATAGGCAACACTAAGACAAACCCTTTTCGTCTATAAGTGTATGTCCGCTGACGTCACCATTCGGCGCGAGAGGGCGCCGCTGCAATTGGCTAAAAGGTGAAGTGGGCTAGACTCGCGCTTGCCGCGGGCATTCTTAAATCGGACGTGTTGAAACCACATTCGTCTACGAATAGCCACGGGAACATCTTCCAGCAGTTCCGGCAACGTTTCTTCAAGAAATATCCGATAAACCCGCCCGTCGAGTCGGGCAGGCAGCAGGTACGGCCCAATCAACTTGCCATGGACGATACCCGCCCAAACATTGACGGCGAACCGTTCTTGATGAGCATGCACCCGTGTAGCATGTGGATTTGCGTGCGCCCACACGTGAGAATTGTGCATGTTAAACACACCCTCACGTGTGAAACAGGCCTCATCTGAGAACAGCACATAAGCCGGAAAATTAGGCTGCACCGCTGTCTGCTGCAGAAACCAGCGTGCGAATTCCACATGAAGAGGGTAATCCCGAGGTTGTAATGCCTGGACTCTCTGACGATGAAACGGATGTAACTGCTGCTCGTGCAACACACTCCAGACCAGGTCGTGGTTCACACCGAGGATACGTGCAACACCTCGCGTGCTTGCGCTTGGATTGTCCTCAAATCGCCGTAGGATTTCTTCTTCCATGTCAGGAGTGCGCACGTTTCTCTCCCGACCAGTGTCATGCATGTTTGCATGGAATGTTCCAGTTTCTCGTAGTCGCCGATGCAAATGCGCAAACGTTTGGTGGTTTGGCACACGTCTGTTTGGGAAGCGCTGTCGGTACAACCTCACAGCAGCTCTTCCGTTTCCATTGGCAGCCCCATACACCATATGCATGTCAGCCATCTCAGCAGTCGTGAAGCGCTCCATGTTACGCGTACTACGTCCCGATTTAAGAATGCCCGCTGCAAGCGCGAGTCTAGCCCACTTCACCTTTTAGCCAATTGCAGCGGCGCCCTCTCGCGCCGAATGGTGACGTCAGCGGACATACACTTATAGACGAAAAGGGTTTGTCTTGGTGTTGCCTATCCCCCATTACAATTTGTACAGAAAGTTTTCAAACACCCTGTATATATATATATATATATATATATATATATATATAATGCGCCTCGGTGGTGTAGTGGTTAGCGTCGCTGACTACGAATCCATCGGCCCCGGGTTCGAGACCCGGCGCGCAGCAAAACCCAGCTGTTCATCCTTCCACACAATAAAGAAAGTGGTTGGTAGATAAATGGGTACCCTAGGTAGCCTAGTGGTTAAGACGCTGGGCTGCTGCTGATGGGGCCTGGTTCGGATTCCACGTTAAACTGTAGGTCTAAGGTGGAGTGAAAAGCTTGACCTTCGTCAGCATGAACAATTCGGGCGGAAGGTAACCAAAGGTATATTAGGGTGGGGTAAAAAAATTGTTCAACTATTGTTTCACTGGTAATAAGGTGGATTGAAGGGTGATAAAAAAGAATATGAGAATTACAAAATTTTCAATTCATCCTAAGTACCCCATTTCCCCTCCCCCCGAAAAATGGCCGCCAGCCAGTTATTATACGCTTCATAACTCGAAAAGTATTCTTTTTACAAAAAGGTTTGCTGAAGCAAAAATTGTTTATTTCACATTTTCTACCTCATATAAATGTTTCAGATGTTTAATGAATTTTTTTTATTTTTTAGGTTTTTGATGGATTTGGAATTGGTAATTTCTGATAATTAGTAACAAATAGGGCTTCTGCTTCAAACATTAGAGCTACAAGGAGTCAATCAAAACCACATTTTATATTTGGAACCGCACAAGAGCTTCCTCTTACAACATTGCCAACAAATGAACAGGTGGGCCAATACCATGTTCTTTTAAAAGAAGCCACTTCAGTGACTTCACATAACTCTGATATTTTCAACAAAATTACTGAAGATATACTCTGTATTTGGAGAAAAGCTTCAATTCCTGCAATAGCTGACAAATCAGTTTATATCAAATTAAAGCGGTTCATCGGCAAAGCAAACGATCTTAGTAGATCAAAAAGTAGTCAAAATGAGAGAAAATTTGAATGACACCTTGGAAGAATTATTCGATATCAGTGCCTGTAAATGCCCTTTTATCTCCCATCAAAACTTTGGCTGTCCTGAGAGCTGCGAAAATGTTCACATAAGATGCACCTGTCGAAGAGAACTGAAGGTACCAAAAGAAGAACTTCTGTTTTTACAGGATCAGCGATCGACAAAAAGATTCAAAAAATGCAGTCTAGGAAATTGGGGACAGAAGAAGGAATGGTTAAAAGAAGAAGAGAAATGAAGGACGCTCATATTTTAACCGAAATAGTGTGTTTTTCAGATGTAGAGAGTACTTCCACACAAAATGAATTAGACCCACGTCAGAGTGAATCAGACTATGAGTCAGTTGCCATACAAGGTCAAATGAAACTTCCATTGCCTACTGTAGCGATGGAAGCCGATAGATTTGGAATTTCAGATCGAGCAGCAGCTGCTTTAGTTGATTATGGAGCAATCACTAAAGAAGATAGTACGCTTTTGATTGACAAGAACAAAATCCGACGGGAAAGAGAGAAAATGAGAAAAAGTTTGGTGATGGAGAGTAAAGTTAATCCTGCTTTCATATCTGCTATATTTTTTGACGGAAGAAAGGACAAGACTTTGGTGAAGGTGAAGAAAGGAAACAAATGGTACGGAGACTCCATTAGAGAGGAACACTATGTTTTGGTGTCTGAGCCAGGAAATGAATATTTAACCCATGTAGTTCCTTCTTCTGGTAAAGCTCAAGATATAGCTGATAGTTTGTTCTCCTTCTTTCAAGAGTCAGCTATTAATGAGAGCATTCGTCTCATAGGATGTGACAGTACAAATACCAACACAGGTGCCAAGGGTGGGATCATCCACCTAATAGAAGAAAAACTAAAGAAACTGTTACACTGGAGCATCTGTATGCTGCATACAAATGAACTTCCCCTTCGACACTTATTTGAACATTTTGATGGTAAAGCAAAAGGTCCAACATGTTTCACTGGAAAAATCGGAGTAGCACTGAAAGAATGTGAAAAAATGCCTGCAGTCAATTTCAAACCAATTAGAGAAGGCATTGATTTAACACACATATCAGAAGAGGTTATCGATGATCTTAGCCAAGATCAACAGTATTTGTACAAAATTATTGTGGCTATAAGAAGTGGGAATGTCCCAAAAGATTTGGAAAATACAAAACCCGCACCACTGAACCATTCTCGATGGCTGACATTAGCAAATCGTGTCTGCCGCCTATACATTGCAGAGAAAACTCCTTCATTGGCTCTTTATTCAATAATTTTCTTCATTGTTACAAATTATGGACCAAGCTGGTTCGATATCAAGAGTAGACCATATATATACGGAATGGACCACATCACATATTTGGAGAAATTAAAAGATTTCATCATCTTCCAAAGGATGTTCAGAATGTAGTGAAGCCTTACATTGCAAGAAACGCATATTTTGCTCATTGCGAAAATGTTTTGATAGCGATGTTATCAGATACATCAGAACAAAATCGAAACAGAGCAGTTGATTTCATCATGAACATTAGAACAAAGACGGAAAATGTGTCCAAAATCAGAGAATTTAAGGTTCCTGAGATAAATTTCAACGCAAACGCATGGGATATTATTTACTGGTCAAAAGAAATGCTGACTGAACCACCTCCTCACTATGGCGCTCACAAATATTGAACTCAATGCGCTTAGGGTTAAAAAACTGTGCCTACCCAATTATCCACTTCGTTCACAAAGTGTCGAGAGGGCAATAAAACTTGTCACCGATGCGGCCTCATCTGTATATTCCCAAGAATCCCGTGATGGATTTATAAGAGCAAGAATTAGGTCTCGTTCATTGCTGCCATGTATGGAAACCAAGAAAGAAATGACTTCACTTTTTGACAATTTGCTTTTAATTAGAAACTGAAATAATTCACCAAAATTTCATAAAAGCAAACACTTCACGATTTTTGAAAAGGGATCTTTTTGGAAGTGTATTGATTATGTTTCTGCAATTGTAGTAATAAAATGTCAATAATTTCTCTCGTTGATTAGTGTTGTAGATTATAGTTTGAATATTCAAAATTATATAAGGTTATTAACTATTATCAAAGTATCAGGTCATCCCATAAGTAATGTCGTTTTTTAGATCGGAATTTGAAGAACAAAGAAAAACAACAAACTTTTTAATCTAGTATATATTTTCCATCGGAATCAATGACACACTGCCAACGTCCTACAAGCTTTTCAATGCCATGTTTATAAAATTCAGGCGGTTTTGAGGCAAAAAACGTACAAAGACTGGTGTGCAGGTCATCTGAAGAAGTATACTGTTTCTCGTCAAGATAGTTTTGCAGACTCCGTGAAGAGATGACAATCTGAAGGCGCAAGGTCTGGAGGATGTGAAAGTTTTTCCCACCCAAGCTCCTCAATTTTTGCAGAAGTGATCCGAGCGGTATGAGGACGTGCGTTGTGGTGGAACACGATTCCTTTCCGATTAACCAAAGGTGGTCTCTTTTCTTTTAGTGCAGTGTTCAGTCGATCCAGTTGTTGACAGTAGACTTGAGTGGTGATTGTTTGGTTGTGTGGTAAGGTTTCAAAGTATATTACACCACCTTTATCCCACCAAACACTAAGCAACCTTCCGAGGGTGAAGATTTGGTTTTGGCTGTGGTGTCGCTGGTTCTCCGGCACAAACCCACTGTCGACGACCCTTAACATTCTGGTACAGTATCCACTTTTCATCACCAGTCACTGAACGGTGCAAAAATGGATCTTGGAGTTCACGGGAATGAAGAGCTGTGCTAATGTCTACCCGCACCCTCAGATTGTCGACCGACAATTCGTGTGGCACCCATTTTCCTAACTTAGGCACTTTCCCGAGTTGTTGCAAATGTCGATGGATGGTGGACGGGGATGAATTGAGTTTCTGGGTCAATTCTTCGACAGTTGTTGAACAGTCTTCTTCAAGTGCGGCTAACAGCAGGTCATCATCAAACTCAGCAGGGCGTCCAGAGCGTGCTGCATCTGTCAAACAGCAGTCACCATTCCTAAACTTTTGAAACCATCTTTGACATTTCCTCACATGCAGAATATCGTTGCGATTAACGTCCTGAATGTTTCGCGTTGCTTCAGTAGCACTATTCTCTTTTTTGAACTCATAAAGCATTATATGCTTTTCTGATACCGCCATGTTTATGAGGGGTTCACATAAAGCAAAACACACGTCTTCACTGGTCAAGGTCTGTAAAGTATGTAGCGAAACACGTTAGATCTCCTCTTAGATATAACCTTCGAAAAATTTATGCTTAAACCGAGTAGGACTAGTTTAAACTTAATCTATCGTAAAAAACGACATAACTTATGGGATGACCTGATAATATACTTCGGTCATCAATAAATTTTTAATTTATTTAGAAAAAAGTGATTTATTTGTGATATTTACCGAGGTAAATTTTGATAAAATTTAAAGTTGAGAAAATAATTTATAAAAGGGCACTTTCTAATGTATTTTTTTAATTTGAATCATTTTTATTCTATAGTGTCTTTTAAGTGGATGCATATTTTTCAAGTTATGAGCATTTATATGCTTGACTAGCGGCCATTTTGTTTTTCTGAAAAATGCGCTAGTAGGGCAAAATTGATTTTTCTTTTATATCACTTTGTCATCTATAGAACCCAATACAGTAAATTATTATAGGTGAAGCAAATAAATATTCCACAAAGAATTGCGTTTCACCTTTCTAGTACATGCCAGCGCATAACCACAAACCTCTTTTTGGGAATTCTTTTCATTATTGTCTCGGATTAAAAATTAAGAATGAATGTATGGAGCCGACTGTATTTGCCAGAATCTGCTAACACCGCGCGTAATATGTAGGATATTTGCCGCGTTTTTAAGATTAACATAGTCTTGGCTTAATTTAACTCGTAACCTCTTTCTCAATAATGTCCACGAGGAGAATATTATTGAAAGATCTAAGAAAGTGATGAGAGCTTTTAAAATGCCTCAGTTTAGTTTGTAACCTTTTGCGTTTCTTAATTCCATATTCTTTCTCTTCATTCGCTTAAATGCGCGTACAGGATCCCTAACAATACGTTCACCAAAGTGAATATATAAATAATAATAGTAATTAATTATTTATGAGTAATTAGTCTTAATCGGAGTCCGTCCATTTTCTCGTTGTATCAGTCGCTCGGAGACACTAGCACCGGACCTCGTTACATCTCGTTAAGTAAGAAGTCCAATGAGTAGAGGTCGCACGTTTCTACTATTAACAGTTTTCCTCCGTTCTCTTTCTTCTTTATCTCGTAAATAATAATTAAAATTAGGAAGAAAGTAGTTTGAAATGTTTCCTTCACCGAAATTATTAAGCCAAACTTAATTGTGTCGTAAACCAGCACAAATACAAATAATTGACGTGGGAAAACGTGGCAAGAGCGTGTCTGAAGTTATCTTTCAAGTTATTTAATTTCAATTAACACGCATCGAGTCGATATAAAGATTACTTTGCCATTCAATGTCTTTCATTTCCATCCGTGGTTTATAAAAAGGTGCCAAATGGAAATACCAAATATTTCCTAACCTAATTAACTTTAACTTAACATTAACCAAACCTAAACAAAAACGTAACCTACCGTAACCTAACCTAAGTTAATCTAACCTGGACCAAAGTGGGAAAGCCGTGGATAAGAATGGGAAATGACCTTGAGTGGGAGTAAACCGGGATAAATATGGATTGCTCGAAGAACATCAAATGCTTAGAGCGTGCCTGCAGCGAGCAGTACTTGGCTTTCATACGATAGTGGATTGATCCTCAATCTGCGGTTCGGGAAATTCTGGGGGGTTCGGTGACTACTTTGAGGGGGAGGGGTCGCGGATGCTTTGCGTGACTTAATCTATAATTAAATTTTTACTGATAAATTTTTATTATTTAAATGTTTATGATCAACCTAACACGAGAGTATATATATATATATATATATATATATATATATATATATATATATACATACACACCGAGGTTCTTCATAACATCTGAGGTCATATGACGGAGGGGACCTACAACTTTACGTGGGATTCGAAACACGGGTCGCTACATAATCTGGCCGCGGAGGAGGGTCTCTCATCCAGCTGCCGTTACCCAGACCCAATGTCGCTTAACTTCGTTGATCGACGGGAAGCGGTGTTACGACACTAGCCACGACGTAGCTTTGCGAAGAAGTTGTCCGAGTAACATTAGCTGAGTTTATGGACAAAACTGATTCGATGGCTGATAACCATTCCATTCATGGTGTTGGTATGTTGGTAACCATGACTACTACTCTTATCTATCGATTTATTAATTAGATTTTTTTTTTCCGTCTGCCTTTATATTTTAGTTTGACGACAGTTTAGTCTTCAGTACTCCTCGCGAAGTTTTTGGAATGCAATTATTTTCCGAACTTATTCCTGCTTCATTCGAGAAAATAATTATTATTAAAAAATATTTATAAATTGGTTCCTGTTAATTTAATATTTTAGTATGAGGTGCTTGGATTTACAATTTACAAATTCTTTTTATCTCGTGGATGCACACTTAGAATGTGATTAAAATACTGGTTGCAGAAGATTAATGCAATCGTTTTCAAACAGGAAAGAAGATTGTTGCGACATTTGGCAATGAGCTTAAGGGCTATATATAAACGCAACAGGTAAGAAAAATCGTTAAAGAACTGTTTTCTCGTTTGGTTTGTTGCGCTCGGTTTTAGTTCCTCGTTTCTACCCCCGACGACCCTTCCTAAAACAAAATTTACTTTGCCTAATTTCAAGTTTGTTTATAATTAATTTACTTATTCTTTTTTCAAATATTTGGAAAAATAAAGGTTGGTTTTGAAAAAAGTTTAGTTTTATCGCAAATATCTCCTCTCAAAGTCCTAACTTTACTTTCAATGTAAATTATTTTCTATTCGTAGATAATAGATATTGAGCCTATTTATGCGCAGATACAGTTTCGTCATCCCACTATTTTCATTATTCTTCGCTAATCTTCAAACTATGCGACAGTCGTAATTTCCACGAGTCACGAGTTGTGTGAATCGTATCGTCACGCTTTATTTCCCCAAAATTAATGACATTACGCCATAATCGAACGCAAATTAAGCTTTGATTTATGCACATTTTAGTCTTGAGTAATAAGTGATTTTTAAAAAGAAACGTTTTGGTAAATATTTTCTTTTCAAAATTTTGATTTCAAGATGGCGATGAATGGTGATGCGCAGCCGAAAAAAGAGGAGGAAGTAAAGAAATACCTCTCAAGAAGACGGTCCTCAAAATCAATTGGTAAGCAATTTCTTATATAAACAAATACCATTTAACTGTGACTATTAGCCACGATTACTGCTTATTATTTGACGTAATGGAATGGCTTCCATGCAGCCAGTTCGGAATTGATTGCACGGATATTGCGGAAAAATTCCACGTACATGATTCTATCGTCTATCAGTAGCATGGTGATCAGTATAATTACCAAAATGAGAATTTAATGACGTTGACCAACAGTGACGTGTTTTCAAATTAACCCGTAAAAATGGTGTTGCGGTTCAGTGATGGATCAACCGTGGCAGTCAATGCGAGGTTCGTTATTAAGGTTATTTATTTCGTTAAGTGGTTTTGTACCGTAATATATTATAAAAACGGCTCCTTTATATTTGTGCAGTAAAAACAAGCAAGGTACACTTAGCTTAACGAATGAAATGAAACATTTATTTTTAATTTTAAGTGAATTTAAAAAAAAAAATGTGGATCGTGATATTAGAGAGATATTTAAAAAGGATACTTTTTTGTAACCGCTTTGATCGAAATTTTATATATACCTTTGGTAACCTTTGGTTAGCTTCCGCCCGAATTGTTCATTTTGACGAAGGTCAAGCTTTTCACTCCACCTTAGACTACAGTTTAACGTGGAATCCGAACCACGCCCCATCAGCAGCCCAGCGTCTTAACCACTAGGCCACTACGGTACCCATTTAGTATGGGCGAAAAATGCCAGAGTGCAGAGCAATTGCATAATGTTGCAAGAGTGCCACCCCCATCCCCCTTTGTTGCAAGGCACCCCCAAAGGAAGAGAGAGAGAGAGAGAGAAAGGAAGAGGAGAGAACCCAGAGGAAGGGTCTTTGCTTGGCTGGGAGCCAAGCTCATGAGTCCTTCAGCCACCGCCGCTCTCTTATAGGCCCTAATCAACCAGTTGGCTGAGTTGCCAGATAGCATTAAATATTTAATTATTCCATATAATTCAGCCAGTTGGCTGAGTTGCTAGATTCGTTTTTGTTTGTTTATTTATTTATTTAAAGCATATATTAATGTTGTCTTAGAAGGCTGAGTTGCCAGATTCGATATTTATTAATTAAAGCATATATTAATCAGCCAGTTGGCTGAGTTGCCAGATAGCATTAATTATTTATTTATTTCTTATATTAATGTCGGCTTAGAAGGTTGAGTTGTCAGATAGCATTTTTTATTTATTTAAAGCATATATTCCTCCGTCAGTTGGCTTAGAAGGCTGAGTTGCCAGATTCGTTTTTATTTAATTATTCCTTATATTCCAGTTGGATTAGAAAGTTGAGCTGTCGCTTCGTTACTTATCTATTTGACAAATAGCAATTAATTAATTATCAGAAACCGAAACCAAACAAGATATAATCATGTTCAAAGAATAAATAAAAAACACCATTACAACGTTCTGTTTATTTTAGCTGAATTAATGGATATACAATGGACATATATATGATCAAATAATAGGACGGAAAAATATATAATCATACAAAGCACAGTATTAACAAAAATATTAGTACAGGAAAATATATAGTTATATTATCAAATATTAGTACAGGAAAATATATAGTTATATTATCAAATATTAGTACAGGGAAAATATATAGTTATCAAATATTAGTACAGGGAAAATATATAGTTATATTATCAAATATTAGTACAGGGAAAATATATAGTTATATTATCAATATTAGTACAGGGAAAATATATAGTTTATATTATCAAATATTAGTACAGGGAAATATATAGTTATATTATCAAATATTAGTACAGGGAAAATATATAGTTATATTATCAAATATTAGTACAGGGAAAATATATAGTTATATTATCAAATATTAGTACAGGGAAAATATATAGTTATATTATCAAATATTAGTACAGGGAAAATATATAGTTATATATCAAATATTAGTACAGGGAAAATATATAGTTATATTATCAATATTAGTACAGGGAAAATATATAGTTATATTATCAAATATTAGTACAGGAAAATATATAGTTATATTATCAATATTAGTACAGGGAAAATATATAGTTATATTATCAAATATTAGTACAGGGAAAAATATAGTTATATTATCAAATATTAGTACAGGGAAAATATATAGTTATTATCAAATATAGTACAGGGAAAATATATAGTTATATTATCAAATATTAGTACAGGGAAAATATATAGTTATATTATCAAATATTAGTACAGGGAAAATATAGTTATATTATCAAATATTAGTACAGGGAAAATATAGTTATTATCAAATATTAGTACAGGGAAAATATATAGTTATATTAGTACAGGGAAAATATAGTTTATCAAATATTAGTACAGGGAAAATATAGTTATATTATCAAATATTAGTACAGGGAAAATATAGTTATATTATCAAATATTAGTACAGGGAAAATATATAGTTATATTATCAAATATTAGTACAGGGAAAATATATAGTTATATTAGTACAGGAAAAATATAGTTATATTAGTACAGGAAAAATATATAGTTATATTAGTTCAGGAAAAATATATAGTTATATTAGTACAGGAAAAATAGTTATATTAGTACAGGAAAAATATATAGTTACATTAGTACAGGAAAAATATATAGTTACATTAGTACAGGAAAAATATATAGTTATATTAGTACAGGAAAAATATATAGTTATATTAGTACAGGAAAATATATAGTTATATTAGTACAGGAAAAATATATAGTTATATTAGTACAGGAAAATATAGTTATATTAGTACAGGAAAAATATATAGTTATATTAGTACAGGAAAAATATATAGTTATATTAGTACAGGAAAAATATATAGTTATATTAGTACAGGAAAAATATATAGTTATATTAGTACAGGAAAAATATATAGTTATATTAGTACAGGAAAATAATAGTTATATTAGTACAGGAAAAATATATAGTTATATTAGTACAGGAAAAATATATAGTTATATTAGTACAGGAAAAATATATAGTTATATTAGTTCAGGAAAAATATAGTTATCAAATATTAGTACAGGAAAATATAGTTATATTATCAATATTAGTACAGGGAAAATATAGTTATATTATCAAATATTAGTACAGGGAAAATATATAGTTATATTATCAAATATTAGTACAGGGAAAATATATAGTTATATTAGTACAGGAAAAATATATAGTTATATTAGTACAGGAAAAATATATAGTTATATTAGTTCAGGAAAAATATATAGTTATATTAGTACAGGAAAAATATAGTTATATTAGTACAGGAAAAATATATAGTTACATTAGTACAGGAAAAATATATAGTTACATTAGTACAGGAAAAATATATAGTTATTTAGTACAGGAAAAATATATAGTTATATTAGTACAGGAAAAATATATAGTTATATTAGTACAGGAAAAATATATAGTTATATTAGTACAGGAAAAATATAGTTATATTAGTACAGGAAAATATATAGTTATATTAGTACAGGAAAAATATATAGTTATATTAGTACAGGAAAAATATATAGTTATATTAGTACAGGAAAAATATATAGTTATATTAGTACAGGAAAAATATATAGTTATATTAGTACAGGAAAAATATATAGTTATATTAGTACAGGAAAAATATATAGTTATATTAGTACAGGAAAAATATATAGTTATATTAGTACAGGAAAAATATATAGTTATATTAGTACAGGAAAAATATATAGTTATATTAGTACAGGAAAAATATATAGTTATATTAGTACAGGAAAAATATATAGTTATATTAGTACAGGAAAAATATATAGTTATATTAGTACAGGAAAAATATATAGTTATATTAGTACAGGAAAAATATATGTTATATTAGTACAGGAAAAATATATAGTTATATTAGTACAGGAAAAATATATAGTTATATTAGTACAGGAAAAATATATAGTTATATTAGTACAGGAAAAATATATAGTTATATTAGTACAGGAAAAATATATAGTTATATTAGTACAGGAAAAATATATAGTTATATTAGTACAGGAAAAATATATAGTTATATTAGTACAGGAAAAATATATAGTTATATTAGTACAGGAAAAATATATAGTTATATTAGTACAGGAAAAATATATAGTTATATTAGTACAGGAAAAATATATAGTTATATTAGTACAGGAAAAATATTAGTTATATTAGTACAGGAAAAATATATAGGTATATTAGTACAGGAAAAAATATAGGTATTAGTACAGGAAAAATATATAGTATATTAGTACAGGAAAAATATATAGGTATATTAGTACAGGAAAAAATATATGTATATTAGTACAGGAAAAATATATAGGTATATTAGTACAGGAAAAATATATAGGTATATTAGTACAGGAAAAATATAGTTATATTAGTACAGGAAAAATATATAGTTATATTAGTACAGGAAAATATATAGTTATATTAGTACAGGAAAAATATATAGGTATATTAGTACAGGAAAAATATATAGGTATATTAGTACAGGAAAAATATATAGGTATATTAGTACAGGAAAAATATATAGGTATATTAGTACAGGAAAAATATATAGGTATATTAGTACAGGAAAAATATATAGGATATTAGTACAGGAAAAATATATAGTTATTAGTACAGGAAAAATATATAGTTATATTAGTACAGGAAAAATATATAGTATATTAGTACAGGAAAAATATATAGTATATTAGTACAGGAAAAATATATAGGTATATTAGTACAGGAAAAATATATAGTATATTAGTACAGGAAAAATATATAGGTATATTAGTACAGGAAAAATATATAGGTATATTAGTACAGGAAAAATATATAGTTATATTAGTACAGGAAAAATATATATTGTCTTTACGTTCTACGGTGCAAAACGCTAAATTCGCATATGATAGTCTATATCCACATCGCCAATACTTTGTACGATGTGGTAAAACCGTCCAAGCATCACTTCACCGTTTAACTGATGCGCGGCCTATACTCGACATAAATGGCTTTCATATCGTTCAATACTATTTTTGTACCGACTTTACACTCGGCGGGTAAGTTATCTTTAAGCACAGCTAGAACACAATCGAAAGCACGCACAAAAATGTCATCGTTAACCACAACATTAAATACAAGTTTATAATCATGCCTTTCCAATCGGGGGCTTTTTGTTAACGTCCCGAACTTTTCAATCGTGAACTCTTCTTCACTCGGCATAACGGGATTGGAAATATTCTACCAAATCGTAACCACACCTATCCACTATATAGAGGTACAGCTCTTCAGGGTGAACAGTGTAGGCGAGCTCAGCTCTGTACCTCTCAAGTGCTTTGTACCAAAGCTCAGGATATTTCGAAGAATCTAAACCTTTTAAATATGCATCCAGATCTAGACCGTTCTCCCCTGTTCATTCCTACATTCAACAAATCCGTCGAGCAGAGCGGTGTAAGCGTATTCAAGTACCGTGTCAAAATAAATCAATGTCTGTAACACGCGCATCTAATATAGGCTTCAGCTTACGGAATCCGACGATCTCAAACATTCTGTCGAGGATGAAACGGTTTCGTGTAGGAACAAGAACGTCATTATCAGCTGTGTTCTTCCACATCAGTCGTATATCAATGCATGGTTGTTCGTTATTTACACTCAATGTACAAACAATGGTATATGAGGAGGCGTCACTAATCATCTCTTCTTGTACCTACGTCAGCTGGTATTTTATAACGGTCCTCAGCCCACCTCTCAACTACCACGAAGATTTTATGCATCTCCTCAAGACTTAAATAAATAACGTTACGTTTGCTTGCATGCCTGCAGATCGTTTCAAGCACACAGTTAATGGTGCCGGTTTCTCGCCTGAACACGCGCAATGACTTCGTCACGGAGACGTCGTACGAGGCGTTGAGAATGCTTCTCAAAGGGAGTTCCATCGTATTCGCACGTTCACACGGTTCGAGATGACTATGGCACGTCCACTCGGCGCAAGCTCTGAGATGACTATGAGCCACAGGAGGCAGGCGCAGGATCGGCTCGACGGGGGGGTGAATCATCCTGATGAAACGTGAATGGGTTTGTTCGAACTCGTATGCTCCGGGAGGAGTGAGTCACACCATAATCTAATGA
Organism: Bathynomus jamesi; assembly: GCA_023014485.1. Lineage (NCBI taxonomy): Eukaryota > Metazoa > Arthropoda > Malacostraca > Isopoda > Cirolanidae > Bathynomus > Bathynomus jamesi. Next base: position 112,785 of record JAJOZX010008005.1, on the reverse strand, counting down.
AACGTGTACGGCGCTGACCCAACATGAATCGTTGTATCCCATTATATTGGGCAGATGTTTTGAGAAATTTTCCGATACAAGAATTAATTTCGGTTTTAATGTTTTATCACTACCACTTCCCGAATACGCACCAGACATTTTCCTTCAGGGTAATTTTCACGAACTAAACACATTTTTTAAATGTTTTATCTCTCCTAAACATCTTCACAAACCGGTGCGCTATTAGAGAGAAACATATGTTCATATTTATCCTTTTTGTTTGAGGCGATACTCATCTCTAAAATCTGTTAAAAACTCTCAACCCATTAGCCACAACTTCACTACAAACCTCATGATATATATTAATGTAGTGGTAAAAATACTTAAGATTGTCCATGATGACAAGATTTACATTTTCGGCCGTAGGGTATGAGTAATCGGTATGGTGTAACATGATATAATACCGCTTATCACACCACTCATCCACAAGACTCACTACCCATAACTGTTGTTTATCTTCTGAGCGTGTTGCTTCTACTACGCGGTATATGTGAGCCTTTATAAAGCTTAGTTCTATAACATACTTCAGTACATCGTCTGTACTGCGAAATCCTACAACCCCCTCGCCAGAATATCCGTAGAGTATTTGAATAGCCTGATCCTTCGCACGATTCAATGCAGCCTTAAAAGAGGCAAAGGAGGCGGGAATAGGGAGTTTTTCAGTATCCACTACATCTACGCACTTAGCAGAATACCACTTCATAAATGTTGAACACGCGATATTAAAGGTAGCCATTACTATTTTCTTCTATGCGAGAGAATACACGTCTGAGCTCAAGGGTATACAGAGGTCAACTGAGCACGCGGGGTAGAGGCTGCTCAGGTTGCGGCATGATTCACGTCGGTCTTACAGTGGGCGGGCTTAGCTTTTTACTGTACACACACACACACGCAAAGTAAAACGCTAGTTGAAACACGATTTATTTAATAAACGAAATAATCAGGATGTACATATTTACAAATACGTGTAATAATTAAGTTAGCAATAGACATATCAAAGATTATGGTATCCAAAGGGCACGGTGTCATAGGTACCAGGCACCTGGTAGCGTTTCCTGTAGGTGTTACGGCACACCTTTGTACCCCTAAGTTCCTTCACGCCCCCAGCTTCTGCGCCCGAAAATTGTGGGTGCCTACAGTCAGTTGGGGCGGACGGCCACCCTCATCATCATTCCAAGCACACTAACTCCTTCAGCGAATCAAAGTTGACGACCCGCCGATTCGCTTGGTTAAGCGTGATACCCTTAGCCTTCACGATATACTTCGTTTCATCCCTATCCTCACCCGTACCCCATAGGTTTTGGCCCTGTTGACACAAACGAGTCGGCGTATGCGTTGTCCCCATACTCATCCTTGATCTCGTCAGTTAGCTCACCGAGGAACTCCCCAATAGCAGGCATGTATTCACCCCTCCTCGCTGTGAATATCACGCTATCTGTATCGGCATACAAAACCCGCCGCCCAAGAGAATGCAATAGCCCCAAAGTTTGATGCGCGTAGGCTGTTGTGAAGCTGGCTACAGGAATGTTTGTAACCCGTGAGGTATCTGTGGCCAATTCAGTATTGTTGTACTTTATTATGTAAGTATTACCTACATTCACAATCTCCATGACCTCTTTATCGGGTGCGTTGGCGTAATCCCAGACTTCACTATAACTTTGCGCCAAATGAACGTTCCCTTTACCGGTATTCTGTGCAAATTTTCCCCAAAGACTGTTTAGGCACAATTTTGCACTAAAGCGCTTGCCAGGATTCTTTACAATTTGGGTACGATCAAGTTGTATACCTTCGTGGTCACGGTAACGCTGAATATAAGACGTTTTTTCATCTTCGGTTTCAACCCCTCGCGGATATCCTGACGCCTCAACCTTATCCTTCAAAAATGCGTTTATATATGGTGTGAAAAGGTTGGGTAGCTTCTGAAACCTCCACACCTCATGTATCTTCATTATTCTATACCCATGGCGAACGGCTAGGGCCAGCTCAGGGCTTGTGTATACACCTCTGATCTTACGCTGGTGGGGTATGTACAATCACCATTGTTCTCTTCGCGCACTTCACGCACAAGGGAAACATGAGTTTGTGATCTATAACGACGGGTAAGATCGGCATCCATAAATCGCGAGGGGGAGCACGTCTACGAAAGAGGCCAAAGTACCATTCAAATTTCTTGAAAACTCGTTGATGGAGGGTAGGTTAGGACCCACATTTTTTCAGGCGCACCTACGGGGTACGGATTGTTCTTCATCACGTAGGGGTATAAAGAACAGAAATCGTAGTAATGGAGTTTCACGCCTCCGTAGCGGAAAGTATAGCTTGAAGGGATTTGTACGCCCTCCGAACAAGCTATCACCGCATTTGAGAGGATCCAGTACCATTGAACGCTTGATCGTGTTTATTTCTTCACGGTACGCCCCGTCTGTCTCCATCCGTGCATCATATTCATGCTCCCACAAGACTTTGTGAGTGAACTGGGACCCTATAAGTTGATCGCGGGTGCGCGTCCACGCAAGACAGTCGGCAGGAGATCTACCGTGGATATCTCCTACGATTCCACACTCAGGACGGGGGCATCCATGCCACCAGCAACCGTTAAAGGAGTACACAGTCTTCTCGCCAGTGACACGGTTTTCACTTAGACCATCAACCCAAAAAACATGGCCATTAACCTTAATGGGTACTTCCCGTGTTGCGGGCATGCTTTATGTATACACCTGTCTGCTGCTGTAGGTGTATGAGCCAGTAAATAGCCTTGTGCCCATAACTGCGGGGTTGTTTCTGTGGATAATGGCTAAGGTGCTTTAGGCATGAAGTTATTCTTGAACACCGTAAAACATAATGAGGCGATGGTGGTTGCGACTTGCAGCGGATCGCATTTGAAACGACATATGTACATCCTTCTAAAGGCCTGGAAACATACTCTAAGCACGCGTACATCATTCACGCAATAACGCTCACATTCATCAGCTATATTATAAGGATTACGTTCATTAAAACTGTTGTAGTATCGATCAAAATCTTCACGTTCATCTGTACTCATACAATCATAGTTAAAGTAATGTTTGGGTGGAGGTAGACCTACGTAATTTAAAGTTTCACTAGTGAGGAATGTGTAAGGGAATATCCTTTTGAAACTTCAGCTGCTACGCCCATCACCTTGGGTAGCTTTGCTAATTTACAAGGTGTGAATAATAAAGTGTCTTTAAATTGTACATTACCTCTTATTTGCATCTGTATTAATTTGTTGCCTCTTTTCAATGGATCACCTGTAAATATCTCAGAGGACTCGTGCTCAAGCAACTCCTTATAAAGGAACTGTGTGTCAAATTTTGCCCCGTTATGGGCGAGAATATACAGTCATTTTTTTGAACTTGTCCGCTAACTTGACAATATAGGACAAATAGTTTCACAGGGCTATCGTGGACATTCGTTTTAAAAACGTTTGTCCGTTTACCACATTTGTGACACTCATCACACTCGATCTCCATACACTCATCACAGATAGTCTGGCTCACAAGTAAATGTGGAATAACCTCTTTGGTTTCAGCGTTCGTGTATGTTTCTATATCGTAGTACACAGTTATACAAGGGTTGTTTTTAGGCTTGGCGTCTTTCATATAACATACATGCTTTACACCATCCGCCTTATATTTCTCATGGCATGTAGAGCAGTGAATTTCATCACATTTGTGCTTGAAATTTCCCCAATTATCCATCATGTGAAACATACCACATTCACAGATTCTCATTTTCCTGCACGTGCCAATTGATTTATGGAACTCAAAACAGCTATTATTGAAAAATGTGCGTCTACACACATTACAATCCCTCTTCTCAGCTTCAACTACACGGCTTTCACATTTGGGGCTTTTACACTGCTCACATACCATGTGCAATCTTTACAATGTTTCACTATATCATCCGCAAACTCGAGACACCCTTACACAAATCATGATGTCGTCCATATTTTCGACTTTTGTCATAACTCGCGTAAAGGCACCTTATATTACGGATGGGGAGATGTTGTCCCTGACAGTCCTAAAATAAGTAGGGGTCTTGTACGATCTCTCACACAGCTTTTAAAAACATACACAGTTCTACGACGATCATCCAGTCCAAATACAACTATACGACATTCATTTCCTGTTCTACCCTTCTCAGCTCTTCAGGACCCATATTACAGTCAAACTCAAGTTCACAGTCTACAGCTAGTTTACGGGCACGCTCCACGACCGTAGGCAACCAAATTTGCTCGGATCGTATTTAGTACAGTAAACATACGAGCTAAGACTACTGCTATAAAGCCGCAACCACGATCGACGTTTATATGCCGTCTAAATAGCCTGAGAATTGAAGTTAAGAGTATACGGTGTGGCACTATGCCCGCAACACGGAATACACGGTCAATATTTACCGTGAAGTTGTCCATATTGAAGGCTATACTACTTTGGAGGCCTGCATTATACGACCTAATATATACTCTACATCTTCAGCGCCAAACGCCTGAATGGTACTACTACCCAAAAATCATCTATCACCATCATCTGACCCGAATCCGAAGGACAGCCTCGTCCTGACTTCACGCTCGTCGCGGTTCTGAAGGGCAAACTCTACAATACGTTCTACAACGCGACGTAGTCCGTGTTCAATACCGTTGCTATACATGGATCTAGGATCAACCCTGACTATATACCGATTTCTAGTCAAGGCTGGGGTTGGGGTTGCGGTGCGCACCAACTCGAATGTTATACCATCCTCAACAGAACGGGGAGCTGTGGAGGATGAATAAGGGGTATATTTGAGAAGACGCTTGTGGGGTTGGTTGCGTAAGACGTTGAGGGTTGGGGCTCTATTACTGCAGATCAACAGAACGGGGAGCTGCTGTGGAGGATGAACAAGGGGGTATATTGGCGGAATGCTCTACTGTGGGGGTTGTTGCGTAAGACGTTGAGGGTTGGGGTTCTATTACCGGTGTTCAACAACCCTGGACGCTTTATACCTGACGTGGAGGATTCGTCATCACACCTCCGCTTTGAACGTGCAACAGGTGTCGCTGGTGAGGGCTCATCGGCGGGGTGGGTACTGTAGATGCACGGTCAACGGGTTCATCCGTGATATCGATGATGGGGGCTGTACATCGTCGTCATTCACGGTTCTGTGGAAGAAAAAATATAAGGAGCACACTCGTTATTTGTAATATTTTGTAAATGACCCACTTAGGGGTGTGACGTGTTAGAAATGGAATCTGTAGAAAAATTCAGGTTCACGAGCCCATCCACATGTATTATATCTGGACCTACAGGTTGTGGTAAAACGGTGTTTATGCTTAATAGCTAGTTAAAGATAAAGGGGAATATTCCAAATATTTGTTGCATAAAGTTATATGGTGCTATTCGACATACCAATCAGTGTTCAACGAGTACCAAGATGATGTTTTGTTCCACAAGGGGGTCTATGACGTTAATTCGTTAAAGGGAAATGAACATACAGTCATCGTAATTGACGACTCATGTTGGAGATGGATAAAACGTTTGCCGAGACATTTACAGTATTCTCCCACCACCTTAACATAAGCGTGTTCTTCATCAATCAGAATCTATTTTTCAAAAATAGATACATGCGCGATGTGTCGCTAAATACGCAATATCTAGTCTTATTCGCGCAACGTAGAGATGTGTCACAAATTGGGGTATTAGCCAGTCAAATGTTCCGAATCAGCGTAAGGAGTTTTTGGAGGTTTATAAGAGGTCACAAACCAACGTTATGGATATTTGCTTTGTGACCTTCACCCGCGAAACACGTTTAGGGTGCTTCTAAGAACGAATATATTTCCAAGCGAACCTGAAACCGTGTATATTCCAGAATGACGAATAGGCTAAAGAAATACAGCGAATTAATAAAAATCTATCAACGCCTGCCTCGAGCATTGCAGCAGATGTTTGTTAAAAATATCGACTCTGACTTTTTAAAATGCATCTGTAAAATCTGCCTTAATGTTATAAAATGTAATGTTCCAATGAAATCCTCTCAGAAGACTCGCTTACGTCGTTACAAGAACATAATACGGACGCTCGCCCATAAAAGTCAGACTGTAGGTAAGAAAAAGCGTATTATTGTACAAAGAGGCGGTTCGTTCCTGCCCATCTTATTTTCAATTTTGGGACCTTTACTGACTAGATGAATATAATGAAGGTGGTTGTGATCCCGCACGAGGTGTATGCTTCATTACAAAGAGTCCAGATGCGGTTCTAGAACCCCGTAAAAGTAGGCTTAAAAGAATGGAAAGTGACTTGCTAACCCTATTAAACAGTGAAAAGGCACCTGATGAGAAAAGGATCTTGTACCAAGATGCTTTGCAGAAATTTCTTCGAGTACGAAGCTAAAAGCATCCTACAGAGCTTCCCGTGAGGCACAGCTCGAGTAGCGCTGAGCATAGCGACACAGGACCTGGGCAACCAAAGAGTAGCGGAACACAGCACATCGAGCATGTGCTAAAAAACAGCCTCCCCCATACATTGAGGAATAAAGGGCTGTCTTTATAATCTAGTGAGTGAGGACCCCATCATACAGTGGACCGATACAGGCGAGGTCATTGTTGAAGGAACAAGGGTACAAGGATCCAATATCATTGATATTGTTCATGATCTGGTGAGAAAGTTGGATAGGCTCTCACCAACAGGATGGAGGCATATTAAAACAAGACTACAACAAATAAATGTCCCCAAAACATTGATAGGTAATCTGAATAGGTTAAAAGACTTGGAACATGCACCGCACGTGTCACAACTGAGTACACCTTCGCCCCCAGCAGCTGCAGTGTCTCTGAAGAGGAGAAAGAAGAGTAGACGGCCAACCTTATCCACGTGCCTCTAAAATACGCAAATGGCTAATGTATTACAGTAAGCAAGCTATTATGACATTTCTAACCCAGCATCCTATGGTGGCGTTTATAGATTGTACAGAGGTGTTTATGGTGTAAGGAAAAAATGATGAGAGATTTTTGCGGGGCCAGGATGCTTATACACTTCATAAACCGGTGAGAAAAAGGTTTAAAACAGCCAAGACAACAGCCGCCTCGATTGACTCTATTTGGCAGGCAGATTTAACAGACATGCAAAGATATTCAGTGTACAACGATGGCTACCGTTACATCCTATTCATAATAGATGTATTCTCTAGATACCTGTGGCTAATTCCCCTGAAAAATAAATCGCCTGAAACAGTTGCTAAAGCGGCCAAAACGCTGATGTTGAAAGAAAACAGGATTCCTGGCTATTTTTGTACGGATATGGGAAAAGAATTTATAGGACGAGCTTTTCAGAACATGCTGTCAGAGTTTAATATCAGCTATTACACTTCCAATTCTATACATAAGGCTTCTTTAGCTGAAAGAGTTCAACGTACCATAAAGGAACGCATGCACCGATATTTTACACATAAAAACACATACAGATATATAAACATTCTCGATTCATTGGCTTCATCCTACAACCGTTCACACCATCGTACGATCAGTACACGCCTAACGATGTTTTAGAAAGAGGCAAGCGCCCGAGAAGAGATGGAGTGTCGCTACCACCACCACACACTGCGCGTTTCAAAATCAATGACTATGTAAGGCTCACGTTCGGGAAATAAATTCGCGAAGCGTTTTGAGCAAGGATGGACACGCGAGAGTTTTTAAGTTAGGGCTATGAGGCCTAAAGGCGAGATAATGATGTATTACGTTGAAGATTTGAATGGAGAAGAGATCTCGGGAGGCTTTTACCGCGAGGAATTGCAGAAAGTGGCATTTAATTTAGGAAAAAATGTGTTTAAAATTGAGAAAATTTTAGGAAGCAAAGGTACAGGAAAGAGAAAAATGTACCTGGTGAAGTGGCTAGGTTACCCAGAAAGCTTCAATACCTATATAAAAGCTGATGCAGTAATGAAGCTTAATTAGTATGCAGCATGACTCCTAACCATTTCTACGTCACACTCCCGTCCTCCTCGTCCCTGTCTGTACACCCTAACAACACACTAGCCAACTTTGTAACAGAACTCCATGGGCCCATTGAGTTGGGCCGTGATTCGTATGAGGTGGGGATATGTGAAATTCAGCTCTTTTTAAATATTGATTATAAAGATACCGTTTTTACGATTCTTAGAAACTGTGATGAGTGTGCAAAAGCCGCGTTAACTCGGGATGAAACTATACGTATCGCCCGGACTAAGGTTGCACAGTTTTTCAGTACAACAGTGACACTAGGACCGGGTCGTTATGGTTCGAGGATGTTGTGAGAGACTTAAACGTGTGTTTAAAAAACTCAAGCTTACGAATGATTTATATACGAAATCGTAAACAAAGGAAACCCTGCACATACTCTAATGCTAAAATCAAAGGTTAACAGAAATCTTAAAGACGGAAGTGTTCAAAATTATAACCGAGGGGCGATATCGAGCAGCCTTCCAAAGAGACACCTTTCACGAGGCACCGGATGACTTGTCCACCTTAGTGTATCAATTGAAGATGGAGAAATTGGATGTAAGCTCTCAGCCTCCAGACATGTGCTATATTTAGCAATATAGCGGAACACCAGTTTGTTGGGGATACCCAGGCACGCCTGCTACGCATAGCACACATCCCCAACCATAGAGGAAGGAGCTTTGAGTATTACATATGACATACCCCATTATGTGAATGTCGCAACTAATCTAATAACTAATATCTCAATATATATAAGAACGATTGAGGGCAAAAATTTCCCATTCGGTGACGGGAGCTTAACAGTGAAGCTGCACTTTCGACGCACTGAGTTATAATGGACAGAAAGCCTTTCACAGTATACCGAGGGGTGAGATACCAGCGTGGTAGTGGACTTGGGTCCATTTTTTCATCCATACTACGCACCGCTGTCCCACTGTTGAAGAGGGGGCCAGGTACCTAGGGAGGAAGGCGTTACAAACAGGTTTTAACGCGGCAGAGGACATATTGGCGGCACTAAGCCTAAAGAAGCTCTAAAAAACATTTAAAGCGCACGGGATGAAATCATCAAAGACGCGAAGAGAAAAATGCGTGGTGGCGGAAAGAAGAGAACTGCTAGGAAGAAGGGGTTACCAACACGTGGTGGAAAGAAGAAGAGATCTGCTAGGAAGAAGGGGTTACCATCACGTGGCGTTAAACGTAAAAGGAAACCAAAAAAGAAGTGCTCAAGCGTATGAAACCTATGGCTGATCATTTTTTTAACTGATATAAGCTGAGGACGCTACTCTCACGAATCATAGATTGACTAATACTCGCGAGGAAGGTGGCACTATTTCTGACTCGTCATGGCACGTTTCATCCATCCGTGTAGTTCACAGTGCTGTAAATCGGAACTGTCCCTCTTTGATATACCACCTACTCAGGTCTCTATTGAACATAGTGACTTTATTACAATTAACCGTTAAAACACAATTAGTTCACCCAGTGCCCCTACAGAATTCGTGATACCCAGCTCAGGCCCTTACTTTTTTGACCCGAGTTGCATGCACATGTATGCTAAACTACGCATAGCTCATTCTGACGGAACGGATTGCGATGATAGTTACGCGGCCTACCCTGAAACCAACTTTCTGCACTCCATATTCAGTCAGTGTGATGTATATTTGAATCAGACTAACATCTCGGCAGGCACGGGGTACTATCACCTACGATCCTATCTGGAAAATGTACTCGGCTTTTCAAAAGAAGCGAAGGACACTTTTTTATCCGCCGAGGGGTATTACCACACTAAAGATGAAAATAGAATAAAGGATAAATTTAAAAATTCTAAAAAGAAGATATATGAATGTTTTGGACGTTTGCATACAGACTTTACTTTCCAGGAGAAGTTGCTTATGAACGGGGTAGATATGAAATTGAAGCTTACCCGCACGAACCCTGAGATCTGCATAAATCTGGGGGCAGACCAAGAAGAAGGCGCGAAACATGTGATACACATTATGGAAACGTATTTGTGTATACGCCGAGTGAAATTAAGCTCCCCGAAGCAAATAGAAATTGAGAAAGATTTGGTACATGCCACAGTGAAATATCCACAGGATACAGATCAAGCTGTACACGATTCCCGCAGGCCTGGCATCGAAACAGCTAGAAAACATTGCTCTTGGAGTCCTACCTAAAAGGATTTTAATTGGAATGCAAGACCACGCCTCGACGAATGGAAATTATAAAAAGAGTGCCTTAAAATTCGAGAATTTCGGCCTTAAAAATATTACTCTATACGTAAATGGCATCGCCCTGGGTGGGGTAATGGATATGGATTACTCAAGAGATGCAGTGTTCCCGCTCTGCGCGAGAGCTTATAGTACTTGGACTCATAATACAGGTGCGTGTGATGAACTTGGCATAACACAGAAAGAATTTGTTGAAGAATTTAACGTCTACTCATTTGACATTACACCTGACTTAACTGCTGGCGTAAATACGCATTTAAACCCCCAACAGAGCGGTACCATCTCAGTGAGGCTGGAGTTTGCCAAACCTATAGACGCTCCTATTAGTGTACTAGTATACATCGAGTCGCAAGCCCTAATAGAAGTAGATAGATTTAGAAACGTAACCACAGATTTTTAAAACGGACGCGAATACACTCCAGAGAGGGATGAAAAGTGACTGTTTTGCACGTTCAAAATTTATCGGAGTGTTTGCGAAGAATGAAATATTGAAGCTGGCTAGTTCGAGAAACTGGTACGGGGTTATCGTTAACACCGACATTGTAGGGGGTGAGGGGATTCATTGGTTTGCAATCTATTTTAAAACTAAGGAAAGAATGTACTATTTCGATTCACTCGGATTTCCACCGTGGAATGACTCAGCAATTGTGAAGTTCATAGCGCAACTAAACGTACCAGAGATTATTTGGAATCCATATCGTTATACTGAAACATGTGGAATGTATTGTATTTTGTTTCTCATGTATATGTCACGTGGGAAGGGATTTATGAATTTTTTTAAATTATTCGATTTATGCGACACAAATATGAATGATAAAAGTGTATGCAGACAGATAAAAAAAGGTTCCCATATGTTAGTACCCCCTGTAATGTGTAAGATGTATATTGTGTAAACCTATATATACATTTGTATCCATTAAGAATTATGTAGCTGATGCTGTTACTGTTTTTGTACATGTTTTCTACTGTTTAATAAATAGAAATATATCACGTTTTGTTCTTACCCTCAAAAAATACTTGCATAATCTCCTCGATGACCTCGCATTCGCTTGATCGGGTGTGCGTCAGTACCACGACTTCTGGATCACTGGGTAGGCTAAGCGGGGTGGCTACCACTTCATTTATCGCCCTTTCGTCAAAAGTTGCAATAACACGCTCAAGTTCCGTCCCGGCCCTATAAGATTAAGTAAAAATAGAAAATTATTTTTCAAAACTCAGGCAATTCTTGAAAGTTTTAATATTTCTAAAATCCTACATGTGCAAGAAATGTACAAATATAATCATGCCATATATATAATATATATATTATATGCTGAAATAACGACGAAGGTAGAGAATAATTGAAAATATTTTGCAAAACGCAATTATAAGTTAACTAGTACTGAATGAAACGGTGTATATAAATATGCCCAGCATGCAATTCTTAGTAGTTTTTAATATTTCTAATGAGAGTGGACAATAAATGAAAACCTACGATAACTTAAACATAATACGATTTTCTGAATTGAATAGAGAAACAAGATGCGAAACGTGTAAAAGGGCGCAATGAAAATTTTGCAAATGTTGCAATGCAATATTGCAAATGTTGCACTGCACTGATGCAAGATGTTGCACCAATATATACTGTGTCCGGTATTTTCGCCGCAAACATTTTCGCCGCAAAGAAATTCGCCGTAAGAATAAAAAGAGCAGATTAAAAAAATAAGATTTAAAGGCAATTAAAAATAGTTTATTGATACGTTAAAAGTAAAGAAATAGGAAAAAACATAAAACAATATTTTTAAATTAAAAAGTGTGCAAGTTCATAGCTATGGTGCGCAAAAAATGCAGTTTTTGCTCTGGATTGTACCTTAGTACTTGATTATGAAGTCGCGTACTAATATTTTTATACGCTTTTTTTCTGGTTGGTTCATCTCCTCGTTCGACGTCGCACTTCTTCTTTTTCGCTAACATATCTTCCTTCATTAAAATAAATATGAGTTTCCAAATACTGGGATGCATATTAATAACAGAGCTTTGTATTGCGTTGTGAAAGCCTTCTACACTGTTGTTCGTTCGCGGCACACCATTACACGTTCTTTCGTAGATATTCCACAGTTCAATAGGAAATGTGGGTTCCATTCTGCGTCTTCGTGGGCCTCGGCCTCTTTCTCCTCCAATATAGTGGGTTTCAAAATAAGATACCAACTCTTGGGGCAAATCATCGTCATCTGTTAGCTCGATAAATCCGTCAATAACGTCGCTAACTGGAAGAAATGCTAGCGCTGTGAAGCATTTAATTTTTGTGTTAAATTCAGTTTCAGTTTGATAGCGCAACTTTCGTCCGATATCAATGACTTTGCGGTAAATATTTTTTGCCATGTGAAATAAACATCCGGTTATAGTTGCATTTGGAAATACGTTGGAGAATGCGCTGATACTTGCTTTCTCAAAGTCGATCATCAAGGTTTCGGGAGTTAATGATGAACGTAAGCCCTTTAAAATATGAAAAAGTCTGCTGTAAGTCTCTTCAGATTTCCCCGGAAGTAAAGCAAATAGACGAGGAATGCTACTATTTCTTATTACTATGTGCAACGTATATAACTGGTAGTATATATCTGGACTACATTTAAATGTTCCATCACATGCCCAATCCTTATGATTCACCAAATCGTCTAAACCAGATTCTGTGCCAAACACTAAAATTCTGTCAGCATCATGTTCTCCACTATCAAATAATACATTTTTTTCACCATTTTCATGAAATTTGTACTCATCAGGAATTACATAACCACTTCTTGCTTTAGGGATGGGGGGAGCTTGTTTATTTTTTTGTCTCCAACTTCTAATATTGCGTGATAAATTTGGCAAAGAGGGCATTAGGGAACAAGCTGTGCTATCTAAATTGGCAGAAGCATCGGCAGTTTAAGATCTCGTAGAGAGTTGTGAATTAGTAGTCGTTGATTTTATATTTGCAATAGCTTGGTAAACTTTAGGCTTCGCACCCTACGACTGAAAATGTGAATCTCGTCATCATGGACAATCTTAAGTATTTTTATCACTATATTAATGTATATCATGATGAGGTTCGTAGTGAGGTTGTGGCTAGTGCCCTGCGTGAGTTTTTAACAGACTTTAGAGACGAGTATCGTTTGCTGGGCAGAAAAGAAAAATATGAGCATATGTTCCTCTCAAATAGTGCGCCGGAGTGTGAAGATGTTTAGTAAAACATTATAAAATGTGCCTAGTTCGTGAAAATTATCCTGAGGGAAACTGTCTGGTGCGTAGTCTGGTAGTGATAAAACCGAAATTAATTCTTGTAGCGGAAAAACACCTACCCAATATGTACAACAATTCGCCGCACGATTATGGTGCGACTCGCGGATCATACGAACAAGCCCATTCACGTATCATCGAGTCAGCCGCCCATCGAACCGTTCCTGCCTACCTGCGTGCCTCACACGGCTCATAGTTATCTCAGAGCTTGAACCGAGTGGACGCGCGCTCCTCGAATACGATGGAACTTCCTTTGAGCAGCATTCTCAATGCCTCGTACGATGTGTCCGTGACGAAATCGTTGCGCGTGTTCAGGCGTAAATCCGGTACCGTTAGCTATGTACTGGAAACGGAATGTAGACAAACAAACAAACGGGTTTATTTAAGTGTCGGAGATGAATAGAATCTTCGTGATAGTTGAGAAGTGGAGTGAAGATCGTTATAAAATACCTGCTAACGTAGGTACAAGAAGAGAGCAGATTAGTGACGCACCCTCATACGCCGTTGTATGTACGTTGTGTATAAATAACGATCGGCCATGCATTGATATACGGCTGATGTGGAAGAACGCTTCTGATAATAACGCTCTTGTTCCAACACGAAACCGTTTCATCCTCGACAGAATGTTTGAAATCGTCGGATTCCGCAAGCTGAAACCTATATTAGATGCGCGTGTTACGGATATGCTTTATTTTGAAACAGTACTTGAATGCGCATACACCGCTCTGCTCGATGGGTTTACCGAGTGTAGGGCTGAACAAGGTGAGAATGGTCTAGAGCTGGACGTTTATTTAAAAAGTTTACTCTTTGAAATACCATGAACTTTGGTACAAAGCAATTGATCGGTACAATGCTGAGCTCACCTACACCGTTCACCCTGAAGAACTATTTCTTTATATAACGAGCAGTTGTCGTAACGATTTAGAAGATTATTTCAATTGCCGCTATGTTGAGTGAAGATGAGTTCACGATTGAAAAGCTCGGGTCGGTAGAAATAAAACCTCGATTGGAAAGGCGTGTTTATAAACTTGTGTTTAATAATGTAGCTAACGATGAACTCGTTGTATAGTAAAATGTTTTTGTTCGTGTGTGTATATTTGTAACGGTATATTCTGTAGTTTAAGATGGTTATTGTACTGATTTCTTTCATTTAATAAATTTATGAAAATATATTGTCTTCTTCCCCCAAAAAGATCGAAAAACACTTACATTATTTCGGTGTGACATTCATTATGCTGACTGATCAGTATATCCTCCGTATTCATGACACGAGATTCTTCAAAAGATTGTATAACACGTGTCAAATCCTCATCGGACCTTAAAGGAATAATGTTCATTCTTTTAAAACATATACAGAGTATACAGACAGACCCCATTATGTGAAGATGTCTTTGGTTCATTTAAGAGGAATGACATTTAAAACACGCAAAAGATTGCCATAAAAATTTCGGTTTTAGCATAATGATCTAAATGAAGTATTTGACGAGATACTACATCCCTCCATATATATATAAAATCATGGTGAATAAATTATAGACACTTACATTTCTATGGTAGTCCCTTGCGTCGGATTGTAAGGAGCGTCACTGCAAATATCTTCAACGGTTTGCGTTGGAAATAATTCATCACGGTCAATCGCGTTAAAAAGATTAATTGCAGTCAATGCTGCAGTGTCACCTTCATACAAATCCGGAAAAGCGTAAAGGTCCATGGTGGAGGGAATGCACTGACAGAGGGAATGATTATTCACTGACGCGAAAATAGCTACTGTTACTCCCAACTGAAGAATATCTCCTTTTATATGCACAATCGCCAAGCTCCGCCCCAAAAGACCAGATGTTCGTAATGATTGGTTGCCAGTGTAGATGGGTGGAGCTATGATGTGTACCAATCCGATATAACGGGGCCGGACGACTAATGACATCTTTATATTTTCTCCAATAGATTTAATGCTCGTATTACCCCTTTACCATGTCAATATTTTTCCCCCACTATTCCCGGATCACTAATGTAATCGAGAGGATATAAAGAAATTATAAATATATCCTAATTATATTTTTAAAAGAGCATTCGGTTTCCACGTTAAACTGTGGGTCTAAGGCGGAGTGAAAACCTCAACCGTTGTTACAATTCGGGGAAGAGCTAGTTGTTATTATTATTATTAAAGAGAAAATCGTGCATTAACATGCTTTGCGGTCATACTACTGACCCCGGATCAAATGATCCTGTTATTTTAAATCCGGTTCAATAATCCTGTTATGTTGAAATGTGGAAGAGTAAGCAGCGTCTCCCTGACGAGATGTATTTCGATCCACAGAACAGCTGTTCACATCTTCTGAAGGCTGCGCGCGCCACAGCTCTTATAGACAATGCAGGTCCTGAGCTTTAATTATCTCGATGAAATAGTGAGCAATCGACGAGATGTATTTCTGAATCCAGGTTAAACTGTAGGTCTAAGGTCGGGTGAAAAGCTTTCCAATTCGGCGAGAAAGAGTTAATTATTATTATTATTACTACATAGAAAAAATCGTGCATTACGATGTTTTGGAAATGAATGAACAAAACTCTCTCTCTCTTTCTATATATATATATATATTATATATATATATATATATATATACACACACACATACACAGATAGGTGTACGCCTGGTGTGATTGAATTCAAAATGATTCTATAGTTTCATCGGTACGTTTTTATTTCCTACTAACTGTGTACACGAGATAAGTGTACGCATGGTGTAAAATGATCTCTGAAGCTGTTCTTTTGTTTATACAGAAAACATGAAAACAATAACTAGGAATTGTTAGTACTTTGAGTACATGCGTAATTTTGAAAAAACTTGGTTATCAAAATAATTTATATCAGATGGAGTGAAGAGAGGTTTTGCTCGAGTAGACTGGAAGAAGGGTCAAATCGCGGTTATTTTGTGGTCCAAATTCCTTCAAAAAGGCAAACCGGTGGGATTCGAATTGACCCAGATTCTCCCTCGACTCCTCGTGTCTGTGTGTGTGTGTGTGTGTGCGTGCGTGCACGAGTTGTTCATCGTTTATTATATATATATATATATATATATATATATATACAAGCACAGATGGGGTGAGGAGTTTGGGGGGAATGAGGGAGGACGATCGTGTTTTTGAATTGTAGTTTATTTTCACCTATCTTCGTAAGGTTTATTTTCTTTTAATTGTTTAGTGATTTTAAATGTTTTAATTCGGTGAAAATCCATTTATATATATATATATATATATATATATATATATATATATAAGAATGACAAAATTAAATAGACACGGTTATTATGATTCTTTCTATATATATATATATAGTTATAATGTTTCAGACCAACAAAGACCCTAGGATCCACTCATGGCTGGTCTACCTAACTGTGTTCGTAATCGTGTATGGTGTATGTCCTCCGTGGTGGCGGAGGGGACCTACAATTTTACGTGGGTTCCGAACCACAAGAACAGAAATGTATGTAAAAACCGCCGGTAAATTGGCAACGACCAATTTTTACGAAACTAAATAATTATCAATTTAAAACCAATCTTATCGATTTAAACTAAAGATAGAATCTCTGGATCCAGAGGATCTAGCCATAATAGACTACTATCCACAAATATGTTACACTCTATATCTATTTATAACGGACATGCAAATATATCAGATCCAAAGAATCCAGTCAATTTCATTACGGTATCCATCAAGTCACGGTTCATATCGATTGCGGACCAAGTCAAAATTTACAATCATATACATTACAATATATACACTTACGAGAAAAAGTGTAGGTGTGGCTGTAAAGACTGTACAGTAATGTAGAAATGTGTGTGCACCCATTTTGGGTCTCCCATTTAAAGGTGTTTGTGGGGCAAGTGAAGATCATGAGTTTTTCAATACCTCACAGTACTATGGGGGGCACCGCTCGGCAGAGGAATCTCTTTAAATGGGGTGTGTAAGGACAGAGTATCTCCTAACCCAAGACGCTGCCTCCCTATATCCCACAACACTTGTGTTGAGCTGTGGGATCTATCCCCAGAAAGCCCTAATTTTACTACCTTAAACTATACCCTTTCTATCAACATATGCGTCTAATCGATTTTTAAACATGTTTATAGACGTGCTACTAATTACTTCTACCGGCAAGCTATTCCAGCTATTTACTATTCTATGCGTAAAAAGGTTTTTGGCAACTGCTGTCTCGAACCTTCTACTTGTCAACTTACACCCGTTATTTCTAGTCCTATTATATTGAGATATTTCGAAAAAGCTATCTCTATCTACGTTATCGAACCCATTCATAATTTTGAAAACCTGGATTAGATCACCCCTTAACCTCCTAGTCTCGAGTGTTGTCAATTTTAACTCCTTAAGCCTATCCTCGTACGACTTTGACCTAAGCGACGGAATCATCTTAGTTGCTCGTCTTTGAACTCTTTCGATTTTGTCTATATCTTTGCGCATATGCGGATTCCAAAATTGGACCGCGTACTCCAAATGGGGTCTAACTAATGATTTATAAAGTGGAACTATAATATCGCGCGATTTGTACTCAAAATTTCGAGCTATAAAACCTAACACTTTGTTCGCCTTATTGACCGCCGCTGTACTTTGTTTCGCTACTTTTAAATCACTAGTGACTATAACTCCTAAATCTTTTTCCTGCTCTAGCTTGTTAAATCTTTCCCTGACATACTATACGCAAAATTACCGTTACGCGAACCTATATGCAAAATTTTGCACTTATCCACGTTAAATCTCATTTGCCATGTGACTGACCAATCAACGATTTTATTCAGATCTTCCTGAATTTTACCTCTATCTTCGTCATTAATCGCCCTACCACCCAGCTTCGTGTCATCCGCAAACTTTGAAACTGTACTGACTAGGCCGACATCTAAATCGTTAATATATATAAGAAAAAGCAAGGGGCCCAATACAGAACCCTGAGGAACGCCACTCGCTACATTAGCCCAACACGACTCCGCTCCATCAACGACCACCCTCTGTTTCCTGCCTCGCAACCACTCTTCTAGCCAATTTATTACTACACCCCTGATTCCATGAGCCTTAGTTTTTTCAATGAGTCTTTTGTGTGGCACGGTGTCAAACGCTTTTTGAAAATCTAAATCACTACATCAACCGCCCGATGTCTATCGTAAACGTCAACCACGCTTTGAAAAAATTCTAAAAGATTAGTTAAGCAAGATTTGTTTCGCCTAAATCCGTGCTGCGTATTTCTAACTAGCTTATGGAATTCTAAGTGTTCGACTATACGATCCCTAATTATTGATTCCAGTAGCTTACCTACAACAGACGTTAAACTGATTGGTCTATAATTTCCCGCCGCACCTTTATCGCCTTTCTTAAAGATAGTGTTACGTTTGCTAATTTGAAATTATCTGGTACGCACCCCTCAGAAATAGACGCATTAAAAATCTTTGTTAGCGGCACAACAATGCTATCTTTTAATTCTTTTAGTTGTATGGGATATATGGAATCCGGCCCCGGTGATTTACGCGTTTTCATTTTATCAATATAGCGCGTTACCTCCCCTTCACTAACCACTATATTATCCAAAATATTACAATTATCAAACGGTATTATGTCCGTGACCGTAGGGATATTTGTTACATCTTCTATAGTAAAAACTGACGTAAAAAATTCGTTTAGCAAGGGAGCCATTTCCTTGTTTTCAGAAACTAGATCTCCGTTTAGATTTTTCAAAGGCCCCAAGACGCTTTTTACTGGATTTCTATTATTGACGTATTGAAAGAATCGCTTGAGGTTTTCTTTACCGTCACGAGCTATGGAGATTTCAAATTCGCGCTTGGACTTTTTTATTACACTTTTCGCTTCACGCCTTAGAGATATGTAGTTGTTTCGTAACCACAAATTGTCTTTATCGCACTTATGTAGCCTATAAGCCCTATCTCTACTCTTTATAATGTCTCCTACTCCAGAAGTAAACCACAAGGGCTTGTTGTTTACTTTCGCACGCTTAATTTTGTACGGTACACATTCCTCATTTATAGTCCTAAATACTGTTTCGAACGATTCCCACATTAGTTTTGCGTTGGAATTCCCCATCACGTTTTCCCAATTGACG
Organism: Bathynomus jamesi; assembly: GCA_023014485.1. Lineage (NCBI taxonomy): Eukaryota > Metazoa > Arthropoda > Malacostraca > Isopoda > Cirolanidae > Bathynomus > Bathynomus jamesi. The sequence goes on along the minus strand of JAJOZX010008005.1, from coordinate 93,178 downwards.
TGTGACAATTTATTTCGAAATTTACTAAAGTCTGCGTGCTGGAAGTTAGGGATTTTCGTCGAGTTAGCTGGTTTCGAGTGACTTACTGAGAGGACAAACTCTACCATATTGTGATCGCTATTGCCCAACGGTTCTATTATTTGAAGATCAGTAATTAGCCTATCATCCGTAGTTATTACTAAATCTAAAATACTGTCCAACCTCGTAGGTTCCCCAACCTTTTGAATAAGAAAGCTATCCTCGAGAAAATTAACTAAACGATTACCTTCCGCGTCTCCCTGCATTGTATCGTAATTTACGTTAGCGCAATTAAAGTCACCCATAACTAAAGCCTGCTCACTACCGATTATTCGCTTTAGTTCACGATATAACGCTTCGTCCGTATCAGCTGTTTGATTAGGGGGCCTATATATAACCGCAACAAGAAGTTTGAAATCGTTCAATTTAAGTTCTGCTATAGTCGAATCTATCGGTTCTGGAATTGTGTGCTTTACTTCTATAACGTTTGCTATATTATCTTTGATATACAACATAACACCGCCTCCTCGCCTACCTATTCTGTTTTTAACAAAAAGTCTATAACCTTTAATTTGATACTCCCCTACAAAGTCACGAGTTTCAGTGCTAAGCCACGATTCATTTATCGCAATTATATCAGTCTTTACAAGCAATTAAAGAAAAAAATTCGTTTATTTTATTTCGTAGGCTACGAGCATTTAAGGATAGAACCTTCAAATTGTTTGTAATTGCGACAACTTCGCGAGCGCAGTGGAAATTTATGGAATTTACGCTGGACCGTTCGAGTTACGGCAGCCTGAAAAGAAGACAGTATTATGAAATAGTCTTCCTAAACGCGCAGCTCCTACGTCATTAAGATGAAGTCCATCTCCGAGGAACAAGTCCCTCCTGCCGCAGAAACTGTTCCAAAAATTCTCAAAATGCACTCCTTCCTGTTGGCAAAGAGACTAGGTTATTGTTAATATAGGTCGCCTTGCTGTAGAAATCGTTACGATGGATAATTCGAGGAAGTATACCTGTTAAAACAATCTTATTAGTTTTTTCCTTTAATCGCTCTAGTAAGTCCCTGTACCTAGCCAGCAGTTCTTCCGATCTAGAATTTAAAACGTTATTAGTACCGACATGAATAACATACGTTGTGTTCTCGGAGGTACCATCTGTAAATTGGTCAACACTATTAGTTATAGCCTCCACCCTTGCACCAGGGTTGCAGTAACGGCGCCTACGACGAGGGTTTCTCCCACAGAATTCCTCGAGCTGTCCTCGAACAATGGAATCGCCAACGAGTCGTATTTCCGGTTCATCATCATCTTCAAAACCTAAAACAGAAAACTTATTGTTTGTTATTACTGGTAGACATGTCTTAGGCTTTCTCAATAGGGCTCCATTACGCACTCGAACGAAGGGTTGGGAACTAGGAGAAGAGAGAGGGCTATTAATACTATTTATATTATTAATAGAAACTGAGGCAGGAGGGGTCGCAAATGGAGTCTCAAGGGATTCTAATTTTGCCGTCAGGAGCATCACCCTTTCTTCAAGGCTTACTCTGGCCTCCTCACGTTCTAACTCGTTCCTCAGCACTTAAGTTTGAGCACCACCTGCAAACTAACTGTTCATTATTATTAGCCATTGTAAACGCGTAAGCGGCAAATTTCCCTTCACAGCTACTGCAAGTACTTGACGGGGGTGCCATATTTTTAATTAGTTAAACAACAAATAAAAACAAAAAAATACGAGCGTTTGGAAATTAATAAATTACAATGTAGGTCTACCGCGTTTTTGAAACGCAGAAACAGGTTCTTGTAACACAAATTTATACTAAATGCATATAGAATTAAGCTACCGACAAAAGATCTGTAAAAGAAGAGTATTTATAACACTTATCTGTCCGCGATTTGACCCGACTTTTTTCCCTTTTCTTCACACGGTGCGGGACAACACTCTACCTGACCTCTCGAAGGAAGGAAAAATGAACCTTATGTCAGCACGTTTTTTGATAGATTTGAAAAACAACACGGCAAGCCACGTTTGATCAAATAATATAGTATTGAATAACGACAATAAATGAAATATATTCGTTAATGAATGATTAGTAGCACGAAGTAATTTAGTTATGAATGCACCGAACACTTTTTTTTTAAAACACTTCAACGAAAACCACTTATTCAATTGATAACAGGACACTCGATAAAACACAGATGGGGTGAGAAGATTGGGGGGAATGAGGGAGGACGATCGTGTGTTTTGAATTGTATTTTATTTTCACCGATCTTCGTAAGGTTTATTTTCCTTTCGTTTTTCCCACTGTTATTCGTGACACGGGAATCCTTTCAATGCTAATTCTTTTAATTGTTTAGTGATTTTTTTTAATATTTTAATTCGGTGAAAATCCATTTATATATGTATATAAGGAATGACAAAATTAAATACAGTTAATAGGATTCTTTCTATATATATATATTAAGGTAAGGAGAAAGTTGTACACTTGTGTGTATTTCGTCTGAACTAATATTTTGACGATTGTAGGTTCGCGAAGGTTGAGCATTTTGGGGGGAATGAGGGGGGACGACCGTGTGTTTTGAATTGTCGTATGTTTCGCCTATCTTCGTAAGGTTTATTTTCCCACTGTTATTCGTGACAACAGCGATTAACTACCATCATATAAATATATTGTGGTATTTTGATTAATATATGGTTTAATTTAATAATTAACTACCATCATATAAATATATTGTGGTATTTTGATAAATATATGGTTTAATTTAATAAATATTGCTATCTGGCAACTCAGTCTTCGATTAGAATTAATTAAATATATAGCGCAAACTGGCAACTCAGCCTTCTATTGAATACATGGCGCTATCTGGCAACTCAGCCGATTAGAGGTCTATAAAAGACCGAGAGGCTGACGATGGAGTCATTCAAGCTCGGCTCCCAGCCGAGCAAGGACCTCTGGTACTTTCTCTTTCTGGCCCTTTGGGAAAACCCCTTAGAGGCCTCTTAGGTTAGGTATACCCCTTTGGGGAAAATAGCTTGGGGGAGAACTCCGCCTCCAAGTTGCATGCCCTTGCAATCTGCAACAAAGGCCGATACACACTCTTTCTCTCTCTCTCCCCCCTTCAGGTGTACCCTCCCCCCTTGGCTCCTTCTAAGCCAACTGGCTGATTAGGAGTCTATAAGACAACGCCTACTCGGCTGAAGTCTTAATATGCACTTGGCTCCTGCCAGGTGAACACCTCTCCTCCTTTCTCTTTCTGGCCCTTTGGGAAAACCCTTTAGAGGCCTCTTAGGTTAGGTATACCCCTTTGGGGGGAATAGCTTGGGGGAGAACTCCGCCTCCAAGTTGCATGCCCCTTGCAACCCCATTTTGGGGTTGGCAACAAAGGGCGGTACTCTCCCCCTTTGGGGGGAATTTTTTTCCAACACCACCCCCCTTTGCAACATTACGTAATAACTTGCAACATTCCTGCACTCTATCCTTTTGCGGCTATACTACTGTGTTGTATTGATGTTTATGATGGGTGTGGTGTTTAATGTAGTGAATTGTTCCTCAGTCTGTATTTTCAACTGTTCCCAATCAGTTTTCTTGTAATTTCTGTAAGTGTGCCTAAGGCTGTTGGGGCAGAGTGTAGAACGTGTTGTAATGATGATGGGCAGGTGATGTGCAGTGTGTATGTGTTGCTAGTGAGGGGGAACAGAACGTTATGTCTGGAGAGGAGTTTCAGTATCCTGCTTGATGTGGTATGTGTGTATGTTCTTCTGTATTGTTAAGAACGAAGAGGTTGTTTAGTTGTGTGGCTATGTTGGCGCCTCTGGTGTTGCTTTGGTTGTGCAGGTACCAACTAGTGTCTTTAGCGTTGAAGTTTCCTCCTAAGATGATATTAGTGAGAGAGGCCAGATTGTGTAACTGTGGATTGTAACTGGCTGGCACCTGAGGTGAACTATCTGGTGGGATGTAAATGTTGATGAGTGTTGGGGTGTGTTTTGCGCGTGTTTTAATGTTAACTGCCTGTATTTCTATCGTGTTATCTGCTTGGATTTGTTTGTAATGTTTTGGGTGGCATCAGTGTAACTAGTACTTTTACGTATGTAAATGAGGAGTCCAGCCCGTGACCTCCAGTACGATCTGGATGGATCGCCGTGAAGTCAGGGATGGTGGGTGTTGTGGTGCGTTTTAGTTTTGTTTCTTGTATAAGTGCTATGTGAATGTTTTGTTTGTGTATGAATTCTCTAAGCTGCCCCGGGAGCCGATCGGCACTCTGACCGTGCCACGCAACAGGCCGTTGACTGCCAGTCTGGCTAACCGTAGACAGCCCGCTGCACGGAGATTTGAGGAAGTTTGGCCACCAGCGCGTTGATGTTTCGGTTTGACGTCGCCTCTTCTTCGCGTTGACGTGTCCCGCGCTGGAGGATACAGCCACTGTTAGAAGCTTCCTCGTCAGTTGCTGCTACCGTAGTTCCTGAGAAAGGCCGCTATTACCCTTTGAACAATACACATTTACTGTAATTCTTCCAAGTGATGATTTCTTTTTTCTTGTCATGTTCAATCTCCAAGATTCTTCGTCTGGATTAAGTTTCTAGATTATTCCAAAATTTTCCTTTGACACAATAGTCAAGCAATAAAAATGTAATTAAATGTTATTACGTTGTATCTCTTGTTCAGAGTTCTACGATATTCTGGACAAGTTTTTAAATAATTTCTCATTCTTATTATACAACATTTTCTGGCTTTGGCTCTTGCAGTTGTTCGGTGGTTCGAGGTTGACGGCGGTTCTGGTTAGGTGGCAGCAACGGATTTCTCTTTTGGGTAGCTAGTACCGTGTAGGGAATCGCAGTAGTTTCTTTTATACTACACTCAGATTTCTTGTAGCGGATCGGAGGATTCTGTGAAAACTTACTAAATTATCTGATGGTTCCCCGATTCTTCTTGTGACGTATCGGAGAAGTTGGAGAGACAAAATTGGTCTCGGACTTAAGACTGACTGATTTCTAAGTTTACTGCTTCATGAAAATGCTGTTATTTTTACAACAGTTGGCTACTCTTGGAGAATACGGACTCGTGTGAAGTAAAAATAGCCTTTACCGACTTTTACAGATCAGACAGAATAATTTGAAAGATTACAGTGGTTTATATACGATTTAATTTGGTGACGTCATTTGTGGTGCAATTCCTTTTTCGGTTGCACTTATTGCGCGCGCGGGTTCGTTTGTTCAAGATGGCTCTGCCTACTCACTGGGATGGCTTTTCAATTTTATACGTGCAACTTTCTCGGCTTACTTGAAGCCCACTTTAAATTTCGACTTTCAATGTTAATTTACCCTCAGCTTACAAGAGAGGCCTATTGCAAGGTAGCATAGAAACAACACTCCCTCGTATAAAGTTTATTTGGTTTCACTCAAAATAGGACAAATTTAAGACATCTACAGATGTGCGATAAGATTTTGTTCCCCCCCCTACAAAAAAATTTCAATTTAAAGAAAATGTTTGCAATTATTCAAGTCATCAAAAGGATTTATGCAGTGGATTTTTTATTAGTGTGTAACTCTAGAAATAGCACTAAATTCAAATTCTTTAATACAGTATACGGTTACTTACAAAATTTGGGAAATTTACTCTCAAAAGTTCTGCGCGAGTTCTGCAGGAAAAAGGTCCGTCAATTAAATCAACTAAAACTATTTTCAGGGAATACTAGCTCTCACAAACATCAGCACATATTCATACCAACACTGTTATTATTCCTGACATATGGAAACAAGGTAAAATTATAACACTACTCAAACCAAACAAAAATCCAACAGAACCAGCTCCTATAGACCCATTACTTTACTATGCACACCTTTTGAATAATTCTAAATTATTTTGTATACATTTTTGAGAGTTTTAAATTTTTTATTTTTCCCCTTCATCTGTCTGACCCGGACTGACAGTGGTAATGCGTAAGTAAACATGCCTTATTAATGACCATTCCTCACGTAATAATCGTTGTTTGCATGTAGTACCATCAGTTATTAAAGGCAGGATACACTGGCCTGTAAGACCCACTGTGTCCCAACTTTGGTAACCGACTGTACGTTGTATTATAGTATAGATTGGATGATTGTTTCCAACCCTTTTATGCTCGTGGTGGGCCGTAATGGCCATAACGTGATTGGGCATTAATATCAGCCAGTCAAAACCTCCGAATAGCTAATTAAATTTAAAGGAAGGCTACTCTGATACTGTAGGGCGGGTCGTACTCAGGTGACAACATGAATCTGAAGGAAATCCTACCATTAGGGGTGTCTAAATTATGTGTTTTTACATGGGGAATTCAAATATGAGCTGCTTTTTTGGATAGGATAACTCTAACCTACATCATTTTGTATTTCTAAATTGCCAATTTTACCCTTTTGAACCCCTTTATAATATATTAAAAGATATAAGGTAAATCATTTATATTGACAAGGCCAAATCAACTTTACATATATTTATTAATAGGTGAACTGCATGTATATCACTGGATATTACAAAGATCATTCTCCTGACATCTTGAACTTGCCAGGTTGCACAAATCCTGCTTTGACTCAGACTTGGACATCAGCTTCCTGCTGGTCTCCTGAGCCCTGATCCCTCCATCCCTCTTTTCCTGTGAGAAGTACTTAGCAGAAGCCTCAGTCACCATTTTAACAACCCTCTCAATGCTTTGTGTGTGGCAAGGCCAATTGCGCACCTCCATGGGGGTGTTGATGAAGTTTTTCACCTCTGAGGTGCTTAGAGAGCAGGTGAGAGGTGGCTCTGACACACCTTCTGACCAGCTGATCAAGTCACCGATGCTGGAAGCATCACAATTGATGTCAGGTGTCCTTCTGCTCCTAACAGAGGAGTCCCCCAGCTGAGTGTCCGGGTCCCCTCTCCCCCTGATGGCCAGGATTCTCTCCACCCCTTCAATCCTCTCCTTCTGATCCTCAGAGCAGAGTAGTGTTTGGAGGATGACTTCACTGTGGGCATACCAAGCAGATCTCACAGTTGGCATCACAATATCCAGCACCTCCTTTCTCTGGGACTTGAGGCACTCCAGCTGAAAGAGGATGTGACTAGGCCCTTCGATCCAGGAGTGATTGACCTTCACGTTGAACCAACATGGGTAATACACTCCAATGATGAATTCCACAATGAATTGCAGAATCTTCAGGTTCTTTCCTTTAAGTCCGTGCTTTGACACCCAGAGCCTGAGAAGTCTGTTCGCTGTGGTGAGCCAGCGGCTGTGGTTTACTGGTCCTATCTCTAACAGAGCCAGCCCTGCAGGAAGTACTCCATCCCTGACTGCACAGACAATTTTAGCCATAGTATTGATCAGTTGAGAGATCTTGAATGACCTTGTCAGGAAGCTTGATCAGTGGAGGGCCAACAGAGATTCGGTGAAGTTTGGATTGATATCAAAGTCTGTAACAGAATCAAGGAGCTTTCCTATTGGCCCGGATAATTTTTTGTCTGACAGAGTAGGGCCATCAAGGTCAACAATGAGATGGCGCAGGGGAAGTTCAACAGTGTGCAGGTTGCACACCAACCAGACCAGCTTTCTCCCCAGGTGCAGCTCCAGCTTCCGCATTACTCCAGCTTTCACACCAGTGTTGACATTTGTTGAGTCTCCTCCAATGGCCAACAAGGTCTTATCATAACCCCTCTCTTTCAGCCAGGCAAACAGGACCTTAGCAATCTTCTCCGCATGTGACTCCTCTTTAGTTGCTTTCTCTGGGGTAAAGTGGAACAGATAGTAGCTGCCAGGCTCACTAACAACACTATAGTGTTCTTCCTTGATCTTTGCGGGAAAAGATTGGTCACTGCCCTCAGCTTCCATCATCACATTGGTCAGGTCAATCCGCCCATCAAAGAGGATGCAAGAGATCCCCCCCTCCTCCCTGCACTTCTTCTCGAACTGTTCCCCCAGCTCTCTCATCAACTTCTCCTGTGCTCTCTTGACCTTGCTCTTATCAATCACTTTACTTGTATTGTCTTCTGTGATGATTCCTGCGTCAATCAGAGCTGCTGTTGCTATCGCTGCAGTTGGCCTCAGCCCTATGCCATACCTTACACAAGCAAGGGCAATGTTTTGAATCTCATCATAGTTTTTCTGTACCTTTGCCGAAGCTGCTGGCTCAGGGTCAGTTTGAGGGAAGAGCTCAACTTCAGGAACAAACTCATCTTCATCACCACTTCTCTCCAATTCCAGATCCTCATCACCATCTGCCAAAAATCTCTTAACATCCTTCCTGGCTGCCTTCTCTGCTACTGCAGCACTTTCCTCCTTGCTCCTTCTCCTTTTCTCTGCCTTCCTTTCCATCCACTGCCTTTTCAATGTCCTCACCTGTCTCTTGTGCTCTGGTAGATCAGGACCCCCTATTTGGTGGGGTCCCTTACTTCCAACCTTCTCTTTCTGTCCCTTGATGTAGGCAAGATCTTTCACAGGAATCTTTTTCTCTCTGCTGCAGGAACAGTTAATGTGGGCTTGGATAACACAGCCCTCACAGCCTCCCCCCTCACAACTGGTAATCTGACACTTGCAAGTCAAAATATCAAAGAACTTGTCTAACTTGACAATGAACCTCTCTTTGGCATCAAGTTTGCCCTTCCCAAGAGAAAACTTCACTGCCTGATTCCAGACCTCCTTGAGCTTGGACATGATGGTCACTTTTTCATTGATAACAGGTGGCTTGAAAAGAGCATTAGCTTTGCTCCACTGACAAATCAGACCAGGGTAGATGTCACTCACCAGCTTGTCCACTGGGTAGTTCCTCCTGTCATCTTCACTTTGCTTCCTCAAGTAGATGCCATACCTCAGGACATCCCTCACAGTTGGCAGTTCAGACACCAACAGCTCCCGGCCAGTGCCAACAAGATTACTCAGATGAGAACTTGATTTCGTCCTTGTTCTGACTTGAGCCATTTTCTTAATGAGTTCACACTAGGGATTGTCGTTTTGAGTCATTTTGTTTATCCCGGGATTCCGGGATAAAATCTGTCTTCGTCCCGGGATCCCGGGATTTCCCGGGATTTTTATTTTATATGTATTTAAATTTTTTATACTTTTAAAAAGGAATTAATATAAAAATTATAAAGATTTCATCATTTATTTATTTAAACATATTCCATTAGGTAACTATGAGTGTGAAATAACTAGCTTAAAAGACAGTTGAGTGCAACAAGACAGCTATTTGTAAGAAAATCAACACTTGTAAAGAATAATATCCTTGTAAAGAATAAGCATGCTCGTAAAAACACAAAAACAACTAAACATATGAAAATGCAAAACATAGCGCATTTAAAAGAACTAATTTGACTTATAATACGAACGTAGAAAACATAGACAATTCACACTCTTATCACTCAGCCGAGTTCTGAGTTTAGTTATAAACAGTCCTGCAGCTGAAAAAGCTCTTTCCGCTTCGACACTAGTTGGTGGTATAGACTCGAGAGCATTCATTATTTTGATTATGTTAACTGTTTTTTCACCAGTTGCGTCAAATATGTCGAACTCCTTGGAGAAGTTCTTTGCAATTGATTGAGCTTGTGATTGACCGCTGCTAGTGACAAATTCAGTTTGCTTTTTGATTGCACCCTCCAATTTCTGAGTGTGTCTGGTGACTCTGGCCGTCAGCTCCTTCTTCTTCCTCAGATTGTGATGAATCAGACGAAGAAAACCCATGCTTTGTATCAACAAGGCGTGTTATTATTCGTTTTGCTGTTACTAATAAGACAGACTTGTTTGATAATGCTTGCAACTCGGTCTCTACGGTTGGTTTACTCACTTTACTGTGCTTTTTTTCCAGTTTTTATATACCTCAATAATCCATCAATGGTTTTTGCCTCCTCTCATTTAGTCTTGAAATTAACACTTCCTTAACTTTTCTTGAAAAACCAGAATCTTGCTCAGGAAGTTCTTGTATGATGAAAGAAAAACTCCTTCAGCACTACGAAGTGTCGCATCGCGGCTGCAAAGTTTTCTGATCCAATTTCGACAGGTTTCAAAGCAAAGTTTCATTAGCACCGGGATATCCCGGGATAAACGAAAAAATCCCGGGATATATCCCGCACATAAAATCAACCGGGATCCCGGGATCCCGGGAAACAATCCCTAGTTCACACTGAAATAAAAACAATAATACAACAATTAAGTATCCACTACAGACAGGTATTACCTCTTTTCAGCGCAAAATTCTTGGTTAAAAAAAGAGCTGAAATGGGCAAGAACAAATTTATCTGCAAATGCTAAACACATTATGCTTTTTTGGTTTCAAAATGTTATAAAATGCTAATTTATCTGTTGTCTGTAATGCAAATAATTTGTTCATGTACTCTAAAAAAACTAAAGAAACACATCCTAAAAATATTCTTTAGAACATTGAAATAGGCCTCATACTGCTCAGTTGTACTAAAAATGAACCACCTAATTTTAGCTCAAATCAAAGTTGTTAATTAAATTTTGCTCAATGTATCACTATAATATGCGTAGAAATAGCTTTTTCTAAAATATAACAGAATAATACTCACACGTGAACAGTAACAACAAAAATATCAGTAGATAATCACTAAATCTATCCCCTCACTGCGAGCCGAGGTGGTAAAATAGCTTCATAAATCATGAGTTACTTCAAATATTTCACAAAACGTTTTAGAATGTTCTGAAACGTTACATTCTAGCCTCTGAGAAAGGTGGCTCAGAAAATGGCCTTATGCGCGCCAGAAAACCGTCAAAATATTTCATATACCAAACTGTATGATAATTACAATTAAGTGGAATGGCACACCTTTTTATTTGAGTATTTAAATATTATTATTATTATATGAATTACTTATATGTGTTTATATGAATTAGTTAGAACAATGCTCTATGAGAGATAACGTGAGCAGCCATGATAGAAAACGTGAGAAGACATATTCTGGGGTAACTACAATAGTAAAATAATCAACAATTTAATAATAATCAACTGCAAAATGATGTAGGTTAGGGTTATCAGAATTAAATATTTTCTTCAGAATTGTGTTCTATACACCAAAATATGTCATTTGAACACCCCTCTCCATTGATTTAAAAAAAATGCATAGTATGACCCGCCCTACTCTGATAGGTATATAGTGACTATGTATATGGAAGTAGTGATATCCCTTTAGATATAAATGTATTAGGAGGCGCTGATCGGGTCCGGTTCTACTGTAGAGCATTAAGGGTTCTCGGATGGTACTCCATCATTTGAGCTTGTTGGAAACTGTAGGGAGTCAAAACATCCGAATAGACTTATTCAATTTTAGGGATGCTACTTGGGGATACAGTGTAAGATTGTTGAAGTTGCTTAAGTATAATTTCTGTGTTTTAAATATGCAGTAAAGTTAGTGATGTAGGTCACATCCGCATCCGCATCTGCGGAACATCCGCACATTTTCTCGTATCCGCATCCGCACCCGCAGCCGCACTTTGGACTGCGGATGTCGTGCGGATGTGGACCGTTGAGATAAAATGTCATTAATAAGCGGAAATTATCAAATTCTACTATATTAATAGAACTAGTTCATTGTGCGCAAAAGTGATGCAAGCGACAAGACGAGAGGCTGTTCTTGTATGAAGTTACTCTCTTGCAACCTACTTAGATCCACGTTACAAAGCTAAGTTATTTTCACCTAGTACATTAGAACGAGTTAAATCATCACTTGGCAAAGCAGTTGAAGAGCTTCAATCTCTTGAATCTGTCGCTTCGCCACCCACCAAAAGAATAAAAGTTTCAGTGACAGAACCAACACCTTCAACGAGCAAATCTATCACAGAATCTGTCTCTCAGTTTCTTGAGTCAAGCAGCAATGACGAGACCTACGCGATGTCAAAAGATGTAGTAAAAATGATCGAGAGCTATCACCAAGAAAAACGCCTGGCTGCATAATCCTATTAGTTGGTGGACAAATACGCAGAATATCTATCCATACTTGAGTAAACTTGCAAGGAAACATTTAGCCTGTCCTCCAACAAACGTACCAAGCGAGAGATTATTTAGCAGTGCTGGATTAATATATGATGAAAAGAGAAACAGACTGGCAGCAGAAAAGGCAGAAAAATTAATGTTCCTTAAGCATAACCTTCCTATAATTAAGTTTGAACATTAAACGATGAACATCTTAGTTTACTTTATTTTAATTACTCATTTTTAAATATGCCTAATAAAACTTTAAACTTAATATAAATAGTTATCAAGCTAATTAAAGATCTCTTTCTATAAGGGTGGAGGTTGGGGAAAGAGGTCGGTGGGGGTGCATTTGAGTTGGGTTCACGTCCCGCATCCTGGTAACACAATTATGGTTTCTAATTGTAGCTGAAACTCAACAAAATATAACGAATTTATTTGCAGACGAATTCACTAATTGATTTCTATATTAGTTAGATGGTTGATATTATTTTATATGTTCAGAGCAAAGTACAGCAATTATTGTACAATTAATCAATTATACTACATTATAGCTACAGCTCTCTCTATATAATAACTTATTATATACGTTAAACACAACAAATCTCGAATATATCCTAAAAAATAACGAAAATGTAGACATCCGCATCCGCGGATGTTGAAATCAAACATCCTCATCCGCATCCGCGGATGTGAAAAAAATGACATCCGCTACATCACTAAGTAAAGTATACTCTTCGGAGTTTCTTAAATTGGGGGTGCTGACCAGCTGGAGGTGCCTCCCGATCAGTGCTTCCTTATCTAAGTAATTCTGTTGCGAAAGATGGGAATATAAATAATTTTAAGTAGTCATTCTCTCAGTACGGTGTCGTATGGTATTCACCAAGGAAAGGATGAAATGATGAGGACTTGTATATAATTAATAAATAATACTTAAAAATATGCATAGTGTAGATCAGATTAAGTGGTCCTTCGTTTCATGTCGTCCTTTATTTTCCGCTCTCCATTACTACGTAGTTGGGTACGCAAGATAAATGTACGCATGGTGTGAATGAACTCTGAAGCTATCTTTACGTACATTTTCCCTTTTTTCCTATATATATTTCACCACTCTTTTCCGTCAGTAGTGACTGGCGGAAAAAGAGACTTGTTTATTCTATACTTTACTACTGCTATTATTCTTGTATGAAAGCTTTAAATGTTCCTGAGAATTTTTATTACTCTTTATTTTCATTCATTTGTATTCGTTTTTCTCTTTCATAAGTTCTTCCTTGAGCTAAGCTGGAGGATCTCTTAGGCGCTTTATTATCCTGTAACTTCTGCATGTTTTCTTTCCTCGTAATTGTGTTTTAGCATATAAAGTCGGTGAGTTTTATTAAACTTCGAAATCTAACAACAGTTATACACGGTGAACCAAAAGTAGGTGGACAGTAGGTTGAATACGGTTTGTGTTATATTATATTATAACTATGGTGTTCATTATAACATTGGTGTTTGTGTTATATTATATTAAATATTATAACTAAATTTATTTAAATTTTATTTTGTATTATAGTATACAAAAAAATTAAATATGTATTCTCAAAATAAACGTTATCATTTACTGTCCACCTACTTTTGGTTCACTCTATATATGTAGTATCACCGTTCATGTTACTATTCGTTGGACGTTCGTGTCGCGATAAGCTCTGTGGGAGGGTATCCTAAATTGTCGTAGTCTCGTATGGTAGATGTGAATACAAACACGCGCGCACACAAAAAAAATCCAAAAGCTTAAATTGCGAAAAATACGTTGGCTGCGAATTTTAAAAATAAATTGCATGGAAGCTACGATTTGCATGATCTTCCCTCAGATGTTGAAGTTTTTTTTAATCTTCCCTCAGATGTTGAAGATATTTTTAATCTTCCCTCAGATGTTGAAGATATTTTTAATCTTCCCTCAGATGTTGAAGATATTTTTAATCTTCCCTCAGATGTTGAAGATATTTTTAATCTTCCCTCAGATGTTGAAGATATTTTAATCTTCCCTCAGATGTTGAAGATATTTTTAATCTTCCCTCAGATGTTGAAGATATTTTTAATCTTCCCTCAGATGTTGAAGATATTTTTAATCTTCCCTCAGATGTTGAAGATATTTTTAATCTTCCCTCAGATGTTGAAGATATTTTTAATCTTCCCTCAGATGTTGAAGATATTTTTAATCTTCCCTCAGATGTTGAAGATATTTTTAATCTTCCCTCAGATGTTGAAGATATTTTTAATCTTCCCTCAGATGTTGAAGATATTTTTAATCTTCCCTCAGATGTTGAAGATATTTTTAATCTTCCCTCAGATGTTGAAGATATTTTTAATCTTCCCTCAGATGTTGAAGATATTTTTAATCTTCCCTCAGATGTTGAAGATATTTTTAATCTTCCCTCAGATGTTGAAGATATTTTTAATCTTCCCTCAGATGTTGAAGATATTTTTAATCTTCCCTCAGATGTTGAAGATATTTTTAATCTTCCCTCAGATGTTGAAGATATTTTTAATCTTCCCTCAGATGTTGAAGTTTTTCTTAATCTTCCCTCAGATGTTGAAGTTTTTCTTAATCTTCCCTCAGATGTTGAAGTTTTTCTTAATCTTCCCTCAGATGTTGAAGTTTTTCTTAATCTTCCCTCAGATGTTGAAGTTTTTCTTAATCTTCCCTCAGATGTTGAAGTTTTTTTAACACCTCTTCTCACAATCTTCTTTCAGATTGTCAGTATGGGTTCCACAAAGGATGCTCTACCGCCGATCTTTTTTCACATCTCTGACTTTTGGTCATCCTCCTTTCGGGATTTCGGTGAAACTTTTGCTGTTGCGTTAGACATATCAAAAGCTTTTGATAAAATCTGCCACAAATGTTTAATTTCCAGACTGCCCTCCTTCCGTTTCTATTCTGTCCTGTCACTCACTCTTTTCCTTTTATTTATTAATGATCCTTTAATTCGCACTTCCTGTCCAATTCACTCCTATGCCGATGATTCCAATCTTCACTTCTCCACCCGCTTCACGAAGTGTCCTTCTCAATAGTCCCTCTATGATTCGCGTAGGACGGTCATGGAACACTTGACCTCTGATCTTTCTGCTCTCTCTGATTGGAACAGAGAAAACCTAGTGGCTTTCAATGTCTCAAAAACTCAATCCCTGCATAAAAAAAAAGGTACTAGTACTGAAAGGGTTTTAGAAGGTTTTTAGAAAGGGTATAACTTTATACACCTTTTTGTTTTTATTCTCGCGTAAGTTAAATCTGTATTCCTTTCGCAATAATTAATACTAATCATAAATTTTACTATAAATTACCTTTTAATAATTACTTTGGTTTCTGTAGAATTAAAAATGATTTTCGAGAGAAGAATGATTGAAGCGAATGTACTCTATTTTATTTCTTGCGTAAGATTCGTTATCGAATAAAAGGATCTCCGTTTAGTTTATATAAATTCTATTGTTGGGAAATTAAACAGTCGCTAGAATTACAACGTACGTATATTGATTTATCAGTAAATTCTTACATGAAGCCAAGACGAAATTTGATGGTCTCTTTTCTTCGTTATATAATTTTCAGAAAGATGTCTTCAAGGAAGAAAACATTTAATTTCAATAAATTTATTTATCATTGTTGATTTTTCTCTTTTGCCATCGACATTATTATTGTTATTATTATTATTATTATATTATTATTATTATTATTATTATTATTAAGTAAAGTAGTTGAAAAAGAATTTGATGTTCTTTCGTTTGGGCAATCTAGTTGCTTGAAAGATTTGGTTACACACACACACACACACACACACACACACACACACACACACACACACCACACACACACACCAGGGGTGATCAAAAAGTTCTCGGCCTGACAGTGAAAGACAAATCAAGTTGATGGTTTTTATTATTATTTTTCTACATAGTCTCCTTTTAGGGATATACACTTGATCCCGCATTTTTCCAGTTTCTGGAGACCGTTAAAAAAAAAAGTCTTCATATTGGTCCTCTAACCAGGCATTTACAGCTGACAAGACGGAGGTGTTCTTTTAATTTAGGAAACAGATAGAAATCATTGGGAGCTAGGTCTGGCGAATATGGAGGGTGATCAAACAATTCGAAACCCATTTCTCTGATGGCAGCCATCGCAACTGCAGACCTGTGAGCAGGAGCATTGTCCTGGTGAAACGGAACACCTTGACTGAGTTTCCGTCATTGCGTTTGCTTGATGGCTTCGCGCAGTTTTCTCATTAGCCGTGCATAGTAATCACCTGTAATGGTGGCTTTTTTATCAAGGTAGTCAATGAGCACAACTCTCTTTGCATCCCAGAAAACAGAGCCATGACCTTGCCAGCTGATGCCACAACACGAAACTTCTTGGGAGTTGGTGAAGAAGGATGTTTCCAAGACATGCTTTGTTTTGACTCTGGATCGAAATGATGAATCCGTTTCATTCATAGTAATAAACCTAGATACAAATTTTCCTGGATTTCTTTTATGCTGGAAGGAGGGCCAAGGGCAAAATCCCGCAAAAGCGCCCCTCCCATAGAAGAAGAGAGCTAAAATCAGAAGAGCAATGTCCATTATAATAGCTGTAGTAAAGAGAGAGTAAGGCAATATTGCGGCGAGAGATTGAAGCCAATCAGTAAGAGGCGGGAAATTGATGAGACGAAAAGCCTTTGATTCCACCCGGTCAAGTACGGCTGTGTGGGTGAGCCACCCACATATGAGAAGCATACTCCATACAGGGGCGAACAAGACCTCTGTATAGAGACAGCAAGTGCGGGTGAAGAAACCGCGGAGGCAGTACAGCACACCTAACCTCTTAAAAGCTGTTTAAGAAAGAGAGTATATGTGATGTTTCTAGAAAAGATCACGAGAAAAGGAAACGTCAAGAATGTTAAGAGAAGAGGAAGGATTCAGTTGTGTGTGGTTGAAGGTAAGGGGATAGTTGTGTAGAAGATTATGATGAGTAGACAGATGGAGGAACTGAGTTTTTGAGGCACTGAAAGCCACAAGGTTTTCTCTGCTCCAATCAGATATAGCAGAAAGATCAGAGTCAGGTGTCCCATAGCCGTCCTACGCGAATCATGAAATGACTGCTGTCAGGGGCGCTTTGGGAAGCGGGTGGAGAAGTGAAGAGTGGAATCATCGGCATAGGAGTGAATAGGACAGGAAGTGCGAATTAAAAGATCATTAATAAATAAAATGAAGAGTGGGTGACAGGACAGAATCCTGAGGAACACCACTGTTAATAGCTTTAGGAGAAGAACAGTGGCCATCTACAACTGCAGCTATAGACAGGCCAAAAGAAAGGAAATTAGAGATGAAGGCACAGATAGAAGGATAGAAACCAAAGGAGGGCAGTTTGGAAATTAAAGATTTGTGCCAGACTCTATCAAAAGCTTTTGATATGTCTAGCGCAATAGCAAAAGTTTCACTAAAATCACGAAAGGAGGATGACCAAGAGTCAGAGAAACGTGCAAGAAGATCGCCAGTAGAGCGTCCCTTGCGGAATCCATACTGACGATCTGAAAGAAGATTGTGAGAAGAAAGGTGTTTAAAAATCTTCCTATTGAGGATAGATTCAAAAACTTTGGAAAGGCACGAAATCAGAGCAATTGGACGACAGTTGGAGGGTTGAGAGCGGTCACCCTTCTTTGATACAGGCTGAATGAAAACGAAGGAAGGAAAAGTACCAGATGAGAGACAGAGACGAAAGAGTTTGCCTAGGCAGGGTGTCAGCACAGTTCTTAAGAACAACAGGAGGGACACCATCAGAACCATACGCCTTCCTCGAGTTAAGCCCAGATAGGGCAGAAAAAACATCTTTTGAAGAGATTCTAATTTGAGACTTAATAAAATCAGAGGAGGGAGGAGATGGAGGAACAGCACCGCCGTCGGAATGGAAAAAGAGGAGGGAAAGAAGAGGAAGTAAAGTTGTTGAAGAGGTTCTTAGCTAGATGCTAGAAAGAGCGAGAAGAATTAGAATTGGATAGGTTTTCACATTTTTGTCGGATGAATTAATTTTTGGTGAGTCGAAGAACAAATTTTGCACGATTTCGGGCAGAAATATAAGCTGAGTGAGAGTCAGGAGTTGGATGGCGACGGTACCTTCTGAAAGCCTCCTCTCTGTTGCGGATAGCATTAGAACAAGTAAAGTTAAACCAAGGTTTTTTGCATTTGTAGTAGGAATAGAATATGGAATGTACGCCTCCATGCCCGAGAGAGTTACCTCTGTGATGCGCTCAGCACACCCAGAAGGGCCCCGGCCACGGAAGCAGTAATCATTCCATGGGAAATAAGAGAAGTACTGCCTAAGGGCCTCCTAATCACTGGCGATGAAATGCCAAAGGCGGCGCCTCTTGGAAGGATCCAAAGGCCGAGTTGGAGCGATAGGACAGGAAACAGATACAAGATTGTGATCGGAGGAGCCCAACGGAGAAAAAAGTTCGACAGAGTAAGGAGGAGGATGAGAGGCAAGAAATAAATCCAGAATGTTGGGCCTATCTCCAAAGCGATCGAGGATACGAGTCTGGTGCTGTACAATATGCTCTAGGTCATTTAGGATAGAAAAGTGAAATGGGAGGAAAGCCAAAGGTGGTGGTGAACATTGAAATCTCCTAAAATGGAGGTTTCAGCAAAGGAAGACCGGGAAAGAATGTATTCCACTTTGGAAGTGAGGTAGTCAAAGAATTTTGGATAGTCAGTAGAATTAGGAGAAAGGTAAATAGCGCTAAACTTGCTGGAAAAAGTCCAAACATTGTCTTGAAATTTGAACTAGAGTTCTCTTCTGGTTGTCAGTCAACCTTCGTTTCACCCATCTTGCAGACACTTTTTAAGCTTTAATTTGTCTGTTAATATTGAATGTGTGCTGCCAAATGAAATGCCGACATTCTCAGCTATAAATCGAACACTAAGTCGACGATTATTCATGACCAGATCATTGAGTTTTTGGACATTTTCTTCAGAAGTTGTTGTTGATGGCCGTACAGACAGTTCATCATCTTTGATCGACGTGTTGCCCCGTTTGAATTCCGCACACCACTTTTTAACAGTAGAATAAGATGGGGCAGAGTCTCCTAATGTGTGCTGCATATCTTCACAAACGTTTTGGGAAGTCGTATTCTTCATAGAGATATTTAATGACGGCGTGTATTCCAAATTTGTCCATTTTCATAAAGTTTATCACATTTCATCACACTACAACCTGTAAAACAAAAAATATTTTGATTAGCGTTTTTATAGTTTATACACATTTAATAATAGTTGCACTAGATATGGTGTAAATTTGATCTCAAAATACACATTATATCTAGCAGGCCGAGAACTTTTTGATCACCCCTCGTATACAGGTTGTCCCATAAGTCTGGTATCATAGGAAAATTTATTTTAAATTAAAATAAAACTCCAAAGAAAAATCTCTAATTCTGTAACCATCAAAATGAATACTGTTGCAAGCCTTCTAAAAGACATTTTTATATCTAAATCCTTTGAAGATAGTTAAGTTCAAAATAAAGTAACTGAGTAGGACACTTCTAAAAGTAAACCTAACTGACGCAGCCATTAAAAATAACACGCCGTATAATCGAAAATTTAAGTTACTTGTATAAAAAAAAAAGAAGTTATGTGGAGGTTTAGAAAAAGTAGCATTTTGTTTTTCCTCCTTACTGTTTGGCAGTGATGTTTCTCGTACTAAAAATGGGAGTCACTGATCTAAATCGTCTATCTGGCAAAATAAATAATTATGAAACATCAGCTAGTTAGGCGTTAACAATGAGGCCAATTTATCTGTTTTAGACACGATGAATATAAAAATAAATCTTGATTCGGCTTATAAGAAACTAATTGAGCAGCATAACGAACAAGTTAGGAAAACCAGATAAATCTTGAAAACATCATTAAAGGTGCAGTATTAAATTTTGTGCTAACTTTTGAACTTTCCCGAAGAGATCACGAAAAATGATTTTTCCAACAATCCAGGTGTTTTTAGAGGATTAATGCAATATTCTGGTGATCTCGATGCGATTGTAAAAGAACACTGAACAACAAAATCGAACTTTTTGTCCCTCCTTCGAATGAATTTATGCGATTCCAATGTACTTTTTACGCTGGATTACGAATTTGAAAACAGTTTTTTTTTATCACCCACCAATTTCGAAAGAAATGTAAATGAAAATTGACAGATTTTCTTACTTTTTGGTATATTTAATTGTACAAAAAAGAAAAGTACCTTACCTAAAATGTTTTTGCAGCTGATTTTCGCTTATAACTAGTACTAAGGGCTTCTTTTATGTGTTCAACAGTAGTCGGCCAACATAGTAGGGCTATATCTTCCATGATACCGCTTTTCCATGATTGATATATCCTGATGAACTCTTTCACCATGCTCATCGCTGACAGCGCCCGGGGGGAGGGCCTAATTACCAAAAGGTAGTTTTTTTTACCAAAAGGGGCCGAAATGCACCGAAAGGGGCCGAAACGCACCAAAAGGGACCACAATGTTCGAAAAGGAAGGGAGGAAAATGTAATTATTTATTGATATAAATTCTTTTATTGCTATATAATCTAACATGACTATTTAAAAACCTAACCTTTCGCAGATAGCGAGTATTTATGCTCCTATATGAGACGTCAAAATAATATATAAATGAAAAATGAATCTAACATAACTATTTAAAAACCTAACCTAACCTTTCACAGAACAAGTATAGAAAAAATGGTACGAAAAAATATATTTTGGCCCCTTTTGGTACCTTTTGGCCTTTTGACCCTTTTGGTATTTAGTATGTCCGAGCGCCCAGGTTTGATGGAAAGAAGTCCAGGTGGGAGTGCACGAAATGCATTTTCAAAGATATGTTTCACCCCATGGCTTGGTAAGCACTAAGCATTTGTTCCACCAGGGTAACATGATTTTCTGATTTGACGCTGCCGAGAAATTAGTCACTTCTTTAAAAGCTTTCCATGCTGTTCTTTCAACCTCATTCAAAGACTCATCAAATGCAATGTCTTTCATCACTGCTCTGATCTGTGGGCCCACAAAAATGCCTTCTTTGATTTTAGCTTCGCTGATTCTAGGGAACTTCTGTTTTAGATATAGAAATCCAGGTCCGTTTTTGTTCATGGCTCTTACAAAATGCTTCATCAAACCAAGTTTGATATGGAGATGTGGTAAGAAAACTTTTGCTGGATCTATTAGGGGTTGATGGGCAACATTTTTCTGTCCTGGAACCAAATTTTGTCGAAGTGGCCACTCTTTCTGTGTATAATGACTCCCCTTAGCTCGGCTGTCCCATTCGCAGAAGAAACGAGATAACTTTGTGTATCATAACTCTAAGCCGAGGAGGAGTGCAATCACTTTCAGATCACCACAGATATGCCAGGAGTGTTTATCATAGTCAATATGTTTCAAAAGTAAGTGTATATTGTCATATGATTCCTTCATGTGAACTTTGTGCAATCGGAACCAAAGGACATTCATTACCGTTGTGCAATAGCACAGCTTTCAAACTCAACTTTGATGAATCGACAAAAAGCCTCCATTCCTTGGAATTGTGTTCTCAACCAAGTGCCTCCGTGAGAGCGTTCGCATCATTACAATAGACTAAATCACTTTCCATAGAGAAAAACGATGTGAAGTGTGTTTGACGCTTACGAAATGATATTTTTACAGTCTTTTGTAAGAGACTCCAACCTTTTAATCTCGAACCTAAGAGCTCAGCCTGTTTTAGATAGATTCAACTCTGACAAGATCATTTAATTCTGACTGAGAAATTAAATGAGGTTCATCTGATGAAGGTGGTTGAAATTGTGTATCCATATCATCATGTCTGTCTAAAGGTTCATTCCGAGATTCATCATCATGAACTTTGTCTTTGGTGGCTTTGGTACTGGCAAATCGTCACTATGTGAAAGAGGTAGCATGGCTGACAGTAAATTATGATATTGAATCGCATGTTTAGATTTTGAGGAATGTCCACTTATCTTCGTTAAACAAAAGTAGCAATTAGTCGCGTGGTCTCTTTGTTCTCTCCATACCATTAGGACCGCAAAAGGCATTGAAGAATGGGTACCTCTTAACCACCCTCTCAGAGATCTTGCACAAGAAACACAACATACAGTACATGAGGAGGCTAGATTTTGTGTTGATCTCCTATTTTGCAACCGAAATAAAGTTCATACGCCTTCTTAATTAATAAAGGACTGAAACCCTGCTTTTGAGATTTTGTTGTAAATTCACTACACACAAAACAAAAACTGTCATGGCTGTTTGCACACTTAGTAGACATTCTCATTTTTATATCACAAAAACACTATTTTTTCACAAAACATATCAAAACAAAATTAATAACTAAATGCACTTAATCAATCAACTAGTGGGTAGCAATGCACGAAACTGACTGAGATTAGCACGGATGCCCATTTCTAACACATGACAAACAGGAATGGGCATGTCCTGACAAGTATGCGCTTGTCTAATTCGATGAAAAGCAGCTGCTGCAGACTCAACTGGCTCGTACTATTTATCTACCAATCACCAATCAGTTTGTCATCATAGTCAAATTTGCTCCGCTCACAAATGCCCAAGACACGGTGACGCCCCTCATTACGTTAGTTATATTTTTATAAAAATCGAAAGTATGATAGAAAAATTTATTCGATAAAATGGCGTAATGTTACATTTGATGAATTTCGTGTTTTTGGCTTTGTTTCTCTATACTGTAGTAGCATTTGTCGTTATAGTGAATCCACCATTATTGGCATTGGTTGTCCCGAAAAGCTAGGCTTTTGCTTGTTTGAGCATTTTAAGGAATTAGTACAGGATCTGGCCTAGAGTTCGTATAAATTTCTGGGTGCAGAGGTTTTGACGACTGATCTAGACTAATTTTGGGGCGTAGAATCCAAATTTTTCTATGCCATCGCACCAAATTGGTGCGAAAGTGGTCAAAATGGCAAAAAATTGGCAAAAATGGCAAAATTTTATCAGTTTTTCGTAGTTTTGTCATATTCTTGAATTGAAAAAATTTTTAAGGGCAATTTTTGTTTGAGAATCTGTGTTTGTAACATACTGCTGCCTGAACCAAGAAAACTGACAAAACTGTCAGAAAGTAATAGTAAAAAATTAAGTAAATATTGTCAAAAAATCGCAAAAATGAATTTTTGGCTATTTTGGTGCATAAACTAGCTCTAACCAATCTTATCGAACTAAATAGTCAAGAAATTAGATATTAATAGCTCTACTAAAATTTCCTAACACAAAAACATGTACAAATGTCTAAATTTTGGGTTACAATGATTAAAAATGGTTGTAGAATATTTGAAAAAATAGTTTATTTCCACAACAGTTTCGATGCCCACTGGCATCCTCCTCGGGTGGATACAGAAAAACGAATGAACCAAAACAAGAGGGAAAAACAGTCCAGGGACCGACCGTTAAGAAATTCGCACCTAGGTTAGATCCCATTCTCCCGACACCGGAAGGGCATTTTCATTAAGTACATTCGCACAAATTTAAAACTATCTTCCTGTTCTAAACATACAGATTCTATTTTTTTTTTTTTTTTACATAATTATTACATTATTATTAAATTTATTACATTTAATATTGCATAATTATTTATTACAGAAATTATAAATTTATTATTACATTGGTTATTACATTGTTGTTTATTACAGAACTTATAAACCGAAAAACGAATGAAAAAGGCGATTAGGAAACAATCCAGAGACCATTGAGAAATTCGCACCTAGGTTAGATACCGTTCTCCCGACACCGGAAGGGCATTTTATTACAGGGTCCGCTTATAAGTACATTCCCACAAATTAAAACTATCTTCTTGTTCTATACATACAGATTCTAATATTTGACATAATTACTGCATTTATTATTGCATTTACATTTTTTTAACATTTATTATTATTACCTTTACACTAATTATTAAATATATAATATTACCTTTATTATTACATCTGTTGCATTTATATTTATTTCCACATTTATTACTTCCATTATTACATTTACTAAAAGCGAGTAAGGAAACAATCCAGAGACCTTTAAGAAATTCACACTTAGGTTCGAACACGTTCCCACGACTCCGTAAGGGATTTTTTGACCAAGAATCTCATTAAAGGGTCTAACTTATAAGTACCTTCGCACAAATTAAAATTATCTACTTTTTCTATACACAGATTCTATTATTTTTCTTTTGACATAATTATTACATTTATAAAGTACTTTACTTGATTCCCAATCTATAGCATGATTATTTTGGCTGGCGTGATAAAAAATGGCATTATTAGTATTACAACTTCTGAAGGCATATTTGTGTTCTTTAATACGGGTTTCAATATTTCTTCCAGTTTCTCCCACGTATACTAAATCACAACTTTTACAGGGAATGCTGTAGACACAGGCTTGTTCCTCTTTTGCAACGTTATTCCTAACCAATTTACTTTTCACGGTAGACGAATATTTGAACGCCAAAGCAAACTTAAAATCTTTCGTCAACGGTTTTATTCTTTCTAAACCGGCAATGTAAGGCAAACTCATATATTGTTTTTGGTTAACTGAAGGTTCCCGAGGGGCATAAAAAGATTTTCTGGCATTAAAATACGCCTTTCTGATAAACCACTCGGGATATTTTAAATCCTTAAAAATGTTCCAAATCTTTGAATTTTCCGGGTCCAGCAAATGTGGGCTACAAATCCTGAGTGCTCTTAGAAACATGGAAGAAATAATTGAGCTTTTTACCCCTTCATCATGATATGAAAAATAATGAATGTACGAATTACAATGAGTAGGTTTTCTATAGACCGTGAAATTGGGCTTTCCGCTTTCGTTAATGACCAAAACATCTAGAAAAGGTAATTGTTTGTCGTTCTCCCATTCATATTTAAATTTAATAGAGGGAACAAGATTATTTAATGACTGAAAGAAAGTGTCAAAGTTGTTCCAGTGGTCAGGCCAAAATGAGAAAATATCATCTACATAACGAAACCAAATTAGATTCCTGGGACATATTGTTTGCAACAATTCCGACTCATAATATTCCATGTATAATGTACTCAGTATTGGGGATAAAGGGGACCCCATTCCCATACCAAAACGTTGCAAATAAAATTCTTCACCGAAGGAGAAGGCATTATTAGTGACACAGAGTTTTATCAGTTCTAAAAATACAAATGTGGGCATGCCTAGTTCTACGTTACATGTTAGCAATTTTCTATCTAAAAAACTAAGTACATCATCAATGGGAACTTTCGTAAACAAGGACTCAACGTCAAAACTGATCATTCTTCCCTGGACTGTTTTTCCCTCTTGTTTTGGTTCATTCGTTTGTCTGTATCCACCAGAGGAGATGCCAGTGGGCGTCGAAACTGTTGTGGAAATAAACTCTGTCTATTAGAGTGGGTTTTTATTTTCATAGTGCTAATTTTATAAAACTCTCTGGTTTGCATGTTGTAAAAGACTGTGAGATAAGATCATGTATTATTTCTGATGATGAAGTTGACTGAAAAGTGGGATTGATCTCTGTATGGAAGAAAGAAATAGTGACCAATCACCTCCCCGCATTGAGTAGGTTAAATCTCTGATGATTGGATACAATCTATTGGTAAAATGATACCAGTAATGAAAGTTTTCGTTACTATCAGACCTCTGCTTTATATATTGTTGAAAGGATTGAGACAGAGTATATATCGAAGACTTAAAGTCGTCCCATTGCTCTTGTTCTGCAACCATAATTGAAATTTTAGTTGCAGCATCTTGATATAAGTTATGGTGTTCATCGACACTCAAAAACCCATCGAACATAATGCTTGTTATTGCTTCGTGCACGAAAGATAATCCTTGCTTGGCTCTCACATAATGATTGCCATTCATAACGGATTTTACTGTGTCTGGACCGAAACATTCGCTTTCAACCAAAATAGATTCAATTCCCGATTTATGAAGATAAGATCCAATACAAGCAAGTACAATCTTCTCAAAATGGAATCCACCCAATCCGATAAACAAATTACTGAACAGATCTTTCTTCAGGAGCTGAATTTCCTTCGCAATAGCATAAACTCCTTCATCACACCACAGTGCACCGTATGGCTTATTCTGCTGCTTAAGCACGTCCTGGAAGTTAATCATTGTTGTAAAAAAAAATGGTATAATTCAGTTGCTTTGTATGGCAGTATGGGAGTGAACGCAATAGTTGTAGGCTTCAAGCTATCTCCTACAAAAGGGCTTTTGACAGCAACAAAGCTTGGAACAAAGTCATCATTATCAGTATTTGAGTTAGTTGAAGAGCCCTGTATTGTGGTTGTTCTATGTTTGTATCGCATCACAAACCACAGGAAATGGTCGAGATTAACACTCTCTAGTAAATGATCGTTTGCCTTGTATTCAGAGACTTGGAAATCTTGACTTATTGTACCTCGTTCATGTCTTGGTCCAATCGAGATAATTTCTTGGCAAGGAAGAACGCTTTGTAACTTGCCAAGCCGGAGGGTTGACTCTGGAGCTTCACTGATCTTATTAGTATGCTGTTGTGTTGGTGCAGAGCTTAATGGAGCATTTTGGAATAAAACTAGCACCGTATCGTGTGTCGAACCAATTCCAGACAAGGTATTTTCCAAGGTGTCAAAATTATCCATTGCTGCTTGAATTGGATGGTTTTGATCAAATATTGGAGGAACTGGAACTCTATGTGAACCACATAAAGATATTGTACGTTTTGCTAGTGCAAAATTTATTTTGCGAACTTCTTGATATCCTACACAAATGCTCCGTTTGTTTGCAATTTCAATAAGATCTTTAGACTGTGACAGGTTATGTATAGTTTGAGCAAATCCGACATGCAATGGGGTGGGCTCCAAACCATTATGAAGGATGTAAAACAACATCTGGAAGATAGTGTCACACTTCAGCATCAACTGATTGTTGCTATCTGATACATTCCGGGTGGAAAACAAATGCTGAAGAAATTCCATCCATATTGGAGGACGTTCATTTTGGAAGCGTTTTAAGGCTAGATCAAGATCGTTTGGATCACAATAGCTAGAGCGTAAACCAAAACTGTAAGTTTTTAACTCTTTCCTTAGGTCCTTAGCAACGTTTTCGACAGATGATTTCCGCAAAGTTTCAACAATTCTTGCACTCTCAATCTGGACAGAATAAACCATCTGGGATTTTCGTTTGTTTCTAGGATATGTAAAATAAATGGTGTCCTTAAATTTGTCAAAAAGCAGGCTCTTAACCAAATAGTTACTGATAGATTCATCCTGGTTCAGCTTTTTATTGATCTCTTGTCTCAAGTAGGTGACTGTATCCACAGCTTGTGAAGTCTATTTTTGAGACTACATCATTAAACGCTTCTTGAACCATGTCAGTAGAACCCATAACTTCATTTTCTTGCTGTCTGTTTTCCAAAATCGTCTCTATTCTGCGATCATAGGCTGCAAAATGCTTC
This sequence comes from Bathynomus jamesi, assembly GCA_023014485.1. Taxonomy (NCBI): domain Eukaryota; kingdom Metazoa; phylum Arthropoda; class Malacostraca; order Isopoda; family Cirolanidae; genus Bathynomus; species Bathynomus jamesi. Next base: position 65,765 of record JAJOZX010008005.1, on the reverse strand, counting down.
TTTATACAATTATTATGATAGAATACATCTGCAGCGAATACATCTTTGTATTCGTTCAACATCGCTACTCTGGTAAAAACATCGTCTTGGAACAAGTGAGCATAACTCAATAACTTTTGGGCACGACCTGGAGTACATATCCGAAACAAATCATGGTCATTGTTTCCACCTTTCAATTTGACTCGAGCTGAACCACAAAAATACACACACTTTCATATCCTTGATATGCTGTGTTTTAACCCTTTTGCTTGAACTATTTTCTGGAGGAGTTAATGCTTCCCCTAAGGAGGAATCGGAGGGTTCAGATTCAGCATTTTTAGACTTCTGGCTACGTTCAACGAACTTTTTATATGTTGCATAGCACGAAGTGCTGTAATACTGGATATAAGGAGTCTGATTCTCAGTGAGAGCTTTCAAACGCTTGCTTCTGTCATCATTTGGGTACGCAGAAGCCAACTGAAGCAAATATTTTATTCCATGTTCTCCGCTGCTCAAATATTTCTCTCCACTTGGGCTTTTGTTCTTCTGGCACAAGATACATTTACCAAGGTTTGAGCTATGCTTCTTTTCTGACACAAGTTAACATACATCCTGAAAAAATAAAATATACTAAGACTTCTTGCAATTGCAATAAACTGGTTCTATTCTATACATATAAAAATTCATTTGTAACACATTGGTCTTTATATTTATGTTCTAAATATTCAATTCGATTATTACTTACCATGATATATCATCTGTTGAATCACATAATGAATACAGGGATCCTCAATTTGTAGCTACTACCAATACTAAACCTGAAACACAATAAATATGACTTAGTTACTCTAAAGAAATCAAATAGATCGATTCTATAAGAAGTTGAAGCATTTTACAACAAGCAAGCCTAAGAATAACATAAAATTAGTACTATTTTTTATATTTTGGCTATTTTTTCAAGTATTTTACAACCATTTTTATCGATTTATACCCGAAATTTAGACATTTGTGCATACTTTGTTTTAATAAATTCTTGCAGAGCTATTAATATCTAATTTCTTGACTATTTAGTTCGATATGATTGGTTAGAGCTAGTTTATGCACCAAAATAGCCAAAAATTTCATTTTTGCGATTTTTTGACAATATTTACTTAATTTTTTACTATTTTTGCTGTTATTTTTTGACATTTTTGTCAGTTTTCTTTGTTCAGGCAGCAGTATGTTACAAAAACAGATTCTCAAACAAACAATTGCCCTTAAAAAAATTTTCAACTCGAGAATATGACAAAAAGACGAGAAACTGATAAAATTTTGCCATTTTTACCAATTTTTTGCCATTTTGACCACTTTCGCACCAATTTGGTGCGATAGCATAGACAAATTCAGACTCTCCGCCCCAAAATTAGTCTAGATCAGTCGTCAAAACCTCTGCACCCAGAAATTTATACGAACTCTGGGCCAGATCCTAGACTAAATGGCATGCATCGCGTGAATTAAAAGTAATAAACATATATATATATATATATATATATATATATATATATATATATACAGGGCGTCCCAAAAAAATGTATACACACTTTAAATAATTATAAAGGCAGTGTTTATTAAAATACATTTCATTTTCAAAATGTAATAGAATCTACAGACATTATTTAATTGTTTTGTCAACGCCTGTTTTCAAACTGACGTCCGTTCTGGTCCAGGCACTGCTGATAACGCGAAGCAATGGAATCGCAAACATCACGAAACATTTCGTTTGGTATTTGTGCGCATTCTCGTTCAATGGCTGCTCTCAATTCAGCGACTGTTGCAGGTTTTATAGCGTAGACTTTGTCTTTTAAGTATCCCCATAAAAAAAAGTCTAGTGGTGTGAGGTCTGGTGAACGCGGAGGGTATTCTACGAAACCCCTTCGTCCAATCCACATCCACATCGTGCCAAGTACCACTCGCAATACTCCACTCTTCGGTCCGGATCATCTTCATTAATAGCATGGACTAATCTTGGAATGTAACTTTTCCATTGACAGCGCTTCAAAATGCGTTGGACAGACGATTCTGAAATTCCTACCTCACGACTCGCTTGCCGCACAGATTTTCTTGGACTTTGGTGATACGTTTCCAGTACTCTTTCTTGCTTTGTGGGGCTTGTCGATGTCCGTGGTCTTCCGAACGCTTCTTGTGGACATTCTGAACAGTTCCATCGGCTTCAAACTTATCTCTAATTCGAGTGATGGTAAGTCGCGTTGGTGGATCTGTTTGAAACTCCCTCCTAAACTGTCTTTGCACTTCAACTGCGTTTTCACACTTCCAGTAGCATTTTAGAATGAATTTCCTTTGTTCAAAGCTTAGTCAGACTGCCATTATTAATTCTAATGGGTTTAACTTGGAAAGAAAGAAACATCAATTGAGCTATCAGCTGTTAAAGTGTGTATACATTTTTTTGGGACGCCCTGTATATATATATATATATATATATATATATACACACAGTATATATATATATGTATATTATATATGTATATGTATGTAAGCAAACAACGACAGGGAAAAGGAAAAAAACACGAAATCCAAGCGCTTTCGTGATATATTCACATCTTCAGGGATGTGAATACATCACGAAAGCGCTTGGATTTCGTGTTTCTTTTTCCTTTTCTCTGTGGTTGTTTGCTTATTAATTAATAAGATCACGTGTTGTTCTGTGAGTTTAGTGCATATATATATATATATATATACACACGATGTGTGTTCAAAAAGTTCCCGAATTGGTTATGCTGTGGTGCGTCATGTGATGCATGTTCCAGTGCAGGGTTGCCATTTGGCTCTTTTCCAAGACAAACTCAGAAATTTTGGCTTACTTTGAAAGTGGTTGGCTTAAGAAAATATCGCCTGGCGTAAAAGTAAAATTTGACTTAATTTCTGCCAATTACTGGCTTATTTGCATAGGTTATTCCGAGTTTCATCAATGTGTCGTCATAAATGGATGTAAAAATTAATATTTGCTACTTCTATTTAGTAAACCTGTCGCTAAGACTATATAAATTATGAATATTAACTTTTGGTTACTTTTATTTTAGTATAGTTGCCACACAGTAATTACAAAATGTTTCATGTGGTCATTCCTCAGTTTAACTTAGGCCCCATTGTGACTCCATTTAATTCTGAGTTTATTTCACTTAAAAGCAATTCTGTGTGTTTATTTATTTAACTTAGGGTTTATGATTTAAAATGTCATTGTCCAAAACATGGAAAGTGAATTATGATAGTTCCAGAAAATTTAGAAAGCAGTGGGAAATTGAATTTCCTTTTATCACTAAATCCCCAGTTGGGAATTCTGAAGAAGCCTATTGCAAGGTATGTAAGAAAACTATCCCTCCAAGGAAATCCAATATAGTAAAACATTCAGAAGGTGCTAATCACATTTCTCTTATGAAAGTAATCAATTCTACGAGACCCCTTTGAATTACACCAGTTTCAAAGCAAAATTTACAATCAGATAATACAAAGAAAATTGAACTTGAACTTGAACTTGAACTTGCAGCATGCATTGCATTATATGAGTGTACCGTATCTGTTTGGTATTGCATGGTTTATGTAGCCTATGTTTGATAATTTTGAAAGCAAATTTAGTTTGGCTTAATCCTGTGTAATCCGGCTTAATTTAGAAAGCTATTTAGCTTAACTGAGGTTGAAAACTCTGACAACCCTGTAATCTAGTGTGACCCAGTCTGTCCAAAGACGGTTACCGCTTGTTGATATCGTATTTTGTTCCCTCGATATTTACGGTTTTGTGAAGTCATTTTGTGTGTTTTGTCGCATTTTGTGCATTTGAATAATGGCTACTGTTGAAGAACAACGTGTGTGTGTGTGTGTGCATAAAATTTTGCATTAACCCGTTAACGCCGAACGTTTTTGTAGGGTTAAGTCTAAATGCGTGTATTTAAAACTGTATGTATTCGACCCAGTCGGCGTTAGAGGGTTAAGCTAGGCAAGACTGCTTCTGAAACCCATGCTATGCTGAACACCGCATTTGGCAATGACACCTTAAGTCGGACAACCACTTTTGAGTGGCACAAGCGCTTTAAGGAAGGCCGAATGTCGACGGAGGACGATGCGAGGGTGGGACGACCTCCCACTTCAAGAACTGATGACACTGTTGCTCGTGTTCGTGAAATGATTCGAGGGAACCGTAGACTGACAGTTAGGGAAGTTGCTGACGAAATGGACATTTCGATAGGATCATGCCACACGATACTCAGAGAGAAGTTGGGGATAGGTCTTGTCAGTCAAATTTGTGCCACGACTCTTGACTGCCGAGCAGAAAGAGCAACGTGTTGTTGTGTCTCAAGACCTCCTTCAACGTGCCAATCTTGATGAGAATTTTCTCAGAAACATCGTTACGGGTGACGAGACATAGGTGTACGGGTATGACGTTGAAACAAAACAGCAGTCATCGCAATGAAAGTGCGCGACGTCCCCGAGACCGAAAAAAGCACGGCAAGTCCGATCGAATGTGAAGGCAATGCTGGTCATTTTTTTTCGATTACTACTTACTACGGACTCGTTACAAATTCGTTCTCAGAGGTCAAACAGTTAACCAACAGTTTTATTTGGAAATACTGAAGCGCGTGCGAGACGCAGTAAGGAGAAAACGGCCTGAAAGTTGGAACGCAGGAACGTGGATGTTGCACCATGACAATGCACCCCACACACAGCGTTGTCAATTCAGCAGTATCTGGCGAAGCACAACGTTGTAGTCGTTCACCAGCCCCTGTATTTTCCAGATCTGTCCTCGGCAGACTTTTTTCTTTACCCCAAAATTAAATTTGCATTGAACGTTCGAAGATTTCAAAGTGTGGAAGAAATTATTCAAAATGCAACAAACGAACTGAAGGCAGTCAGGAATACGGCTTACCACGAATGCTTTCAAAAGTGGAAACGCCGTTGGGAGCGATATATAGGTGCACTAGGAGACTATTTTGAAGGGTACAACATCAATTAGAAAGTGTTACCAGGAAGTTTTTGTGGGATCAGTCCGGGAACCTTTTGGACTCACCTCTTGATATATATATATATATATATATATATATATATATATATATATATATATATATATATAGTACCGTGCAAAAGTATGAGTCCACTGTCAATCTGATAACTATTAGACAGTGCTGTGCTCGTTACTTTATAAATGTAATGCCGTTACCGTTACTACAGTCTAAATGTAATGCCGTTATCGTTAGTTACCATTTTTAAAAAGTAACGAGTAACGGCACCGTTACTCGTTACCGTTACTTTTAATGAAATGTAAATATATTATATATATGCATAGGTATATTATAATTTATATATACATAAAATATTATATGTAAACATTCGCTTGTGGGAGTATGTGTTGGTTTGTATCCACTGGTTAATGCATAGGCTATGAAGTCTGTGCAATGACTATATTTTATACAATAAAGCATAACCTAACATGTTTGTTACGAGATGTCGTAAACGACGCATTACCACAGGAAACGTGCAAAACACCTCGAAATTAACCAGGAAAGTTTGCTCTCGTCATTTTCGTTTAAACTGACGAAAATATCACGATTTAACCTAACTAATCATCAAGGGCGTACAGTTGACCTAACCGGGCATTCAATTAACCTAACAGGTTAATATTGGTTATTTCACCTAAATATCTTCTGATATATATATATTATTAGTATCATAATTTTTACTATTAATATGCATTTGCACAAAAAATGAGTGACATTTGAATAAAGCGACTAAAACTACCTCATAAAAAGTTATTTTGATTTACAGGTCCAGCCTATGCCATTTAAAACATTAACCCCTAATGTATTTGAAGTGACCCAGACATGACATATGAATAATTTAAATAGATTTTCGGAGATGATATAAAGGTACTAGGGCAATTGCGTCCCGGACAAATGCGTCCCGGACAAATGCGTCCCGGACAATTGCGCACTTCTCCAACTACTATATGAAGTTTATTTATTAGAGAAGTGAATAGAAAGTTAGTATCGGAATTTCAAATCTACTTTTCATTTTAACCTATTAAACTTGTTATATGTTCATAAGTTCTGTTCGAAACTGTTCTCTAAAACTTTATCCATCATCAGCAACATCATTGTCAAATTTTATGGGTTACGTCCACTTAAGATAAAGTTAGTTTCGTTAGTTTTAACGAAAATATCACAACTTAACCTAACCAATCGTCAAGGGCATACAGTTGACCTAACTGGGCATTTAATTAATCTAACCGGGCATTATATCCCATACAAAATTACAATAACAAACATACTCGTCCCTCGTCATTGGCGTCCCTGGACAATTGCGTAGGTGAAGTCACAATGAACTTTCTATTCACTTCTCTAATAAATAAACTTCATATAGTAGTTGGGGAAGTGCGCAATTGTCCGGGACGAAATAAAACCGGACGCAATTGTCCAGGGACGCCAATGACCGGGACCCATTTGTCCGGGACGCACTTGACCAGGACGCAATTGTCCTGTTACCGATATAAAATGTACTCAAGTTCTGGAAAAAAACCGTTGTCGGATGAATTTTAAATTTTTCTTATTTCAAGGGTTCCACCGCTTTAACCTTAATATTTTTCTTGGCACCATCCTTATACGAAATAATACGTGTCAAACAACATCTGTGCCAAATTTGGCGCTTCATAAAAAATTGAACGATTTTGTAGCGTACTGAATGCACTCCAACGGGAGTGTATATTATGTTACTCGCGATGTTGTTTAAATCAAGTGTGAACCCACAAAAAAAAATTACTATAACAAAAATAAAATCTAATTTGATGATGTAAATGTCAAAACCAGAAAATTTATATTTTCCAACACGTGCGCGGGTGGACCAACGCTCACGCAAAGAAAACAGCTGACGCTCAAGCGCTTAATATAAAGAAACGAAAGTAATTACTGTATATAAACAGTAATTGTATTAATGCCCGTTTGTAGAGATCCTATATCCTCTGGGTTCCTTATTTTTCTACAAATTTTTGCGTCATCGGCAAAGGATGTTACTGTGCTGTCACTGGTAACTTCCTCATCTATATATATGATTATGAAGAGTAATGGAACTAATCTGTTCCTTGTGGTACTGAGCTAAGGACCTCTGACTCTGATAAGATATTCCTTGAACTGTAACGACTTGCTGCTGCTCACTAATGAAATCATATACCCATTTTCCTACTTTTCCTGTATTCCCATATATTTCAGTTTATGTGCTACACACACACACACACACACACACACACACACACACACACACACACACACACCTTGGTTAACCTTGGTTTTTGCTTCCGCCAGAATTGTTCATTCTGACGAAGGTCAAGCTTGTCACTCCACCTCAGAACTACAATTTAACGTGGAATCCGAACCACGTTCCACCAGCAGCCCAGCGTCTTAATCACGAGGCTACCCATTTATCTACCAAGTATTTTTTTTATTGTGTGGAAGGATGAACAGCTAGGATTTGCTGCGCGCCGCATGCCGTCACCGGGTCTCGATCCCGGGGCCGATGGCTTCGTAGTCAGCGACGCTAACCACTACACCCAGGAGTGGATTAAGGTTTAGTGGGGCCGTAGGCCTGGGTAATATTTGGGCCCTCCACCCCCTCATACTCTACAAAATCACGAAATTCATAAACAAAATTACGTAAGTTTTATTATCATACGTTCGCAAAGATACTTGATCCAACACCGAAAATAATTATATATGATGGTATAATACAGTGTATTAACCGTTAAATGCACAAAAGAAACGGAAAATGAATTATCTCCTAAACTCATTAATATTCATACTACAAACCTTCTACGGTCCATAAAAAAATATACCTCAAATAATTTTATTTATTTGAAAGATTTCTTTTGCATTTTACATTGCCAAAATTATCAATTATACTTTCCACCGTCAAGTTCATTCATAGTTTCATTTTCTATTCCCAACAGACTTACCTCGTGAGGGCCCGTGTATGGTCGGGGCCCTAGGCCCGGGCCAAAGTGGCCTGCGCGTTAATTCGGTACTGATTACACCACCAAATTTGTTTTATTGTTACAAAAGAGATTATAACAAGAACTGATAGTGTATAAAACTGATTTATTTTAAAGATTTCGACATTTGTTCAATCCTACATTTTAATTATTTAAACTTCGAAGTGAGAAGTAACGGAGAAGCGCGAAGTGAGAAGTGCATTAAAATACGTATGTTGGTTTTAATTTATATCGAATGTAGATAGCGGAATTTTTATTAAAGGCGCACAAAACGGATAGTCACCTTTTAAATAAAAGAATATTGAAAAACATTTTCTCTAATTGCCCCGAAAATCACACAAGGACACGTACACAGAGGCACCAACTTAAAAACCAAGATTGAATTATATATTTACACTTCATAAAAATTAAAGACAACAATACACGCGAAAACCGATTGTACTTTCTAAAAGGCTTTCAATAAACAATATGAACCACTTCAACTCGAATATATGAAAAATATCCGATTTGCGTTCCGAGAAACGCTTATCTCAAGAATTAATTGCTCTGTACGAAAACGCGTTGATTTCTGTGAAAAGCTTTATTGTTTAGTTTTATTGTTTGTATTGGTTAACTTCAAAAATAAATTTATTTGCATACGAAAATGATTATATTTGCAGTGTTGTACAATACATATACACACAAATGGTTCGGGCTCCGAATATAAATTTATATATATATATATATACAGTATATATATATATGATGAAAAAACCACGAAGGAAAGGAAACACAGAATGGTGCTCAAGCGCTTTCGTCTAATGACATCCTCAGGAACACTGAGGATGTCATTAGACGAAAGCGCTTAAGCACCATTCTGTGTTTCCTTTCCTTCGTGGTTTTATTCATCATAAATATTTTTCACGTGTTACTTTCGTGAAATATTTTCATTCATTCATTCATATATATATATATATATATATATATATATATATATACGAAGGTGACAAGGAGTGCTCAAAATACTTCAGGGGCGGATCTAGGGGGGTGTGTGGGGTTCGAGCTCACCCCCACCTCGTTTTGGGGGAGGTGGGGGGTGTATTCAATCCGACGTGAATGCAACGAGTTTTTTGCTTATATTGAGGTTCTAAATATAGTGTGGCTAGGCTGTTTTAAACCCTAGATCCTGTCCCAAAGCTGGATCCTATCTGCTTCGCAGATAGCTGATGAGGGAAGCTGTATTTTGGGGCCTCTTTGCGAGAAACCCGTTGCCCACGTTAGGCCTTCCATCATGAAAAAGAAAAAACTATAGTATTTGTCATTTACCATTACTTATTCGGACTATAGTGGATTTATTTTTCCCAGAAGAGTTCCTTGTTCCATGCACGGTCTGTGTGTGTATATGATGATGATTATATATATATATATATATATATATATATAGATATATATATATATATATAATATATATATATATATATAGTGCCTCGCTGGCATTATATAATAATGATGATAATGGTTATAGTTAATTATTAATGATCGATTGTTAATGATAGGGCTGGGGCTCAGTTGCCTTCTCTTCTCCTGATACAGCTAAACTATTTGCTCAAATTTTCGCCTCCAACTCCACCATGGACGATTCTCGTGCTGTTCCCTATCTCCATCTCCTCCTCCCTCTGACTTAATTATGTCATAAATTAGAATCTCTTTCAAAGATGTGTTTTTCTGTCCTACCTGGGCTCAACTCTCGGAAGGAGTACGATTCTGATGGTGTCCCTCCTGTTGTTTTCAAGAACTGTGTTTCTGTGCTGACACCCTGCTAAGGCAAACTCTTTCGTCTTTGTCTCTCATCTGATATTTTTCCTTTCTGTTGAAAGTTCGCTTTCATCCAGCCTGTCCAAAAGTAAGGTGACCGCTCTCAACCCTTCAGCTATCGTCCAATTGTTTTGATTTCTTACTTTCCTAAAGTTTTTTAATTTATCCTTAATAGGAAGATTCCTAAACATCTCTCTCCTCACAATCTTCCTTCAGATCGTCAGTATGGGTTCCGGAAGGGACGTTCTACTGACGATCTTCTTGCATATCTCTCTGACTCTTGGTCATCCTCCTTTTGGGATTTCAGTGAAACTTTTACTATAGCGCTGGACATATCCAACTTTTGACAGTCTGGCACAAATCTTTAACTTCCAAACTACCCTCATTCAGTTTATATCCTTCTATCTATCCTTCAGTTTATATCCTTCTATTTCTAGCTTAACTCAGTAGGTCTTAAAGGATGTGTTGCAGCAAAAAAGCCACTTTTAAGGAATGGAAATAAAGAGAAGAGAAGAAAATATGCTTTGGAACACAAGTATTGGACATCTGAGACCTACTGAGTTAAGCTTCCTTCGTACAGTAGAGGGATCAACTGAGACACCTGTTGTTTTTTCGAGATCTGCTGCAAGTGAAGTGCTGGATTTGCGTCTGTCTCGAAGGGAAGTAATCTTTAGATATTGTAGATCAGATGGAGAAAGCTTAGAAGGCCTCTCTAATCTAGGACGATCAACTGGGGGTCCCATTTGATCTCTGATGAGCCAAGATTCTTTTTACACCAGTTTTGGAAACACCTGTAGAATAATTGTAGATTCACTTATTTTTCTTTGACTCAGTCCCTCACCGTGCAAATGTATTATTTTATATCTAATCTCACCAGAAATTGTACTTTTCGTCATTTCTCAAGCTTGTGAAAGAAAAAAATACAGCATGAATTAGGATTATAATGAGAAACGTTTTGGATAAATTTGTTTTTCAGAGTTTAAGTGAATATGTCAATACTTTTAACTGTAAATACTGATAAAACAATAGCTTAGGAGCATTTACTGCAGATCCATCATCAATAGTTCGCTAGATCTTTAAACATGCGCGTTATAAGTAATATAATAAATCGACCCTCAAGTCCAATTGATGCAGACTAGAGGGTCATCCAACTAATACAACTTTATACACTTAAGTAATAACTTAGTTATACGTTAATATGAACCAGAGGTTCTAGTTAATGTGTATTTTAGCATGAAAACCAATTTTCATACGACAGATTATCTAATAGCAGAGCTGGGCAGTAACGCGTTACAAGTAATGGCCGTTACGTAACGCGGTACTTTTTTAGTAACTGTAGTGGTAACGGCATTACATTTCAAATCAAGTAACTTTCAGTAACGACGTTACTTTTTTAGGGAAATACATTCGTTAGTCGTTACTCGTTACTTTTTTATCGTAGCTCGCAATTAGTTTCTTTCGATCCTCGCTCATTATTCATTAACCGTTAAAAATTTGTCCCTTCTCTATGAGCGAGGTGTGCATGTTAGCCGTTGGCATGCTGGCAGCCTACCCCCATCCACCCTCCCCCTACACTGATAGCACTGTCAAAGTAAAAAGGCGAAGAACCCTGGAGCAGGGAGGGACCCAAGTTCAACAGAAGTTTCGTCATTCCTCTCATCTGGGCCTTCACGGCATGTTAGCTCTGCATCCTTCCCATCCACTAACTTTAAAAATATGTATATTAAACTTAACACTCCTATACCATCTAGTACCGCTGTTGAGCGGGTTTTTTCAGTAAGGAAGGATATACTGCGTCGGAAACGAGGCTCGCTCTTTGATGCAACGTTTGAGAAGCTTGTTTTCTTTAAGGCCAATAAAGATCTTTTGAATAATAGTTCTTAAGTTTGTATATTTAGCTAATAAATGTCAATTATCATTGCCATGCGCAATAACTCATTTGATTCATTTCTTTAGTATCTCGTATTATTGTTTTGCAAAACTAAACTTTCCTGGTATATTCTAGCATTAGTAAATTAGTATCAGTAGTATGTTACATCCTCTGTTATGTTGCAATTCCTAGTAATAAATCTTGTAGTAATTTTGTTTCACTTTTTTTGAAAATATCATGCCTTATAAGTTATAACAACGCAATGAAAGCATGCACACTAGTCAAAAATACATTTTTCAAGTGTATTTTAGTGTGCTTTGTTCGAATATGACCATTTCTTGTGCAAATGAACAGAAATACAGTTGTCATTGCATGACCCAAACACGTATTTCTGTTCATTTGCACAAGAAATGAAGGGTATATTTGAACAGAGCAGACCAAAATACACTAGAAAAATATATTTTTTATTTCAACTTCAGGCCCATGTCATTTGCGACATAATTACCTACATTTTAGGAATTAATTTGGAAGATTTTTTTCTCCATAACAACAAACAGCATTAAAAATAATGTCATTTTATTACGATGCTTTAATTGATATCCATCAACAGAAGCAGTGTTGGGAGTTACTTTTTTAGAAGCATAGCCGCCGCTGCTTTTGAGGAACAGTAGCGAAAGCAGTAGGGGCGCTACATTTTAGAGGAATTCCAATCTCCACTCGCTACTTTTAAAGGGAATAAAAACCATTTTTGTTCTTATAATTTACAAGGTAATAATAATACAATAAATAAAAGCAATGAAAATTAAATTTAGGCCACTAACAACGACGTGGTGGTGCTTGGAAGTCTGCCTGTGTTATGAGCTGGAATGGACTATATTTAGCTTGGTCAGCATCGAGTTCCTGATGCTGCGACATATATGTAGTCACACTTATTTTATTATAATTTTATTGTAAATAAATAATGCGTATTTGACTGTTATAGTGTTTTTATTATGATATTTTCAGTAGGGTGTGGTCAAAAAGTAGCATGAAATAGTCCCGTTCTACCAGTAGCACTTATTCCTACATTATTAGCAATCAAATAAAAATACTGAATTGAATCAATGCAATTTTTACTATCCCACCACTATAGAAGATGTAACGAGATATTAGTTTCTTCCTTTTGCCTGTTTTATTTATGTCCTATTGTTCTATACCATGGGTGGCCAAAACGTCGATCGCGATCTACCAGTAGATGCAGAGCAATTTTTAGTAGATCGCAGAATGACCAGTAGCTTAGCCTAGCCACAGAGACCTTACATTTCACAATATTAACGAGCACACGACCCGACCGCTCTACCAAAAATTAGCATTCTTTATGTTATCACCTCCATTATCGGTAGCAACATTTATTTGTTTTATCTTTGTGTTTACCAGTCATTTAACAAAAAATAACAAAGTTTAACTTTAATAATTCTGAGAGATATTTAATTAATGTCACAGAAAATGATACCGCCAACTTTAATTTCTGCCAAAATTTCATACCGCGGTAAGCTGAGCTGTTATGAGCATGTCACTTAAGTGACGGGTCAGTCATTTGGAATAATTGGTGGTGAAGGTCAATCTCCAGTCCAATTGCATTAACACCGTTAAAATGAGTGCTGGACCAAGTGCCAAGAAACAAAAAACTTACAACTCACAATGAGTGGAAGACGGCATATTTTTTTACGATGAAAAATTCCAAATGTGTGTTTAATTTGCCATGCATGTGTCGCTTTCGTCAAAAAGGGGAATTTAGAGAGGCATTTTAAAACTATTCACAAACGGTATGACAGTGATTTCCCAGCTGAAAGTGAACTATGTAAGAGAAAAGTTAATGAACTTAAGTCTCAACTTAGTGCTCAGCAAGCTATCTTTACAGGGCCTAGCACAAAATCGAAAGCAGCAACGATTGCGTCATTTCGGGTGAGCAGTGTACTTACGAAACACAAGAAACCTTTTCAGGATGAAGAAATATTCAAAGAAGCATTTACAGAGGCAGCAGAGTCGTTATTTCAGAATTTCAGTAATAAATCGGAAATATTGTCTGCTGTTAACCAGCTTCAGCTATCCAGAAACAGTGATGCGGCGTTGTGAAGTAATGGATGAGAATATGGTGGAACAACTGAAGAAAGACATGCATGACTGCGTGTTCCTTTCATTTCAGTTTGATGACTCGACAGATGTGATCGACACATCAGTTATGCATTTTTATTAGAATCGTGTTTAAAGATATGACTGCCAAAGAAGAACTGCTTAAAATCCTACCTTTAAGAGGGAAAACTCGAGGTGAGGACATTTTTCATGCATTCAGTGAGTTTGTTAACGACATAATTCACTGCATAATACACCACAAGCATTGTGTGATAAAATGTTAAATATTAAAGAAATTATGGATATTTCCCATAAGATTGTGTGTTTCTATTCGGGCGAGAAGTCTACAAAGGCGTCTCATCCGGTCTCAGCTAGAAGAAAATAAAGCAGAACACAGTGACCTTTTGTTGCACACTGATGTCAGGTGGCTAAGTAGAGGTAAATTCCTGCAGAAGTTTAGGGATCTCTCACCTGAAATTAAAGACTTTCTGAAGTTAAAAGAAACATAACTTATTACAAAGAGTTGGAAGACGAAGTGTGGCTGTTAGATTTAGCTTTTTTGACTGACACCACTGCTTTTCTAAATCAGCTAAACTTAGAGTTGCAAGGTAAAAACAAACTATTGTTGAAATGATTACCTCAGTGAATCCTTTTAAACAAAAACTAGAACTAGTATCCTCACGGCTGCAGCGACACCAACTGCGGAACTTCAAAAACATGATGTCAGAGCTGGAAAGTCAGGGGAAAGAATGCGACCAGTTTGACAGTGTTCGATACGTTGAACAGTTGCAGAATGTTATTACAGACTTCAACAGATGGTTCCAAGACTTAACAACACTAGAACCTGCAGCAACATTCATGTGCTTCCCATTTGGTGCAAACTTTGACGTTGATGGTATTGCATAAAAAATGGCCTTATTGTTTAATATGGACATATCTGCAATCGAGAATGAAATTTTGACTGCGAAACGACATTCAAATCAAATCCAGGTCTTCAGAAGGAAACTTTTGGCACCTACTTCTTGAAGAAAATTATCCGAATGTCAGAAAAAATGCCATGTACTTGGCAGCATTTTTTGGATCAACCTACCTTTGTGAGCCAACGTTCTCACACATGAATATCATTAAATCAAAATACCGAGCCACTCTGACAGATGATCACCTGGATGCTTGTTTGAGGCTAGCAATCAGCAGCTACAATCCGGACTACACACGGCTTGCTGATGCCATGCAGTGCAAATCATCACATCAGTAAAGTAAGCTCTTCCTATTCCAGTATACCTAATTTCTAATAAGTTTGGGGGTCAAAATTTAATGAAAATATATATGTGTGTGTGTGTGTGTGTGTGTGCGCGCGCGCATTTGGCAGTATATTTTTATATTCACTTCATTTTATTCTTGGTTATTCTCTCCATCTCTGTGTATGTATATATATATATATATATATATATATATATATATCGTGGATCGTATAGGGAGAACTTTGGAAAAAGTAGATCCCATCTCAGTAAAGTCTGGCCACCCCTGTTCTATACAGTATACACCTTTTTTTTTTCCTCGCACAACTGCTCAGTAACTGAAAGCAACAACTTAGTTACTGAATTTGTGATTTACAGATAGTACATTGATGCTATTTTCTAATGCTTGCACAAATTACACATACGTATTGGAGAATAATTATTCCAATTTTGAATGCTTTTCGAAAGTAGCGGTAGGGGTGATGGTAGCGATAGCGCGCTACTTTTCCAAATAAGTAGCTGTAGCGGTAGCATCGCTACATTTTGGCCCAAGTAGCGATAGCGCCGGTGTTTTCATGAGGTACCGCGCACAACACTGAACAGAGATACTTTCAAGTTATGTGGCAGGTATTGCATTGCTTGTTATTTTCTCTACTATTTACTTTAATTTTCCGTATTTATAAAGCAAAAAGGAATTGTCATTTCAATTACCCCTTCTGTAGAAATTAAGTATGCATAATGGCTACAATGTATAATACACGTTTTGCATACAAATGAGCAAATATTTCAGAAAATACACAGCAGTATAATTTTCAGGTTTAAGAAGAGGACCACTTCTTTGTTAATATTTAAATTTTTAGGTCCTTATTTCTTCTTCTATGGCTAAAATATCACAGCAACAGATTGTTCTGTTGCGATGCAATTCAGTGGCCTACATATTCAATACGTATAAGCTAACTACAATGCATTGTTATATTTTTTATGGTAAAAAGTATGCCTTGCAAAGTGGTGTTTTGTATGTACAACATAAGAGTACATACGTGTACATGTACTCATACAGTGCCAAAAATCTGGGACAAAAGTAGTATGAATCCTTTGCAGGTGTGAGGATTCTCAACCAAAAAAGACATATCACAGATACCATCTCTAAAAACAACTTGTTACTCTTCCACAACCATTTGCAGAAACCACTATTAACATCACATCACCAGATAAATGCACTTTGGAAAGATCGCCATCTGTTCTCAAGGTTGTATGATATATTGCTTGCCAAACAAAAGATGGTGTTCTTTGCTCATGACAATCAACCTGAGCCATCATCCCGTTCCACACAAAGAAAACTACGTATGGGTTCAAAGGCAGATCTCGTACCTTGTCTTGAGGTCCATGGTCATCCTCCAAGTGAAAACCAACTGCAAGATGTGAGTGTGAAGATACTGGATGGAGCAGCTCTAGTCAAGATGAGAAGGCCTACCACTGCAAGGACATTCAAAGACTATGCTGATAATTTCATACCATACATCAGATCACAGCTTCAGGATGTGAACAGGCTAGATATTATTTGGGATAAGTACCTAGCTGAAAGACTGAAGGAGCAGACAAGGGAAAGCCTGGGGAAGGGCTCTTGAAGACGTGTCATGGATAACACAACCCTTCCAAAAGACCGCTTCCTTTCTGCGCAACAATGACAAGACGGAACTCTCTTGTTATCTCCCAAACAAGCTCTCAGAAATAGATGTTGAGCAGAAAGAACTTTATACTTCACACCTTTGTCAGGTTCTCACTGCCCATGAATGTAACGATGAGAAAAAAGTTGGTATTGAGCCATGTTCTCATGAAGTTGATCAACAGAATGATGTTACATGCTGCTCATGCAGCTGGAAATGGGGACACACAACACAGCTTCTCTTGAAGACAGTTGACACAGATGTTGTAGTGCTTGCAGTAGCCAAAGTGCGTTGCCTTCAAGTAGCTGAACTCTGGGTTACATTTGGAGTTGGCAAGCACAACCGCCTCATCCCTGTTCATACCATTGCTTCAAGTATTGGACCTTGGAGGGCACTTGCATTGCCCTTTTTCCATGTACTGACTAGGTGTGACACAACATCGGTATTTGCAGGGAAAGGTAAAAGGTCAGCATGGGACCTCTGGAGAGTATTCAATAATGTGACACCTGTATTTGCTCACCTTTCCACATGCCAGCAAGACCTCACAGATGACATGTATCAAATGATAGAGCACTTTGTAGTTCTGCTTTATTCCAGGACATCTGAAGAAACTACAGTTAACAAAGAAAAGGCAGAGAATGTTTGCCAAAGGCGCCAGAACCATTGAAAATATCCCTCCGACCCAAGGAGCTTTGAAACAGCACATCAAAAGGGCTGCCTACCAAGCCGGTTTCATTAGGGTCAAACGCTGCTTCCTCAACCAGAGCTACCATCCCCAACTAACTGGGATGGGAAAAGAATGAGCATGGGTGGACCCCGAAATGAGGACACCTTCCTGAGACTTACAAGGTCTGTACTGAACTCCTTCACTGTGGGTGCAAGAAAACGTGTAGGGGACTATGCAAATGCTCCGAGGCCTTTTCCTCACGAGTATAACTCGCTTCCATATTGGCCAATGCGTTATTCTACCCGCAACAAAAAAAAGGTTCCAAAACAAGACGTCAATTTCAAAATTTGTTTTAGTTCTAATGTATTTTGTAAATTTAATATTTTAAAATAAATTTTCCTATGAGACCGGACTTTTGGAACACCCTGTATATGTACATAATTGAATATATTAGTAGTGAAGTTAGAGTTAAAGAAATTTTCCTATAAAAACAGTTTCAGAGAATTTCAGTTGATAAATTTCGGCATGATCAAATCCAAAATAAACTTGATTTAAATTTAATATAAAAATTCGAAGCGAACGAAAGCCGTTGACAAAAGAAATGAATTAGTTCTACAGATGATGATATTCCGCCAATGTGTAGAAAACCTCGATTAAAAGTTGTACTACAAACAAAATGGCTGTGGCTGAAAATATCTTAGAACCGATGGAAATACGGCTCACTATGATATAAATCATAGATAAAGCGTGGCTAAATGGAGGTTGACTCGACATAATTTAAGGAAAGTCTCCATACAAATGTATTGTACAATATACGTATTGTATTATACAACTTTTTCTCTGAAAGAGTTTGTCACTTTTTTTGTAGTGAAATAATTGAAAAAGGAGTAAAAGTAGTATTTTTTAATATTTTATAATCTCGGAAGTACGATTAAAATAAATATATATATATATATATATCAGTGGCGTGCAGTGAATTTTCATGTTGGTCATGTTGTAGTGTAGTAGAGTTGAGTTTCATGTGGAATTTCATTCCACTCATATTAGTGAATTTATGGCCTATATATACCGTTCATGTTTACAACACAGTAGCATTTAAAAATATAAAATTCTAAATAAAAAATGAATATACCTCATTTATATGTAAATTCCATTCTACGTTCCTTTTTGACAAATTCGTTAATGACACTTTCATAAAAATCTTTTGAGCTTCGTAACCTGTGAAGCAAATTCTTCTCTATTGACATCAGAGCTAAACCTGACATTCGCATTTTCCCGGTTGTATTTCTCTGAAAAGTTTTGATTCTCTTCAATGCAGAAAATGTTCTTTCAACAGTTGCAGTCGTAGAAGAATTGTCACAATTAGATTACAGTTTGAACAATTCTAGCATAGCATCAACAAGCTGATTGGTATAGATGTATTGCATCAACTCTACCACACTCTTTTTAGAAAACTCTTCCAAGGAGTATGCAACGATTAATTCATTTTGAAGGCGAATAATGTCAAAAATAATTGCTGTATGTTACTCTTGGAATATTCTTTAAATTTGCTACTATTTAATAGCTCCAGGAATACCAATTCTTTTAGTGATGAAAATTGTACTTTTAATTGATGCACTGTTGTCTCTATGATTTTATAGTATAATATTTTATAGTGCTCCTGTGGCTCGACAGAATTTTCTTTTCTGAATCTCTTACTTGGCCTTGTTGTATTGATATTGCCTTCTATTATTTTATAAAATCTTGGAAAGTCTTCTCGTTTATTCTCAAGCAACTTTGTAGTCTTTTTTATTTCATTTGCACAATACATAATGTCCAGGTATTTTGCTTGAAGAATGTTAAATAAGACATCAGTGAAGGAAAATATTTCACTAAACACTTCCAAGAGAATGCAAAAAACCACTTTTTTCTACGTGAAGGTCAAAATATGAAAATAAAAACCCACTCTAATAGACAGAGTTTATTTCCACGACAGTTTCGACGCCCACTGGCATCCTCCTCGGGTGGATACAGAAACACGAATGAACCAAAACAAGAGGGAAAAACAGTCCAGGGACCGACCGTTAAGAAATTCGCACCTAGGTTAGATCCCATTCTCCCGACACCGGAAGGGCATTTTCATTAAGTACATTCGCGCAAATTTAAAACTATCTTCCTGTTCTAAACATACAGATTCTATTATATTTTTCTTACATAATTATTGAATTTATTATTAATTTTATTACATTTAATATTGCATAATTATTTATTACAGAAATTATAAATTTATTATTACATTGGTTATTACATTATTGTTTATTATACAGAACTTATAAACCGAAAAACGAATGAAAAAAGCCGATTAGGAAACAATCCAGAGAAATTCGCACCTAGGTTAGATACCGTTCTCCCGACACTGGAAGGGCATTTTATTACAGGGTCCGCTTATAAGTACATTCGCACAAATTAGAACTATCTTCTTGTTCTATACATACAGATTCTAATATTTTGACATAATTACTGCATTTATTATTACATTTACATTTTTTTAACATTTATTATTATTACCTTTACCCTAATTATTAAATTTATAATATTACCTTTATTATTACATCTGTTGCATTTATATTTATTTCCACATTTATTACTTCCATTATTACATTTACTAAAGGCGAGTAAGGAAACATTCCAATCCAGAGACATTTAAGAAATTCACACTTAGGTTCGAACACGTTCCCACGACTCCGTAAGGGATTTTTTGACCAAGAATCTCATTAAAGGGTCTAACTTATAAGTACCTTCGCACAAATTAAAATTATCTACTTTTTCTATACACAGATTCTATTATTTTTCTTTTGGCATAATTATTACATTTATAAAGTACCTTACTTGATTCCCAATCTATAGCATGATTAGCTTTAGACAAGCTCAGAAGAATGAAGCAATATTTGTCACTAAAGCGGACAAAAGTAACACTGTGGTTATTTTGGACAAGTGTGATTATAAACAAAAAACGGAAGCGTTACTTAGTGATGAATTCACCTACGCCAAAGTGAGATCGTCCCCCCTAAAGCGTCTTTCTGCCGAATTCAACAAAACCATCAGGAACTTATTAAAAGATGTCCCGGCGATTGATCCTAAAAGATTTCTACAGATTAACCCCAAACTCCCTCACATTTACGGCCTACCCAAAACCCATAAGATTAATATACCACTCCGTCCCATTATTTCACACAGGCGTTCCTTTAGTTACAGGTTATCTAAATTTCTTGCAGATAAATTATCCCCATTAGTTGGTAAATTTTCAGGCTCGCACATCACTAATTCCTGTGACTTTATTAACAAAGTTATGTCCTTAGATTTAAAACGGGGAAGAATGATCAGTTTTGACGTTGAGTCCTTGTTTACGAAAGTTCCCATTGATGATGTACTTAGTTTTTTAGATAGAAAATTGCCAACATGTAACGTAGAACTAGGCATGCCCACATCTGTATTTTTAGAACTGATAAAACTCTGTGTCACCAATAATGCCTTCTCCTTCGGTGAAGAATTTTATTTGCAACGTTTTGGTATGGGAATGGGGTCTCCTTTATCCCCAATACTGAGTACATTATACATGGAATACTATGAGTCGGAATTGTTGCAAACAATATGTCCCAGGAATCTAATTTGGTTTCGTTATGTAGATGATATTTTCTCATTTTGGCCTGACCACTGGAACAACTTTGACACTTTCTTTCAGTCATTAAATAATCTTGTTCCCTCTATTAAATTTAAATATGAATGGGAGAACGACAAACAATTACCTTTTCTAGATGTTTTGGTCATTAACGAAAGCGGAAAGCCCAATTTCACGGTTTATAGAAAACCTACTCATTGTAATTCGTACATTCATTATTTTTCATATCATGATGAAGGGGTTAAAAGCTCAATTATTTCTTCCATGTTTCTAAGAGCACTCAGGATTTGTAGCCCACATTTGCTGGACCCGGAAAATTCAAAGATTTGGAACATTTTTAAGATTTAAAATATCCCGAGTGGTTTATCAGAAAGGCGTATTTTAAAGCCAGAAAATCTTTTTATGCCCCTCGGGAACCTTCAGTTAACCAAAAACAATATGTGAGTTTGCCTTACATTGCCGGCTTAGAAGAGTAAAACCGTTGACGAAAGATTTTAAGTTTGCTTTGGCGTTCAAATATTCGTCTACCGTGAAAAGTAAATTGGTTAGGAATAACGTGGCAAAAGAGGAACAAGCCTGTGTCTACAGCATTCCCTGTAAAAGTTGTGATTTAGTATACGTGGGAGAAACTGGAAGAAATATTGAAACCCGTATTAAAGAACACAAATATGCCTTCAGAAGTTGTAATACTAATAATGCCATTTTTTATCACGCCAGCCAAAATAATCATGCTATAGATTGGGAATCAAGTAAGGTACTTTATAAATGTAATAATTATGTCAAAAGAAAAATAATAGAATCTGTGTGTATAAAAAAAGTAGATAATTTTAATTTGTGCGAAGGTACTTATAAGTTAGACCCTTTAATGAGATTCTTGGTAAAAAAAAATCCCTTACGGAGTCGTGGGAACGTGTTCGAACCTAAGTGTGAATTTCTTAAATGTCTCTGGATTGGAATGTTTCCTTACTCGCCTTTAGTAAATGTAATAATGGAAGTAATAAATGTGGAAATAAATATAAATGTAACAGATGTAATAATAAAGGTAATATTATAAATTTAATAATTAGGGTAAAGGTAATATTAATAAATGTTAAAAAATGTAAATGTAATAATAAATGCAGTAATTATGTCAAAATATTAGAATCTGTATGTATAGAACAAGAAGATAGTTTTAATTTGTGGGAATGTACTTATAAGCGGACCCTGTAATAAAATGCCCTTCCAGTGTCGGGAGAACGGTATCTAACCTAGGTGCGAATTTCTCTGGATTGTTTCCTAATCGGCTTTTTTCATTCGTTTTTCGGTTTATAAGTTCTGTATAATAAACAATAATGTAATAACCAATGTATTAATAAATTTATAATTTCTGTAATAAATAATTATGCAATATTAAATGTAATAAATTTAATAATAAATGTAATAATTATGTAAAAAATATAATAGGATCTGTATGTTTATAAGAGGAAGATAGTTTTAAAAATTTGCGCGAATGTACTTAATGAAAATGCCCTTCCGGTGTCGGGAGAATGGGATCTAACCTAGGTGCGAATTTCTTAACGGTCGGTCCCTGGACTGCTTTTCCCTCTTGTTTTGGTTCATTCGTGTTTCTGTATCCACCCGAGGAGGATGCCAGTGGGCGTCGAAACTGTCGTGGAAATAAACTCTGTCTATTAGAGTGGGTTTTTATTTTCATACTTCCAAGAGAAACACGAAATCAGGGTCATTAAATTTGTGCTTGAATCCGACAGCAGAGTCAATGGTTGCCTCGTCCCACTTTTCAGGATTTTCAGTTATGTCTTCAAAAAAGCTAATTAATGGAGCGCGATTTTCCTTCGCAGTATGAACTAGGCGGGATGAGTAATTCCACCTAGTTGGTGCAGCTTTGGAAATCTTTTCTTAACAATATTGTCAAGAGCATCAATTCTTTTAGGTGATTTGGAAAAAAACTACCTAACCCATTCAGAGTTGAAAAAAATATTTTACACTCTTTTATAGTTCCGCACGCTTGTGAAAGAACTAAATTTAATACATGTGCACAACAATGAACAAAGACTGCGGATGGATATTTTTTTCTAACTCTAGACTGCAATCCATTCAAATTGCCCGCCATTGTAGCAGCACCGTCATAAGTTTGAGCAAACAACTTATTTTCGCATTTCACATTTTCAGTGCACTGAAAAACATGGTCAGCTAAGGCTGTAAACATGGTCAGCTATGGCTGTAAAACCAACAAATCGTTCTACGACATCGTTATCGTTGGTAACGTACCGCAAAACGGTCGAAAGTTGAGAATAATTCGACGTATCAGAAGTCTCATCTAAAAGGATCGCAACGAACTTAGCCTCGTTAATTTCAGTTTGTATTTCATTTAACATAACCGTTTTAATTGCATCTATCAAGTCATTCCGAATTCTGTTTGATAGTCCAGAAAAAACTGTCGCTGAAGTTAAATGATTTGCCAATCTTTCATCATAATGACTGATTAAGTTTACAAGTTCCACATAATTTCCACGATTTTTGGAAGCATCAGATTCAGTATGACCACGAAAGGACAATTCCTGGCAACCTAAAAATATAACTACGTCTATTAGCCTTCGCAGAATATATCTATTTTTGCTAACCTTATCGTCATGTTGTTGTATATGAAGTCTTTTTTGCTCATCCAATTTCAGTTCTATGCGTACATTACCGAACGATTTCAGATCGATCCACGATTTTGTGTGTCTTTGAGATCGTTCGTGTTTTTGCAAGCCAGTGTGGAAATTATATTATTTAAGTCACTATATCCTTTTTCATTCCAAACATTCTTTTCTGAAGAAAATAGCAAGTATGGCCAGCAGAATAGCTTGCCTAATTTTGCACTTCCAGTCAGCCATGTTTTTTTCTCGTAAAGGCTATTCTGAAAATGGCGGACAAAATGTTTGCCTTCAGTACATAAATTAGGTAGATTTGGCGTAGGCCTACCGTTTTTCACTATCGCTTTTTTCTCTTCACATTCTCTCTTCGAAAAACTATTGTTCAAAAGTTCTGCAACAATACACGCTTCACCAGCCATTATGGGTTATGCAATCGCATTTATTATAACATTCTTGTCTGCACGATCGAAGCGCAACCTACCCGCACGAAAGCATTTAGAAAACTGAAGCAAAAGCTGTACGATCTCAGCATGACTTTGACACTATTTTAGCGGATATGCCACGTCTGCGTGCGGTCGGTAGAACTGCTGTTTTTGTTTTTCTATGACCGCGAGTAATGCTATAACTTTTTAGCTTCTTTTAGATTTGAGGGAAATTTTAGCTTTCAGGAAATTAACAACGTAGACTTTTGTATATTTCTTTCTTTGACATTTTATTTCGCTATAAAAACATGAATGACTTGGCTTAAGTGGTCATGCAGTGCATGACTTGCATGCCTGGAATGCACGCCACTGATATATATACTACTGTGCAAAAGTCTTAGGCACCCTTGTACAGTTGGTTTTTTTTTTTTTTTTAATAATTATGTTGAATATTTCAGCATGTTAGTGTTGTTTTATTACAAATATAAATTATAATGTATAGTCATTGTCAATAATCTCAGTTATTAGGCAGTTTAACGAAGAAAACGGATGTTTCATCAAAACGCGCTACTGCTGGAGATAGAACGGAATTTAATACAAAGCTTCTAGGTACTCTTTTACAAGATATTCTAAGCTCATTCAGTAACAGTTTGTAAACAGAACTTCTATTGTATGTTTTTGTAATTGTTTAATGCTCCTAATTAAATGAAATTCAATTTTTTTTTAATAAAATTACTGGTTAAGCAATGGCTAAAATATCCATTGCAACTCGACACCGGGTGGTGGCATTGCACGAGCAGGGTCAACCTCAATCAGAAATATCGCGACAAACTCGGGTATCAAAATGTGGTATTCAAACAATTTTGAAGAAACAGCGCGAAACAGGCAAAGTTGAAAATCGAAAACGTAGTGGAAGGCCAAGAAACTTTCTAAAAACGATGAGAGACCTGAAGCTAACATCTCTTAGAAATAGACGAAAATCCAGTGCAGAACTTTCGGCAGCACTTGCCCAGACCTCAGGATTACGAGTCCACTCATCCACCGTGAGGAGATCACTCATCAGAAATGGTTTTAATGGTCGAGTGGCAATCAAAAAGCCATTTCTCAGGAAAGGAAACGAGTCAAAGAGGCTCAAGTATGCTCAAAAGCACAAGAATTGGAATGCTGACCAGTGGAAAAGGGTCCTCTGGAGTGACGAGTCAAAATTTGAAATTTTTGGCACAAAGAGAAGACAGTATGTGAGAAGAAGAAACGGAGAAAAATTCAAGGAAATGTGTTTGCAGCCAACAACTAAGCATAGTGGAGGATCTATCCAATTTTCGGGGTGCATTTCAGCAAATGGTGTTGGGGAGCTTATCAAATTTGTTTAAATACTGAATGCAGAAAGATACAGACAGATCCTAATTCATCATGCTGTGCCATCAGGTCGGAGATTAATTGGGCAAAATTTTATTTTTCAGCACGACAACGACCCTAAGCATACTGCCAATGTAGTCAAAACCTATTTGGAGAATAAAAAAGAAGGTGGAGACTCGCAACTGATGGAATGGCCTCCCAGAGCCCTGATTTAAGTTTTATTGAGGCTGTTTTGGATTATTTAGACAGAAAGAAGCAAGAAAAGTAGCCAAAATGGAGAAAAGAGCTATGGCAGGTCCTTTTAGATGCATGGAACATTTCAGCGGATTTCTTACAAAAACTCGAAGACAGCATTCCAAATCGAATCGCAGCAGTTTTGCAGGAAAAGGGCGGTCATATAAAATACTGACTTTCGACAAATGTATGTAACTTTTCAATACTTATGGTGATGGTTCTCTAATAAATGATAAATCTTGAAGCTAACACGTGTATTTTAACCTTTGAAATTGAGAAAATTTATCAATACAAGATTTTTTCAGACCTGCCGAAGACTTTTACACAGTAGTGTGTGTATACAGAGCTGGGCAATAAATACATTGAATGTATTTAAATACTAAATACTAAATACATGGGAGAAATGTATTTAAATACTAAATACTAAATACATTTTACGAATGTATTTAGATACTAAATACAAAATACATCAATTGTATTTAAATACATTTGTAAATACATTTTAAATACATACAAATTTTAACATATGCATTCACTAATTCATGAGTAACAACAATATAAATGCTTGATAAAGGATAAAGAAATAGTACAATCTAATTTCCGATTATATATTTCCCTTTTTAGAACAAAACAAAAACAAAAGAACTTAGAACTTACGATGTTCAACCAGTGACATATTATACTCAACTTTTGCACAGTTTGAATCATGCCAGGGTGGACACGCTGTGAAAAAAATAAACATGAATTACCTAATGAATAATGATCGATAATTAATGAATCAATAATCATTGATATCAATTTTTGATAAATTTCTACTTTAGGGGACACGGTGAATTTCGAAATAAATACACCACTCGATAGATCAGACGATTTTAAAAGGTTTTTCATCAATGAATTTTCCATCACAAATTGGATTGATTGCAACGAGTTAGTTACACAGGCTCACTTAAGGCAGAGCCGTTTTGTACGATTATTCGGTCAATTTGAAGATAATTTTTGATGTCTAAAAAAACGCTTACCTTCAGATGAGTGTACAGATTCGTTGTAGCATTGCTTGCAGCAGAGACTTCGTGTTCACACAGCAAGCAGGTGCATTTTACCTTATTACCGTCTTTAGATTTAATTTTAAAGTATTTTCTATCAAACAGAGGGTGCACTAAGTTGTTATCTGCAGATATATCACTGTTTGATTCACCGGATTTGCTTGTTGAAGCCATGACACGCACACGATAAAGAAATCAACCGCTTTCGACTAAGAGTGGCACACAAATGATTGAACTGACACGTTGAAACATGAACCATGCTGTACTACACTGTCGACGCGTCGTACTGTGCTAGTACAGAACGTGTATTAAACTAGTAAAAGTATTTACATTTTTATATTTTGAGTATTTAAATACATTGTATTTAAATACTCATTAAAGTATTTAAATACTATATTTAAATACATGAAAATCAATGTATTTATAAATACAGTTCTAAATACACAAATGTATTTAAATACGTATTTAAATACAAATGTATTTAAATACTGCCCAGCTCTGTGTGTATATATATATATATATAGTGCCCCCACTATGGGGCTCCAGGAAACGCCGGTGAATACTATTATGGTTGTTTTATGGCTATAAAAAATGTAGGGGAATGGTAGGCGTCTGACGTGTTTATTATTGTTCCTATCTCCACGCATAGCAGACGTGTTCCTCTCATTCTCTGCCACATGAGCTCCTCAATAACTTAGGCTCCCTATCCTACACCCCCTATGAGCTTCTATCAAAACTGAGTACAGAGACCCGCAGCTTCTCCGGTCCCGTGAGTAATTACATACCTTCTACCTCATCTCCTTTTTGAATCTTCGACCGGGATTCACCCTCCATCATGGCATATAGAAGAAGAAACATAAGAAATTAATCTTCCATTGGGGCTATCAAAAAAAGGGAAAATAGACTGAGCAATATTCCAGTTTTGGGTTGGTCGGTGTTTTCAGCAAAGGAATCATTGCAGTCTTGTCCCTTCATTTAAAGGTTCTTGGTATCTGTATCGTTGTCACATGTTTGAGGACTCAGAGGATTTGGATCAGGATATCGTGCGGGTATGCCTGCGGGTCACCTCAGGGAGCTAGACGTTCCTGCCCTGCAGCCCCCCTTTGCCAGGGATACGGTGAAGCCCTTGGGCAGCAGCATTGGTGGATGGAAATGCTGACGGATGATCTCCTCAAGAGGCAATGGGAGTTACCGCGTTCCAGTTAGCTGGACGGTACCCTAGTTAGTTGAGCCTGCGGTGAAGAAGGTAGTGGGTAACCACTTCACTATTCAACCCTTGTTAATTTCAGAGACCAAACTAATATCCATGAAACTGGACCTGCGTACAAGCAAAATGCCAAAGACGCATCTGTCCCGTTATTCCCTGCTTTGTTTATTACCGTACTTCATTTTGGGTCTCAAATTTCGAATCGTCGGTCATTATAACTCCAAAATCATTTGTTTTTGCGTTCCTTTAAATTTTCTGTCTATTTGCTTCAGTTCTATCTTCGTTTTTTTTTCCATATCATGGAAGGTGTAATGTGTGTGTGTTAAATTTTACATTGTTGTCTTCGAACCATCTGTATAGTCTGTTCGTGTTGGTTACTTCGTTGTCTATGTCTGTTAGCATGATAATGAAGAGGAGTGGGGGCTTATATTGTTCCTTGTGGTACTGAACTACGTACTTCAGATTCTGTACATGTGACTATCACCATAATCATTATAAAGTAATGCTTTTGTAGCATACTTAATTTTAGTGTGCAGTGATAACCAATTTGCGCAGTAATAATTTCAATTTGTGCAGTGATAAATTAGGTTCTATATCCGATATAGAACCTAATTTATCATTGCACAGATTTTCAATTTATCATTATACAAATTGAAATTATTACTGCGCAAATTGGTTATCACTGCACACCAAAATTAGGTATGTTTTGTAGCAAATCTTACACACACACACACACAAAAGTTAGCATGTACATGTGGCGACCACCATAATATATCACTAGGGTATTTTGATTTTATAAGAGAACTCTAAAATCTAAAAATGTTACAAAAGTTCAACATAAATGTGTTACATGTGTATGATACAAATAGTATTCCATAACATGCTGTAGTCTTTTTTAATCTTTGACAATGATTTCTGTATCAAATGTTTCATCATCATCATCCAAACTTGTTACATTGGTGCATACACCTTTACTGTCCACATCCAGCCGGAACAATCTAGGCCATATTTCCTGCAGTTACACTGCCTGGTGTCACATCCCATCTTGCAGTTACACTTGACCATCTCCAAGAGTTCTGTTGGGGCTACATCCTTATCAGTTAGGACTGGCAGGTATTTTCCATTGCGTTCATACCATCGCCATTCCTCTGGCTTCAAATATTCTCCACACCCCATACACCGCTGCACTTGCAGGTAGACGCGCATGCTGTGGAGCTCCTGATGTTGGGGGAAGCGCTTGTGGCTGCATACAAGATGTACTCGTGCCTCCCTTCTGGTAGAAGCGCTGCAGCCTGAGAAAATCCAGTTTATCACCTGATTGTCCATTGTATAAAGAGACTATAGCAATATATAGCATTCTCTCCTGCGGCTATTACATTCATCTTTGTGCTGTTTGGGTTTCTAAATACTTGAATCTGTTCCTGAAGCAGTTGTTTGATGAATATTAACTTCAGTGCAGCTCCCTTGCCCAGCCCAAGGATAGCATGCATGAAGAACGCATTATTACGTACTTGTGGACCAAGTATGGTTCTCAAGACAGCAATACTCTAGCATCTTGGTGCCTTTTTTGTCCCATGACGTGGTTCTGGCCGGAAGTATATATTTGGTGTGGTGAGCTGTGAGCAGAAACAAAGCAGTATCAGAAGGTCTGTGTCATCCCAAACTAGAAAAGTTGGCCCAGGCGTTCTCTCCGCAGCAGCAATGGTAGTCTGTACAATTAGGAGATCAGCATTACTCCTAGCATGTTCTGTGAAATCCCTGACGCTCTAGGCGATCACTGAGCAGAGTGATGAATCGTTGTTTATTCTCCTTGTTGTAAAGGAAGTCTTCCTTTGTTCCTGTGAAAACCATGTACCCTGAGAAATGCACAGTTGCTCCAACATGTATCCCTGCTCTTCTTTGTTGGGTTGTGTCCTTTGTGCTTGGCCCATCTAGATATCCATCGAACACCACTATTGGTTGACCTTAGTGACTTCTTTCATACCTGCTGTATTGCTGGAATATCTCCTCATATGTTGGTCCACGACCATCTAATATGAATTGGCTATCCCCTGATGGCACAGGCATGTCGGGAGGCATCAACTTCAGCCAGTTTCTTATTGTGTACCCCTGTAGTTACTAGCCTCTGAAAGAGAAGCTGGAGACGATGTGAATCATTTCCTCCCTTGATTTTGACTGCACCACTGCTATTCAGGGTAAGAACTTGATCTTTGGCACACTCGGCATTCATAAAGGCATCAGCTGGGACGCCAGTAACAATACTACACAGGGAAGAGCTCTGATGGAAGGAGCTTCTGAAGCTCAGGTAGACAAGAAGCTTCTGTGTGTCAACCATGTCCTCCTCCTGTCTTGCCTCAGATATATCTTTGTGCTGTTCACTTGTAAGGTAGGTCACTGATGTCAACTCCTGCATGCCACACTTCACTTCTGAACAGACAGTAGTAAATAACAACCACACTAGGCGCTGTCTCTGTCATCCCACGTCCTCTTGTGAGCCCACCTGTATTCTTGATGCTCCTTATCAACACTTGCTGTTATTTATTTATTTATTTATTGGGTTCAAAATCCCGGCTGAGCCGTGAACGGCCAAGCTCTGAAGGGCCAGTTCAACCTACAGCCCACGTTAAGCTAAAATTAAAAACTTACGGACTTGAGGTCCTATTAGGTCCTACCTCAGGGTTGCTGACTCGATGTGGGCCTACCTTAGGCCTCAGTTGCATGAATTTAAGATAAAAACAAAAGGGGCACTATTTATGGTCTTCTTTCTAAACCTTGCAACAACAACACAACCTGCACGATGCAACAATCTTGTATCTAAACAACCAAACTGAATTGCAAGAGAGCTTTCTATAAGACCACACCCTGTAAGTACGGCATTCCACAAACGAGTAGAAAAGACGTGCAGCGCCCCAAAAAATGATGCCACAAGAGTGCCCAAACAATGATGCCACAAGAGCCCAAAAATGCTAGCTCTAAATTAAGTGAATTTTTCACTAACCTTACAATTATGAGATGGATATATATACACCTTAACTTAATATATACAAGCAATGCTGCATCAATCAGCTTAGTCATCATATCGCCTTGGGACAACAATGGTTCTTCCTTTCTAGATTTTCTAACACTTGCTCAATAACCCGGAAGGTCCCGGAATGCTTCAGATCAGTTTTTTAATTGTGAACCAACTGAGCAGGTAGTTGGGAGCAGGCATTACAGAACAATATCCCTCATGCTCAAAATGTGGAATAGAACTTGAATCACTTAATTTGATTCATTAGAAGTAAAAACATGACCAGACAACTAAAGATGTTGGTTTTGCTGACAAAAAATATGGAAAAAAAAGGCAAAAACTAAATTATTTTTATCGCTATTTTGAATTTATGCAAATAAAAAAGGCTCTATTTGGACTGTAATTCGTTTTATATTATTTCTCTGTGACAATACATAGTTTAGCATCTTGAAACACTAAAAATAGATTGATTATAAGTGAAAATGTGATCAAAACTGTTGAACCACCAATATCCTGGCGGCCATCTTGGCTATATGCAAATTAGGCACTGTTCCACCATTCTGAGTTTGGAGGACTTTTGATATGTTGTTCTATGGGTTTTTCTGAGATGAATGGTGATAAAATAAATTCTGTTGGAATTTTTGGTGGGTCATTCCATATATTAACTGGAGTATTATCGACTTGTGTCGACCGATTGAAAAATCAGTAAATCAGAGTCCAATTAGATGTATTTTCTTAATGTTATAGACACATGTTAAATATTTATTGGTTCATGTCTTGTCACAAATGGATTACTCATGCAATTTTGCAACTTTGCAATTATAAGAAGTCAAGAGCAACTACGCACTTAAATAACATCAATAATGTTCGCGAAATTCAAGCTCAAATCACATCACACTACAACACACATTTGTATCTCACAATAACTATGCATATTTATTTGAAATTTGCAGGAGATTTGCAAAATGTTAGTCTATTTATATCGTTGAACCATAGGCTGATCCAGAGGGGGAGCCAAGGGGCTTAATTGAAGCAACGTGGACATGAGCATTCAAACGTTTTACCTAATTTCGTTCACCCAGGATGTATGGGGCCTCCAAATTAAGCCCTGTTGCGTCAATTAAGCCCCATGGCACCCCCTCTCTGGATTCACCTATGCGTTGAACGCCACGAATACCTTAGAAGGGCTAACACAATGTTTCCAACGTTAACGAAGTAGTTTCTGCTATACTCTGTACTTATACGCGGTATGCAAACTAGCGTCTTCAAAGTTCACTCTGTAAATATCAAGCGCAAAACATGTGCATACAAACTATGTGCACTTCTGAATTTATATAGCTTCGTCTAGTTTCCAATTAAGTAATTCAAACTTAATTTTAAAATTAACTGATCGTCATCGCAATGGACTGTGAATAAATGTTTCCATTATTTTGTTATACTCCTGGGGCTTTGGGGGGGTTCTAACCCCCTTCGTGGCTACGCCTATATATATATATATATATATATATATATATATGGTGCACTTAAATTACCTTTTTAGGCCTACAGTTTTTATACATTTCTAGAGTGCGTATCGAGTGGCATTGGAAAAGGTCACCCTTACGAAGGTTTTCCAAGTTTCGACAAGAGACGCCTTGTACTTCAGGGAACATTTGTAACCGGGGCTTGATACAGCCAGTGATGGGCACCGTTACATTAAATTGGGCGGCGTTACCGTTACTCGTTACACGTCGAAAATGTACTCGGCGTTACCGTTACATCGTTACTTTTGAAAATCCTTAAAGCGTTACCGTTACCGTTACTCGATACGTGTAACGACGTTACAAGTAACTAGTTACATTTAATATTTGTTTATGTGCCTTCACACATATTTTGAAATTACAGATAAACTTACAAATGGCAGCCATACCACATAAATTCTAAGAGCTACTATTATTGACTATATAAATGTTGTTCTCTTAAGAATGATATATTGCACAATAATTTGCACCCCAATGATTTTTGGGAAAGATGAAGAGACCTAGGAATTATAAATTTAGTTGTTGCCACTAACACGTAATAGTGAATTGCATTTAATAGTCCTCATGAATGGAATGGCAATGTTATCAAATTCGAGTAACGAGTAACGAAAAAATCCGTTACATTCATAAAAAATTTGCAAAGCGTTACCGTTACATTGATACATTTGAAAATCTTTCAGGCGTTACCGTTACTCGTTACGTTTGTAACGTTCGTTACGTAACGTCGTTACATGTAACACGTTACTGCCCATCTCTGGATACAGCAGTCGACTTCTTGAAAGTGTTCCCACGATACCGTAAGCAGACTTCAAGAAAATTTACCAAAGTTCTTCAGTCATCGCTCGCCTTTTGAAGATGTAACGTCTATTTAAAGAGGCCCTCGCCTTGGCCTAATTGTTATTCTGATCAATCCTAAAAGAGCGAAATTCATTCGCGCGCAGCCTTATAATTCGTTTAATAATTTGATTTAACTTCCATTTATACACTGTGCCTTTGTCCTTCATTATAATTAACATTTAATTTTAGTTATTGAGTCAATTAAAGGAAAAGGCAGTGCAGTCTATTCTTTTTCCCTGATTGATAAATCAACTGGTGACCCAAATAACTAACTAATTGTTTAAGTAACTCGTCAACCTACTTAATTATAAATTACCGCAACCTATTTGCAAATTGGCAGCCTATATAAATAAGCTGTACAATCTTGTCTCAATTAGATTGCCAATATATATACACCGGGTGTCCCATTCGAAATGAAACAACTTTGAAACCTTATAATTTTTTATTGAATGATGCAAACAATGTAATATTCACACAGTAAATAGTCAATGTCATAAAGATTCATATGATATATGTGAATTATAACATTTAGATACATTAGATACATTGTGCATAGCATAATGTTTCCTTTTGTTAAGATCTTCACATGTTATATGCTGAACAATTTGAAGCTTATATGGATAGAGCTGCAGCCGCTTGCGCACGACTCTATGCACAGTTGAACGAGGAATCTGCAGTTCGACACTGGCACGACGGATGGACTTTCTTGGGCTACTATCAAAGGCGCCGCGTATTCGTTCAACATCATCATCCGATCTTGTTCGCCCTCCAGAGTGTTCCTTTAGAACACTGCCAGTCTCCTCAAATTTCTTGGTCCATGCATATAGGTCTCTTCTGGTGGGTGGTTCCTTGTGAAAGGTTGTACGGAATCGCCGTCGCGCCAGAGTAGGGGACTTCAACTCAGCCATCCATAACACACATTTCGCTTTTTCTTGTGGGGTAAACATAATTCAATCTGAAACAAACAAAAAAACATTATGACAAAAACTTATGCATATGGTGTAGTAACTGGCAAAGTTTCAACATTCTCACATTAATACTTTAAAAATTACAGAGTTTCAAAGTTGTTTAATTTCGAATGGGACACCCGGTATAATAATAATAATATTTTATGTACAGACGTATGGACAGGCATAGATTAGATAAGTACGATTATTGATGTATCAGATAACTACTCTTGATCCTTTGCGTGGGAAAACAGTTTAGTAGTACAGTAAAACCCGCGAAATGAAATCGAATCTTTGTTATGGAGCACTGACGTTTCGACATAAACACGACTGCCCTAATGGAAGGGCAATACCCACCCTTTTGCATGTTGCACCAACTTAACCTAACCTCACTTAACGTAAACATGACTTAACCTTCAAAATCATAATATTTGGGGTGAACAGTCGAGCGGAAAGACAGTACTTAAGAATAGGTAGCATTCATAAGACTGAGGAGGATAATTGCGTTTCTGCCTAAACGTCACGTACACACACACACACAACACACACATTTTATATATATATATATATATATATATATATATATATATATATATGATGCACCCAGACCGTGCATGGAACAAGGAACTCTTCTGGAAAAATTAAATCCACTATAATCCGAATAAGTAATGGTAAATAACAAACACTATAGTTTTTCTTTTTCATGATGTTAGCCCGACGTGGGCAACGGGTCACTCGTAAAGAGGCCCCAAAAATATATCTTCCCTCACCAGCTATCTGTAAAGTAGATAGGATCCAGCTTTGGGACAGGATCTAAGGTTTAAAGCATTCAGAACCTTAATATCAGCAAAAGACTCGTTTCATTCACGTCGGATTGAATACATCAAAGAAAAAGGGGTAACTATTGTATTTTTAACCAAAAACCAAAATTTAAACCTCAACTGGTAAAATTGACCGTCCACTTTTCAAGGCACATAACATGTCCGTTTCATGATGGGATTGAACTCAGAATGGTCCCCTGAGGTTTTTTGTGATACACACAGACCGTGCATGGAACAAGGAACTCTTCTGGGAAAATTAAATCCACTATAGTCCGAATAGTGCCCACGTCGGGCTAACATCATGAAAAAGAAAAAAAACTATAGTGTTTGTTATTTACCATTACTTATTCGGACGAGAATTACACAAGTATGACCTGCCACTACCTGCACACACCGTTTTGGAACTCGTTAAACTTTACATCAAAGACTGTAAATTCACTTTCAATTGCGAATATTATCAACAGGTTTTTGGGATGGCCATGGGTAATCCCTTGTCGCCCCTTCTCTCCAATATTTATATAGAGTGTTTCGAAATGACTTGCATTCCGAGAATCCTGGGGGTTGGCACCCCCATGTTTGCGGTACGTCGACGATATTTTGTGTATCTGGCCCATGAAGCGTGACCTGGATGACTTTCCTCTTTAGTTAAATATCAATCCCCTCCATTAAGTTTCTTTCTTGAAGTGGAAAACAACTCAATCCCGTTTTCGGACGTGTGTGTACATAGGGAAAGCCCAGGATTTAAGTTTAGTATTTATCGGAAAAAACAAACAATTTGGCCTACATACACTTTTACTCCGGACATGACACCCCCCATCAAGTCATATTTTCTTCAGTGTTTCTCCGCGCTCTTAGGATCGCCAGTCCGGAATACATGGGTGCCGAATTAGAAAAAATCAACAATACTGGAAGTGATTTGTTACCCACCTGCTTTTTTGGAATCTTGTCTTAACAAGGCAAAACGAACTCTCTATTTTGTGAATAATAACCTTCGCACTTTGTCGAAGAATATTTTAATACTTCCATTTTTCCCAGGCTTTTTAGGCATTGCTAATGTACTTAAACTTTTGAACATTAATGTAGTATTTTCATATGACACTATTGTGAAAAATATCATAGTAAAAAATAGCCCTATCAAATGATTCAGGCATTATCTATAAAATTGATTGTAAACAATGTGATTCCTTTTACATTGGACAGTCCTGACCTTTTTTCGCCAGGGCCTTTTTTCGCTTGATCCTGTTGTTTCGAATTCGTTCAGAACGGATTTAGACAAGAGGGGCAAAGTGCTAAAGCTCTGGTAGCTTTTCCTCATAAATTTGTATGCTCCTCCTCAATTTTTTTTGTGACCTATATATAGCCTCGAACTTATTTATTTCAGTGTTCCTGAGGATGTCATTGGACGAAAGCGCTTGAGCACCATTCTGTGTTGCCTTTTTCCTTCGTGGTTATTTTTATCATATATTGGTTTATTGACTATAGGCCCTATAATAAGTAATTAGATTAAGATGATTGTTTATGGGTGACCATTGATCTTCTGATCAAAACAAATTCCATTAATAAAGGAGATTAATAGGTTTTGTGGTTTTTCTGATTAATTACCAAAAATAAAATAATTGCGATACTTTACAATAAGGTAGTTGGTATTGGAATGTGCAAAAACTAGTTATTGAAATCTGAGAATTAAAGGAGTAACTACATGGAGGACAAAAATACAATGATTCAGTTATTAAAATGCATTAATTAGGATTATAAAATATGGGTGGTACGTAATAAACAACAATAAGTCTACATTCAGTAATACATTAGCGTTACATAAAAAAATACGGGTCCGATATGCGATATTTGAGACGCTTCAGAGAGCCTATTCGGTCAGGCTGAGAGTTTGTATGAAAGGCGTGGCAATAACACAGAAGCCTAATACGACACTGTAAAATACTACAGGCTAAGTGAGTTAGTCCTATGCAAAGGTTTACAAACACTGAATTTATATGAAAAGCGTAAGCCATAGGGCACAAAAGCCTATATGTAAAGATGTTTATGCGATGGTGCTTGAAACCGGACTGGGGTTTGAAACCTCACCCATTAACCGTTCAAGGAATAAAAAATTGTTAAAATGTTCTTAAGGCTTCACATGGTATAATTGACGCAGGGGTAAAAAAGCATCTTCGTCAGCGTTTTCGAGCTGTTTTTACCTTGTACGAGTAAATACAAAGTTCAGCTCTGAGGGCGAGAACAAAGATTTTTCTGTTTCAACGCAAGTGCAACGAAACCTCTGTCAGAAAGTATGTTCCTGCTGACGGTGCTGAATTCTGACGTCGGTAATTGCTCTAATTTAAACTCCAGGCGTTCCATGACAGTGTAGGAGTTTGTACGAGCACTTGAAACTATTCTAAGGTTGAACTTTTATTATGACCTTCGATACGAACGAGTTTGAAAAAGTGTTTAAAAATAAAATCCGAAAGAGGAATTCTCTCTCTCTCTCTCTCTCTCTCTCTCTCTCTCTCTCTCTCTCTCTCTCTCTCTCTCTCTCTCTCTCTCTCTCTCTCTCTCTCTCTCTCTCTCTCTCGGGATATCCCTTGAACACTGGATTCTAAGAGTTTGGCCGCTTGTGAGTAACTAGTAAGACTTAGTAAGGAGCTGTATCTCGCTGTTGCTCCTGGCGGGAAATCCGTGACGCCTGCGTCGCGAGTGTTTGTCAGTTGGGAGCTGCGACACGTTTAGGACTGTCCGGCCCTGGGGAGACCCTTGGTCGTGCGGCAGCAGCGAGAGGTAGTCTTCTGAATAGGATGAACGTCACTTGCAGATAGGCGGATGCGGCTTGCGCGAGAAGAATTCCCCTCCCCTCCCTCCTTTTTTATGTACTGGTCAGAACATTTTCGATAGTTTTCATTGCTAGAACTTTATCTTATTCAGTGTGTTCGGAGTTAGAAAAAATAAATTACAATGACTGGACCGCAGAAACTGAAGGCTGAGTGCGCGAGGTGTGGAGTAAACCAGTGGGTGACGAACTTCAAAGAAGCTTGCTTCGAGAAGATCAAC
Organism: Bathynomus jamesi; assembly: GCA_023014485.1. Classification (NCBI taxonomy): domain Eukaryota; kingdom Metazoa; phylum Arthropoda; class Malacostraca; order Isopoda; family Cirolanidae; genus Bathynomus; species Bathynomus jamesi. Next base: position 27,682 of record JAJOZX010008005.1, on the reverse strand, counting down.
CACTCCAGCATGTGCCGCTTTTGCGAACTCATGCAGTTGTACGAAAAGCTATAGGAGAGGGTCCGGCTGCTCGAGTCGTCCGGCGCGGCGGTCGCTGACGCGGCTGCGCCCTCCACCCCGGACCTTATTGATAGGATAGCCGCCCTGGAAAGGCGGTCCATCGGCGGACTGGACAGAGCTCGAGACCGCGGAGAAAAGGTAGCGGTGCAACCGGGGGCTGGGGTGCAAAATCAGTGTCAGGAATCGCCAGCGACCCACGTGGAATGCTCGGAACCGCGACGCAAGGTGGAGGGAAGGGAAGGCGCGAAGAAGGGGCCGATAGAGAAGGGTGGGAAGGGGCCGATAAAGAAAAAGGGCGAGAAGGGGCCTACTGATGGCCCAAGGAAACCGAAGGATGTAGCTGACGGTCGGGGTGGGTCGGGTGCTGTAAGTGCGGCTGAGTCTACGGTGGCGACGGGTATCGAAAGGGATCGGGCAAGAAGGCTGCGAAGCCGAAGCCTGAGACCCCGTTTGCCGCTGTCAGGACCTCCAACCGCTTTAGTCTCCTGTGCGCGAAGGAGGAAGACACCATTTTGATTGGGATCTCACAGATCATGAGCCAGGAGAAGTACTTTGCTTCTGCAAACCGGGACAGGAGGAAGGTAAGGTGCTTATCCGGGTGAGGAACGGCGCAGTTAAGGAAGGAGCTAGAGAAGCTGCCCGTGGCTGTCGGAGGACTGCGATCGTTGTCCACGCTGGTGGCAAGGACCTGTTCCTCAAAGGCGGTAGGGTAGATTCGACCAAAGGGATCATCACCGAGATCATGTCTCTTGTGGATTATCTGAATGAAACTTAAGACAGACAGGGGAATGTTAATGGGTATTTTACCGCGGATGAATGCCAGTGACCACGCGCTCAGTAAGGTCATTGGTATCAACGAGAGGGTGCAAGACTTGTGCATCCCACTGGGTGTGAGGTTTGTTGACCCTTCGAAGCGTTTTCGGGTAGGTGGGACCTTTATCAGAGGGATGGTGTCCACCTCAATGTCAAGGGTAAAGGTGTGCTAGGCGCGCTGCTGCTCGACCGGCACCTATACCGTATGGTGAGGTCAAGCCCGGGAATTGATGACGGGCCCCCACCGAGGAAAGATGATGTTGAGCCGGTGGCGGACGTAACTTCAACTGAATGGTGCGTCCATGTACAGGTGGGTGACCCTCCTTCCCCGTTGGAGGGGGCTCAGGCTCTTGCGGAAGTTGCCCCTTCGTTGGTGAGCGGCTCTTCAACTCCCGATAGCCCTGGCTGTTCGGGAAACTGGTCGTGCTAGGAGGCGGTCAGAATAGGGAAGGCTCCCTCCGTGCAATGCTTTTTAATACTTGATCGATTAGGAATAAGTTTTGCGAGCTACGGGCGCTCTTAACATCAGAATACCAGGATATCGTTGCTATCACCGAGTCCTGGATTCATACTGATCATAGAGACTACGTTGGGGAGTTCGAGATTCCAGGGTATAAAATGTTTCACAAGGACAGCACCCATGGGGAGGGGGGGAGGGGTACTAATATACGTGAGGGACACGTTGAGTCCGGTTGACTGCCAGTTCCGATCGGAACGGGAGCTGCTTGGCTTCGATCTGAACCTGGGAGGGACGAACTATAGGTTAATCTTGGTGTACAGACCTCCGCATCTCCTCTTCGAGGAGAATACAGCCCTGTACACCGAACTCCGTAGCCTGCAAGGGGACAGGGTGTGTAGTTTTAGGAGACTTCAACTGTCGCGGCATAAAGTGGGAAGACAGGACTGCTGATGCTGAAGGGAGGAGGCTAGTTGACTTTGCTGATGAGAACTTCCTGACTCAGTGGGTCAATGGACCTACACGAGGCGAAAGCGTTCTAGACTTAGTATTCACGACCGGAGACAACCTCGTCACTGGCCTCGCCGTTGACGAATCGTTGGGTGGGAGTGATCACGGTCTGATTACGTTCTGTGTCTGCGTCCCTCGGGTGAAGCGTAGTAACTCGAGAGGCAATAAGCTCGATCTACGGCAGACGGACTTTGTTGGCCTTCGGGATAGCGTAGGTGAAATGGAGTTAGAGGTCGGCGGCGATGTTGATGGAGTGTGGAGTGCATTCCGGACCAGTTTATGGTTCTGCAGTCTGCTGCTATACTCTCAAAACCGGTCACCCCTGCTTCAACGCAGCGTAGGTGGATCAGTCAAGACATAGCTTCGGCTATCCGAAATAGGAAAGCTGCGTATAGGAGGACGAAGGTCAATTGTCCCCATGAGAACACTGAGGCGTATATCCGCCTGTGCAGGGAAGTGAAGGCGAAGGTTAGGCTAGCCAAACGTAACGAAGATAGGCCCGTCAAAGGACCCCAGCGGCGTGCTGCGGACCTCCGACGCGTACATCGCTAATGTGCTGAATGAGTACTTTGCGGGAGTGTTCACGCGGGAGGACACCCGCGTCATCCCCGAGCCAGGCGTCAGGCACGAAGGTGCTGGCCTGGATACTGTTCGGTGTACCGTGACAGTCGTTGCCGATAGAATAGACAAACTGAGCGCGTTTAAGGCTCCTGGGCCAGACCAGTTCCTCCCCAGAGTCTTGCGGGAAGTGCGCGACCAGGTGGCTCTCCACCTAGCTACAGTCTTCAACAAATCGTTGGAGACGGGCCAGGTGCCTGGTGACTGGAGGGAAGCCGAGGGAAGCCAACGTGACTCCCTATCTTTAAGAAAGGGGATCACGAAAGTCCAGGGAACTATCGTCCCATTAGTCTCACTTCGGTTGTTGGTAAATTATTAGAGGGGATAATAGCGGATAGGATCGTTGACCATTTGGATTCCTACAAGCTGCTTGGGGACCCCCAACATGAGTTTAGACCAGAGCTTTCCAAACTGTGTCGCGACACATTAGTGTTTTTTGTATTTTGAAAATTTTGATTTTTCTATCAACAAAATCGGCTACAAGATAAACCACCTACTGAAAAATTATCTGATATTTCATATTTGATAACACTTATTAATTAATGTGTCGTGAAAATTTTTATGCTTAAATAGTGTGTTGCCAACGTGAAAAGTTTGGAAAGCTCTGGTTTAGACACTATAGGTCGTGTCTCACCAACTTGCTCGAGTTTTTCCACGTCATGTGGAGTGAGTATGATAAGAGTAGGGCGATTGATATACTTTATCTCGACTTTGAGAAAGCCTTTGATAAGGTACCTCACCGCCAATGGCGAAAGTCCGCGTGCTGGGTATCGGTGGGGAAGTAGGTAGCTGGATTGGAAACTGGCTGAAGAATAGGTAGCAGAGGGTTGTAATTAAAGGGGCTAGCTCGGGTTGGGCCTCGGTCACTAGCGGGGTTCCTAAGGTTCCGTTTTGGGGCCACTATTGTTTATCATTTACACATTTGATATCGACAGTGGCATCGTCAGTAGGATCGCCAAATTCGCTGATGACACGAAGCTTGGGGCTAATGTTGGGACGCCCGAAGCGATCGAGCAACTGCGTGTGGACCTACGTAGGATAGGAGAGTGGTCTGAAAAATGGTAAATGACGTTTAACTTCGGTAAATGCAAGGTCATACACATTGGCTACCCCAATCCCAAGTCGGACTACTCGATGTTGGGGAGTAATATCGAGGCCACTGATTTGGAAAAGGACTTGGGTGTGCTAATTATCAGCGACCTTAAGTTTACCAAACAGTGTGTAGAGGTGGAAAAGAGAGCCCAGAAGCTGTTGGGTTATATGAGGAGGCAATTTCGATTTCGGAACAAGGAGATTATGCTCTCTTTACAATTCCCTGGTTCGGCCGCACCTGGAGTACGCTGTGCACTTCTGGTCGCCCACCCTCAGGAAAGATATTGAGAGGCTGGAGCGAGTCCAGGCGAGGGTCACAAAGTTAATCCCTTCCGTTAGGCATATGGGCTACAATTGACGCTTACGCATCCTGAATTTGTTTACGCTGGAAACTCGGAGGCTGCGCGGTCAACTCATCGAGGTTTTCAAGCTCTTACACGGGTTCGACGATGTCGATTTTAGAAGCATGTTTAGTTTAAATGATAACTCAACTCGCAACAGTGGTTGGAAGTTGGATTTGAACAGAGCTGGGCAATAAATACATTGAATGTATTTAAATACTAAATACATGGGAGAAATGTATTTAAATACTAAATACATTTTACGAATGTATTTAGATACTAAATACAAAATACATCAATTGTATTTAAATACATTTGTAAATACATTTTAAATACATACAAATTTTAACATATGCATTCACTAATTCATGAGTAACAACAATATAAAATGCTTGATAAAGGATAAAGAAATAGTAGAATCTAATTTCCGATTATATATTTCCCTTTTTAGAACAAAACAAAAACAAAAGAACTTAGAACTTACGATGTTCAACTAGTGACATATTATACTCATTATATCATTGCAAAATGAGTAACAATTAATGAGTAGATGAGACATAAACGTAAACATAAGACGTAAACATAAACATAAGGCACCTTACGAATTCTCTTTTATTTCACGGTTGCTGCGAACCAAAACCAATTCACCGGATTTGCTTGTTGAAGCCATGACACGCACACGATAAAGAAATCAACCGCTTTCGACTAAGAGTGGCACACAACTGATTGAACTGACACGTTGAAACATGAACCATGCTGTACTACACTGTCGACGCGTCGTACTGTGCTAGTACAGAACGTGTATTAAACCAGTAAAAGTATTTACATTTTTATATTTTGAGTATTTAAATACTCATTAAAGTATTTAAATACTATATTTAAATACATGAAAAACAATGTATTTATAAATACAGTTCTAAATACACAAATGTATTTAAATACGTATTTAAATACAAATGTATTTAAATACTGCCAAGCTCTGGATTTGAAATGGTTTAGCACTAGTGTGTGTGGGAATTACTTTACCTATAAGATCTGTGACACGTGGAACAGGCTACCTTCAGAAGTTGTGAACAGTTCCTCTGTGGACCAGTTCAAGAAAAGGTTAGACCGAATCTTCCACACTACAGTATTTGAGGGTGTATGAATTTTTCCCTGGCACCCGTTGCCATTGGTATCTCCTCGGTATGGGCCGCAAGGCTTTTTGAGGTACTTCTTTTCCTTGTAACGCGCGCTCTCTCTCTCTCTCTCTCTCTCTCTCTCTCTCTCTCTCTCTCTCTCACTCGTATATATATTTAGTGAAGAGTTACTAATTGTTTAACTTATACATATATTTTTTTTTTATTTTGGTGGGCAGGACATGAACACTGTTTCTTCCATCATGACACAGAGTTTGACCACACACCCCCTACCAGAGAGGCCCTCATTCCAAACCTCGCTTCTTCCTACAAGTACCTCCTCAAAGGTCTGGGAGAGGACCCTGCTCGGGAGGGGCTCTTGAAAACCCCGGAAAGGGCGGCGAAAGCTATGCTCTTCTTCACCAAAGGATATGACCAAACTATCGAAGGTACTGCAGACTGTGTGTGTGTGTGTGTGTGTGTGTGTGTGTGTGTGTGTAATTTTTTTTTAAATTAATTAATTAATAGCCGATTTCGTTTAAGGTATTTTGTCCGAAAATGATTTACTGATGTTATCCTTAACTGAATCCAATATATATATATATTTTTTATTTTCGTCCTTTTATATATACATATATTGCAGATGTGTTGAATGAAGCCATTTTCCATGAAGACCACGACGATTTGGTGATCGTGAAGGATATTGAAATGTTCTCTTTGTGCGAACATCATCTGGTCCCTTTTTGGGGAAAGGTCTCCGTTGGATATCTTCCCAATAAGAAGGTTCTTGGGTTATCCAAAGTTGCAAGGTCAGTCTCTAATTGTTGAGAATATTGACTTTTAAAAGTAATTTTTTTTTCTCTTTCGGTATTCCCATAAGGATAATTTTAGGTGCATAAATTTATTAGTTTGGGTCTTAAGTCAAGATCTTAGTGAGTATATTATATATATATTATATATATATATATATATATATATATATATATACAGAGTGGCGCAAAAGTCGCGCATCATAGGAATTTTCAGTGTTGATTATAATATATATTTTTTTTCTTTTCGGTAGGGGTTGGCTGCGAAATTAAAACAGACGAGAGAGAATGTGCTTGGTTTTAATGCATGGAATACCATTACTACAAATCGATGAATCGGTACAGAATTTAAATTCTGTACCGATACATTGATTTGTTGTAGCTGGTATTCCATACATTAAAACCAAGCTCACCCTCTCGTCTATTGTTAATTTCGCAGCCATGCCCTACCGAAAAGAAAAAAATAATATAGTCAACACTGAAAATTCCTATGATGTGCGACTTTTGCGCCATCCTGTATATATATATATATATATATATATATATATATGCATTTAACTGCAATGACCACGCAGTATATAAATGAATAGAAACGACGTAAATAAGGAGCGTCTCTGCACACGGGGAAGAGAAATAACGAATAAATGAAAAATGAGGCGAACCGCCCGGGAATCGAACCCAGGGCCTTCCAATTGCCGGTTGGATGCGCTACCATTACACTACAGACCTCAATCAATCATAAATCGAAATTCTCCTACATAGGGCAGAAACCAATGCCCTGAGAGGGCACCCTCGCAAATCGTGAATATGTGCATTTAACTGCAATGACCACGCAGTATATAAATGAATAGAAACGACGTAAATAAGGAGCGTCTCTGCACACGGGGAAGAGAAATAACGAATAAATGAAAAATGATTTGCGAGGGTGCCTTCTCAGGGCATTGGTTTCTGCCCTATGTAGGAGAATTTCGATTTATGATTGATCGAGGTCCGTAGTGTAATGGTAGCGCATCCAACCGGCAATTGGAAGGCCCTGGGTTCGATTCCCGGGCGGTTCGCCTCATTTTTCATTTATTCGTTATTTCTCTTCCCGTGTGCAGAGACGCTCCTTATTTACGTCGTTTCTATTCATATATATACTGTATATATATATATATATATATATATATATATATATATATATATATGGGATGATCTCGCAATTAAACATGTGAAATGAAGAATGCTGCAAACCACAAGGAAAAAGAAAAACGATTCCAAGGTCTTTCGTGTATTCAGAGCTACACCTTGTCAGGGAATGAAGAGAGAAGGCAAGATACCCATAAATATATACAACGTAGTGGAAACCAAAGCAATTAGCACATACTTAACAAGAGTTAATGAGAGGCAGAAGGAATTTTAACAGGATATTGTCAATTTTATACATTCTCGCACTGTTATTGAAATTGTGGAGAAGTACACTTTTGGACGCTATTTACAACAACTTACGTAGAAGATGCAGAACTCAGAATAGAAAATTAAACAATAGACTGGAGGATTTAATTCGTAATAGTTACTGGACTAAAAAAAGTTATTTTAGTAATATTGTTAACTTGTCGTCCCATGAGCTAGATAGACTTCAATACGAAATGTGCGTTAGGTTTTGGGTTAGGATTCTCAGTCCCAAAAAAGCCCAGCAGTTTACTGATTGCTAAGTCTTTTATTAATTTTGAAAAACAGTAATAGGGTGATCCAGAGAAATGGGACCCAAAAGAAACCCCTGTAACTCTTAAAGTATAAGTCCTTTTATAAAATCATACGCATCATTCGAAAGAGGATAGTTACAAGTTTGTGCAGGATTGTATAGGTTTTGACAATACAAGACAAGATAAGATACAAAACAAAATAAAAGTGTTAGTTAAAACTAACCCTTCAAGATGACTGCATGGACTGTGGAACAGCTGCGTTTCATAACTGAGCAATATTATGAGCATGGAAGAAGTGTAGTTTCAGCTCTTAGAAGGTGATTTTGACATCTGAAAATTTGTCTTGAAAGATCTTTGAGCTGAAACTACACTTCTTCCATGCTCATAATATTGCTCAGTTATGAAACGCAGCTGTTCCACAGTCCATGCAGTCATTTGAAGGGTTAGTTTTAACTAACACTTTTATTTTGTTTTGTATCTTATCTTGTCTTGTATTGTCAAAACCTATACAATCTTGTACAAACTTGTAACTATCCTCTTTCGAATGATGCGTATGATTTTATAAAAGGACTTATACTTTAAGAGTTACAGGGGTTTCTTTTGGGTCCCATTTCTCTGGATCACCCTTTATATCCGAAAGTGAGGTGACTTTAGCCAAAGGCTGTGTGTATAGTGCTTTTAATACGAGGTATGAATCGAATTATCCGTTAAGGTTTGAAAAAGCCCTAAAAACACCTAAAAATAATGATTCATTACATATTACTAAAGCGGACAAATCTAATTCGATAGTCATTATGGACAAAAACAGTTATGTTAAAAAGATGAATACGTTATTGAGTGATCGCGACACGTACAAACCTCTAAATAGAGACCCATTGGAGGATGTTAATAAAATGTTTTAACAGAAAATTAAGAGAAATATTAAAAAACAACTATAATGGGTTTTCGCAGCAGTTTCTTAGTATCAATCCGTCACGACCATATCTGTACGGCTTAGTAAAAACACACAAAGTTAATAATCCCATGAGGCCTATTGTTAGCTCAGTAGGCTCCGTAACCTATAAGCTATCTAAATGATTAGTTAGTTTATTAACGCTGTTAGTTGGTTCTATTTCTAAGTCACATATTGTAAATAACATGGATCTTATTGACAAACTGAAGTTTCCTAATGACCCTGATTTCAAATTGGTAAGCTTTGATGTATGCTCGTTATTCACAAAAGTCCCTGTTGATGACCTACTTGATTTTTTAAAAGATAAGATCTCTGAATATTCTTTCCCTGTTCAACACAACACTCTTATTGAGTTATTTAGGCGTTGTGTCAAAGATTGTAAATTTCAGTTTGAAAAGAAGAAGTTTTATGCTATGTCGTTTGGATTGGCGATGGGAAATCCCCTTTCACCTGTACTAGCTAATTTATATATGGAATTTTTTGAAAGTAGAATTTTGCCTTCGATTGTTAATTTTAACTTGGTTTGGTACAGGTATATATATGATATTTTATGCCTTTGGCCTAATAATTTGGATGTTGACATTTCTTGGTAGGCTCAACAATTTAATCCCATCTATTAAGTTCACAGTTGAAAAAGAAAATGATGGAAGCCTATCTTTTCTGGATCTAAAAATTTGGAGATGCTCTAATCAGTTCAAATTTGAAATCTATCGCAAGCCTACTAATAATAACTCTTATGTGCATTTTTATTCTGACCATCATCCCTCGATTAAATCCTCAATTTTCTCTGCTATGTTTCTTAGAGCATTGAGAGTTGTCAGTCCTGAATTTTTAGATTCAGAGTTATGCAATATCATGAATATTGGTACGAAATTATCTAATATACTATCTCAGAAATGAAGCCTTATTATATATATATATATATATATATATATATATATATATATATATAGATAGATATATATGTAACAGTATTTTTGCGCACACCCTACAGGTCGCTACAATTGGTGTAGAACAATGCGGTTTTCACCATTCGATGCGTCTTTTATTGTGCAGTGCCCATGCTAAAAAAAAATTCCCTAACATAATTCCTTCCCCCCCTTTTAGGGGTACAGTTCTTCCCATGCCTGAACACGCATTTTTTTAATTTTTCATTTTTAATCATAATTTTGGCACAAAATAAGTCAATATTTACTAAACATTTAATATCATTCGATTCACAAAAGATTTATTTATCGATTCAATTTAAAAAAAGTATATATTTTAAAAATTCATAAAGAACTTTTTGCAAAAAACTAAAAACAAACATGCATTTTTAAAATTCAATGATTTTTATACAAAATATTTTGATATTTGTTATAATTTTAACATTTTTCGATTCACAAAAGATTTCTTTATCGATTCAATACAAAAAATTACATAATTAAAACGGGCAATTTAAATAAACACGAGTTTAAAGTTAAACGAGCCACACTCGAAATTATTTACCGTAACTTTTGTGCGTTTTATTACTGTGGCTTTTGCACAAATAATTTTACGTATACACAAACAATTTGATAGGATATTCATTTATCATTCTATTTTTTAGTTGTCATAGAAATATGTTAATTAAGTTATCTGATTACATGCGCTTTTATAGTTGAAGATCATTTTTAGAAAATTATTTATTTTCCCCACTTTAAAATATTACAAAATTTCTATTAGGTATCCTAATATCATTGCCTGTCGCTGTAAGTAAGAAAATAGCAATTAAATAATTAATTTTAAAACATTATATGACGTCATCAAGATCATTACGAAACCTATGGTAAAATTATTGAATACCCGGTTAGGTGCATTGAATGCCAGGTTAGGTAATCTGTACTCCCTTGACGATTGGTTAGGTTAAGTCGTGATATTTTCGTTGGCTTTAACGAAAATCATGACTTAACCTAAGCAATCGTCAAGGGTGTACAATTAACCTAGCCGGGCATTCAATTAACGTACCCGGGCATTCAACTAATCTAATCGGGCATTCAGTTGACCTAACCGGCCATTTAATTAACCTAATCGGGCATTCAGTTGACCTAACTGGGGCATTCAATTAACCTAACCGGGCATTCAGTTTACCTAACCGGGCAATATATATATATATATATATATATATATATATATATATAGCGTTCAACATCCACCCCGGCAACGCCGGGTCGCTCCGCTAGTGTTATCCTATTTCATTTTTAGATAACTGTCTTAGGAAAGCCAAGAATAGGTATTATAATGTAACTGTAAACGTAAAGGAATTTGAGCGTAAAAATATCCTTAGCCTACCTTACCATGTTAATTTTCAATATCTCCCGACTTCACTTAAAACAATTGGCATCAATATAGTCTTTAAGTATAATAATACTGTTAAATCATGCCTAATAAAGAATAACCCGGAAAATGTTGTTGGTTGTGTGTATTCGATTAGAATCATTAGATGTACACAATGTAACTCAGTATATATAGGCCAAACGGGTAAAACGTTAGATATTAGGCCCGCAGCGGTTCCCAACCTTTTTGTGCCGAAGAGCACATTCAAGACTACCGGTAGTGCGGCGGGCACCATTTACTTTTCCAAGGCAAATATATAGTTGGACTTCATAATGAACATAATACACAAAAAAACCATTTAATTCCTATGTAAAATAATGAACATAATACACAAAAAAAAACCATTTAATTCCTATGTAAAATAATGAACATAATACACACAAAAACCATTTAATTCCTATGTAAACTAATGAACATAATACACAAAAAAAAACAAGGATGGGCTAACTAAGAATCTTAGAAAAATGATCAAAACGATAACTTAATTAATTTATAAAAAATAATTATTTTCAAATAAATGAGCATCTGTTTCTGTAATTAAGTACTAAAATTTAATAAAATGTTAAGTATGTTACATATTTTAAATATTTAGCAACTAAATATTTAAAATATGTAACATACTTAACATTTTATTAAAAATTTAAATAAAAACTTATCAATCGTAGTCAGTCAGTGGCGGGCACACGCAAAAGGGTCGGCGGGCACCATGGTGCTCGCGGGCACAGGGTTGGGGACCCCTGTAATTAGGGTGAAATAGCATAAATATGCGTGTAGAACAGCTAATAATTCCAATGCTTTGTTTAACCATATGTATAGATGTAATCATAGCATCAAGTGGGATAGTTCTAAAGCGCTTGTTAAAAACAGAGATATAATAGAAAGAAATATTCTAGAATGTGCATTTATTCATTTTAAGAACAATTTCAATAACAGTGCGGGAATGTATAAAATTGACAATATCTTGTTAAAATTCCTTTTGCCTCTCATTAACTCTTGTTAAGTATGTGCTAATTGCTTTGGTTTTCGCTACGTTGTATATATTTATGGGTATCTTGCTTTTTCTCTTCTTTCCCTGACGAGGTGTAGCTCTGAATACACGAAAGGCCTTGGAATCGTTTTTCTTTTTCCTTGTGGGTTTGCAGCACATATATATATATATATATATATATATATATATATATATGGGAATGAACTCAGAATGGTCCCCTGAGTTTTTTATGATACACACAGACAGTGCATGGAACCAGGAACTCTTCCGGGATAATTAAATCCACTATAGTCCGAATAAGTAATGGTAAATGACAAATGCCATAGTTTTTCTTTTTTATGATGCTAGCCCGACGTGGGCAACGGGTCACTCGCAAAGAGGTCCCATAAATATAGCTTCCCTCACCAGCTATCTGCAAAGCAGACAGGATCCAGCTTTGGGACATGGATCTAGGGTTTAAAGCAGCCTAGCCCAGCTACATTTAGAACCTCAATATAAGCAAAAGACTCGCTGCCTTCACGTCAGATTGAATACATCAAAGAAAAAGGGGTAACTATTATATTTTTAGCCAAAAACCAAAACTTAAACCTCAACTGGCAGAATTGAGCGTCCACTTTTCAAGCCCACGTCGGGCTAGCATCATGAAAAAGAAACTATGGCATTTGGCATTTACCATTACTTATTCGGACTATAGTGGATTTAATTATCCCAGAAGAGTTCCTGGTTCCATGCACTGTCTGTGTGTATCATATATATATATATATATATATACACACATTCAACTGCAAAGAACACGCAGTATAAACAACGTAAAGAACGACACTTATAGGAGATATTCCACGCAAGACGAGAGAGAGAGAACGAAACAAATGAAAAAATGAGGTAACCACCCGGGAATCGAACCCGGGATCTTCCGATTGCCGGCAATCGGAAGATCCCGGGTTCGATTCCCGGGTGGTTACCTCATTTTTTCATTTGTTTCGTTCTCTCTCTCTCGTCTTGCGCGGAATATCTCCTATACAAGCGTCGTTCTTTACGTTATATATATATATATATATATATATATATATATATATATATATTGTCCTCAAGGGAATATTTTGTTGTGAAAGGTCTTGGTCATCTGACCTTTCCACACGAGCAAGAAAACCGACTATCTTCAATTAATGGAAGATGCGTCATGAGGTTAGGTTATCAATTAGGTTTTATCTTTTCTTCGCGTTTCGTTATCTATTTTGACATAAATTTCTTTACTGATAAAGCAGTGATATGGCGATTAGTGGGTGATTCTTCATTACTTTGATCCCTGATCACTTTCTCTCTCCGAGAAATGCAAAATTAATTTCTATATAATTACATCTTTTTAATGACTCGCATTTTTCTTTCATGACGTAGAATCGTGGAAATCTTCAGCAGACGTCTCCAAGGTAAGATCAACTATTTAGCGAGTTGAAGAATCCTCAACACTCGATCTAATTAATAAATCGTATAGAATTGATGGAAAATGTAAACGGAATGTCGTTTATTTTATTTCACATTTTTTTTGCTTCACTTTCGCCATTAAAGTTGATAATAAAGTACAGTACGCGTAAATTGGTTATTTTATTTTTTTATTTTTTTATTTTATTTTTTATTTTTTATTTTTTTTTTTTGTTATTAATTAATAATAACTAGCTGTTTATTTTTAATAAGAGCCCAGTAAAGCTTAAAGCTTAAGGGACAAATAAAATAGAATAAATAGTCCAGCTTCACATTATTTATGCCATTGTAAATTGTAAAACGAATGTATTTATTTTATTATTAATAAAGGTTATTCAATTGAATTAAATTAAAAAAAAACTTTCGATCTGTTCAGTAGCTGGATAGGGATCCGTTCTCTGCGTTCAGATGATATAGCGACCTGTGGCTCGGATCTCACGTAAAGCTGTAGTTCCCTTCCGTTACATGACTTTAAATGGTACGAGTAAAATTTTGTGCGCAGTACGGTGTAAAAGCATTTATGTATAATAATAATAATAATAATTCTAATAATAATAATGATAATAATAATGTATCGGGCTGTTTAATGTTTCGAGAGTGCGAAGGTCGTGTAAGAGAGTGGACTGACTGCTTTACGTGGAATTCGAATCAGCTACGAATTTATTCAACTGCGCATTTGTGCATGCACACCCTGTGCCCTGTATATTTATAACAAAGTTAAAGGGCATCACCTGCTATACCCAATAATGATGACGTCAGATAAAGGTGAAATGTATTACATACAATTGAATATGTCTTTATTCAACCCAAATGTCAATATTTAATACATTTTTATTGGTTATGTTCACAGTCCAAGAACGATTGACGAGTCAGATTGCGTACGCCATTGTCGAAGCGATTCAACCGACTGGGGTTGCTGTTATTATTGAAGGAACGTAAGTTCACTACTTATTTGTATCCGTCTATTTATATATATATATATATATATATATATATATATATATATACACACACACACACAGAGTTGGGCAATGACGTCGTTACTAGTAGCGGTGTTACTAACGACGTTACTTTTTAGTAACGTAAATTTAGTAAAATTATACTAACATATTTAAAAATATAAAATAACAATTAGTAGTTTAAAAATATTTTATAACAATAATTACTCGTTAACTGCGCGAACGCCCAGTTATGAGTCGAGCCAAAAACATGGGCTGCTACGCAAAGAAATATCTCAGTTTAAAGTTTAAACCCGTGTGTATATACGGGGTTGCGCAGAAATGGTCAGAAGCGAGAGCCCGTGATATTACGGGTTGCGCAGCAAACGGGTTAATAACCGAATAAAAATAACCATGAATACGATAACTCATACAGTCGCGTAGCCAGGACTTCACGAGGGGAGGGGGTCGAAATTGTAGAAAGGCGGACCTTTTGGTGCAACGATCTACAGTAGTCACTGCGGAGGGGGTTTAGAGTAGTTTGTGAAGTTTAAAAAAAAATGCAAGTGCTTATTTACTAAATGATGATATATATTATAATATCACATCATAAGTTATAACTATAGTTACAAAAGTGGACCTTTCTTGTCAAGAGGGGGGGGCGTCGTTCGACTCCTCCCCCGACTCACCCTGGCTACGTACGTGCCTGTAATGTACTTTTTAAATAACAGTAATATTGAAACAATAGTGGAGGAATGAAGTATTGCGCGTGTATTCCTACTGAAACCGGTTTTATCCTATTAAAACATGTTTGTTATGTATTGTGTTAGTCATATGTTGCTCTTTGAATATTAAAAAGTAAAAAATGAAAGTACATCTTTTCATTGGTATTCACCAACCTCACAGTTCGTGAGGTAATGCGAATTCAATGCTTGCAGTTCAATTCTTTATACATATATGTAATAATATACGCTGTACATATATCATATACAGAATATGGGTATGTATTTAAAAAATAACGAGTAATGAGTAGTTACTTGTTACATTTTTAAATGAGTAACGTTTTGGGTAACGACACTACTCTTTTTGGCAAGTAATGGCTGAAGTAACGTTATTACTTTTTTCTAGTAACGTGCCCAACATTGGTTATGTATATCACACACACACAACACACACACACACACACACACACACACACACACACACACACACAAGACTTGGAGTCAAATACATCAAAAAGTACTTCAATACAAAAACTCTTCAATTTTCTCTAGAGGTGCACTGGATAACAGATTTTACTATCCAACTGGATACTGAATAGGCCGGATATTAAGAAAAATATTCGGCTGGATACCAGATAATTAAGACTCTTAAATCCCCCAACACTGAATGTTCAATAGTAAAGGCACCATTTCTTCATGTTTCAATGAAAGTATCGCAAGTTAGTCCGTTTTCACGAGTGGAACTGCGTTATTTGTTTTGTTCCAATACTCTTTCCATACTAGTGCATTTTACAGTTACCCATAATGCTGAGGAAATGGCGATACGAGTTAAGGACATCACCAATTTTCCCGTCCAGCGTTGTTACATCTCCGGAAAATTCTGAATTTCAACAAAGTTTGTTAGAAAACAGAATTTAAGATATTTTCACAAAAACCTTTCAACAAGTAGTAAAATCTATAAAAATCTATAAACAATAATATATTAACGATAAAAAAGAGTCACAATAGACAAATTTTGTCTCCTTCAAAAGTGTCCCCTGTCCTTATTCTCCGAGAGAATGTATTCCGAATATGGTAATATACGGTAATATAGTATATGAAGAAAACGATCTCGATTGTTGCCTGATCTTGGTGGAATGCTGCTTTTTATTCACCATAATGGTCGAAAGTCTGTTCAAATATCGATTCGAGGACGAGGATGTTCTCACCTGTTTTGTATTTCAACTTAAAATAAATGGAGCACTTTCATGTAAAATGCGATTCAATTTATTTAGTTAATATCCGGCCGGATACTGGATAATTACCAATATCCGGCCGGATACCTTATCCGGTGCAACCCTAATTTTCTCAAATACAAATACTTCTTAAGTATTTGATATACCTACGTTTACCTACATTGCTATGTACAGTACTGTATTTCAATTACTTTTCAAATATTTTGTTTGGTTTTGGTCAGAAATGAAGAAAAAAAATCTGTGTTCAGTTACTGTAGATAACACATTGCCTACTTTAACACAAAAACAAAAATTTGACTACTTATTATTAAGCAACATAAACTGAAGTCTACTTCCTCCGCAAATTTATTCCAAAACGAACGGTGGTGAAAGACATTCCCTTTTAAATTGTGCCTAACTTAGACTCCGTGGCAGCGTTGCCAGATAGACTGGATGAAAAATTATCGTATTGAAAATTCAAATACTTTTAAAACAAAAATTTTCAAGTACAAATATTTCAATATGTATTTAAATACAAATACACACAAATACACACAAATACAAATACCAAAGTATTTGACACCCAACTCTGATATATATAATTTCATTTAAAGGTTTGTTTTCAGGGAAGTGTATTTTAAGGATAACCACGAAAACACAAATCTTTAACAAATATTTACCAAATGTTAAACAAGAATTTCAAGTATTTTCGTTTTCCTGTTCATCCTTATATATATATATATATATATATATATATATATGACTTTCACAATTAAACACGCGAAATGAATGAATGATGCAAACCCACAAGGAAAAAGAAAAATGATTCAAGGCCTTTCGTGTATTCAGAAGTACACCTCGTCAGGGAATGAAGGGAGAAGGAGAGATGAAGAAAATGTGTATATATATATGTACAACAGGACAGAAAAATAAAAAGATAAGCGCATGGTTAACAAGAGTTGATTAAAGGCAAAAAGTATTTTAACAGGATATTGTCTATTTTATACATTCCCGCACTGTTATTGAAATTATTTTTAAAATGGATAAATGCACGTTGATACCAATTGCTTTAAGTAAAGTCTGAAGATATTGAAAATTAACATGGTAAGGTAGGCTAAGGATATTTTTACGCTCAAATTCCTTTAGTTACACTTACTGTATAATACCTATTCTTAGCTTTCCTAAGGCAGTTATCTAGAAATGAAATAGGTCTTCTCTTGTGCAGCCCCCATTGTACTGGTGTATATACACATTTCTTCCCATTCTTTCGTATTTTATAAATGGTGAATTAAAATGAACGTAGAGTATTATATTCGGGGCTGGGGTGTTTAAGAACTTTATTAGGTTTCTGATGTCGGTAATGGCTTCAGAGAATTTTGCAGTTGGAGTGTTCCAAAGTCTATAGATGACTGTATCACGTTAATTTTTTCAATTTTTACTGTTAAGAGCTCCACGTAGCTGTTTAATTTAATTTGGCTCTCACGTATTATGTATCATATATAGCCCAGCCATATTTTCGTCTTTCTGTTCTGTCAGCTCGTAGTATGTTGTAACCATCAATTTTTATTTTGTTTTGTCTATGCAGTATTCGCAATTTTCACAATCTCCTTGGCAGTCTTTAAGATGTGTTTCTGTGAGGCATACGATGTCAGTCTTTGTTTCTTCCATAAATCCTCGTAGGTACGAACCTTTCTCTTGTGGGTTGGTCTTATCCCTTGAATATTTCATATTTGCCAGGACTATATTTATGTTTCCTGTTTTGCGTTGTCCTTCGAGTATTCCAAATTCAATTTCATTCAGTGTTACGTGTTTTGTATTCTTGTGGTCCTCCAAGAAAGCTCCGTGTCCAAGTTACCTGTTCTGGTAATTTCTTGTTTGGTAACGGCTCGGCTCGGAGTTTCTCAACTGTATCGACTGCGTGTGCTGATTGAGGCTTAGTATTGCGTCTGCGATGTCGAGAAAATTTGCTCCTTCGTTTGCATTCATCGGTTTCTTGCCGTTTTTCCTATTGTCCCTTGAGATTGGTGGGAGATGATGTTAGTGGTATTTCTTACCATATTTGCAGACCCCTTGCCTTGCATGTACTTGCAAATGGTGGGATAATAAAATTTGCAGCTGTTGCCAAATTTACAGTGACCGTTGTTATAATAGAAATTGCGCATGGTGGTGTGCTCATATATACACTATCCTTAATAAATGCAAAAAACCACTTTTTTCTGCGTGAAGGTCAAAATATGAAAATAAAAACCCACTCTAATAGACAGAGTTTATTTCCACAACAGTTTCGACGCCCACTGGCATCCTCCTCGGGTGGATCCACCCGAGGAGGATGCCAGTGGGCGTCGAAACTGTTGTGGAAATAAACTCTGTCTATTAGAGTGGGTTTTTATTTTCACATATACACTATCCTTGTTTATGTTTTCAAAAGCTCTTTGCATAGCATATGCAATTATGCATACAATTCTTTCCACACTATCACTCGGAGCCTTTGGTTTTGTTGTCTGTCTCATGTTTTTTTCGGAGATAACCTCAGTCTATTATCGTGAGTTCCCACTTGTTTTTCGCTATTTACGCTATTCACTCAAGTGTTCTCCAACTGATCCACGCGCGTTTCTTTTAGTACTTTCGTTACAATAATTTTTTTCTCCCTCTTTGTGTGTCGATATTCCGACATGTGACGTTTATATTCGCTTCACTTTCCTTCGTCTCCTTTCCTGTTTCTTTCTGCTCATCATTCATATTCTCTTTTTTTTCGCTGCTTTCTCAGTATCTCTGTTTTATAAACCGTAAACGAATTTATTTTTTTATACATCTTTCACAAAAATAATTTATTTCATTTAGTTGTTTGGCACTTGCTGTAAGAGTGATGTCTTTACCTTCCGAATTCAGGCAGTTAAAATCAAAGAAAATTTGACAAAGATCACGTCTAATTGCCCTCGATTCATTGGTTGTATTATTGCAGACTTTGGAAAACTAGAACTCGGTTACCCATTTCCGTACTAGTTATAAACAGTATTGTATAAAGGTTGAGCGAAAAATTTGCTCAAGAAGGAGACGGTGAGGTGTATGTACACACACACACACACACACACACACATATATATATATATATATATATATTTTAGGAAGGAGGGGCCAGAAATACCCCCTTTATAAGGAAGAGAGCCAAAATTAAGGTCTCTGTGAGGCTCATGATACAATTTTATTTGAATAAATTTTGAAAAAATTGTGTATTGTGTAAGATGCATGCATGTGTAGTGAAAAATAGAGGGCGAAGTGTGTTGTTGTTATTGTTATTATTGTTGTTGTTGGTTAGCCGATCAGCCCACCCTGATCGAGCAAGCCGGCGCGCCGGCACGCACGTAACCGATCGCCCTCTCCGGAGTGGACCAGAGGTTCAGCGCACTAGTGATGTTGTGTTGTGTTCTATGTTGTGCTAGAGCGGTACAGTCTGTCATAATGTGTTCAATTGTTTGTGATGTGTCCTGGCACAGGTGGCAGGTGTCGTCTGTGGAGTTGTTTAGTCTGTGTTTATATGTCTGTAAGTTGAGGTGATGTCCACATCGGAATCGTGCTAAGTTAACTCGATCCAATCTGCTCAGGCTGGTCTCTGACCTGTCAATGGGTGGCGGCTACGCACCTAGGACCGCATTCGGACCGAGTCGTGTCAGTGCTTTGTGGGTTAGGTGTGTGTGTATGTGTTTTCTGTACTGTGTGATGTCTGTGGGGCATGGTATGGAATGGAGTATTTGGTTATAATGTGTGTCTGGTATTACCTTAATGATGCGAGGTATTGGTGCGTGATTGTACATGTAGTGGCAAGGGTGTTGTGGGTTAGTGGTCGCTGCTGCCATGAATTGTGTTCCCCTCATGTCTAAATGTTCCCTAACTTTCAGTATTTTTGTTTCTGTGTGCAGGTGTTCTATTGGTGTTGTTTGAGTACATCCTGTAATGATACGAAGTGTGTTGTTTTGTATTGTCTGTAATGTGTTTATGCGTGTGTTTGAGATAATGGGTGCCCAGCATGGGCTACCATAGTCTATAACTGAGCGAATATATTGTTTGTATATAAGTGATATTTTTTCCTGCTGGTGTCCAAAGTTTGTGCCTGTTAGTACCCTAAGCGTGTTAAGTCTTGACGTACATTTGTTTTTAATGTCCTGAATGTGGTTTGCAAAAGATAATGCTGTGTTGTATGTGACCCCAAGTATTTTGGTTCTGTGAGTGTGTGGAATGTTGGTGTTGTTTAGTGTAAGCTGTGGAGTTATCTGGTGTTCTTTTGTGTTGCTTGTTAGCAAGGTGATGGTTGATTTTGTGGGCGCTACTTTGAGTCTATTGTGTGTGAGTCAGTCTTGTATACTGTTTATGTATGTTTGTAGGTTATTTGTAACGGTGTCGATGTAGTTGTGGGTGGATGTTAGAGTGATGTCATCTGTATAATTGAGGGGTCGCGCGTCTTAAGGTACCTAAGCGGCGTAAGCGCCACCACAGGCAAAACGTGTTTTTGATGGATATCACTATTTTCACCCTTCCTCTATCGCGTGGTTTGGGTTATAATGACCTTACGACACTAGAAGTATGGTTGAAAACCTTATGAAGCGAATTATTTTTTCACTTCTATCGCCAGCCAAAAGTTCACCCAAAGTTCGGCATAATAAGAAAATCAAAAAATTAAAAAAAATATATATAAAATATGAAAATCTATTCCAAAAACTCATCATCTTCATTAGCATACTTAGAACTCTAATTTAGCCAAAAATGAACGTTCTAGCTCAATAACAGATACTATTGCCAGAATATTGCTGAACTTTGGAGGCGATTTCTGACGAATTTTAATTTTGGCGCTTAGGTACCTTAAGACGCGGACCCCTCATATGATGAGAAGGTAAGCTTGTTATATATGGGTGTTGAAATGTCATGCATGTATAAGTTGAACAGTGTTGGTGAGAGAAAAGAACCTCGAGGGACCCCGTTCGGAAAAAGCTTGTTTCTGGATGACTTGCCATTAAATGTGACATATGAGTATCTTCCTGAAAGATAGTTGCTCAGCCACCTTTTGGTGTTATTGTACAATGTACATGTTTGTGTTGAGTATTTTGTTTATGAGAGGAAAGCGTGGGATCGCATCAAATGCTTTACTAATGTCTATTGTTGCTAATAGTGTACGTTGAACTGGTCGTCTGGAGTTGATGCCATCCATGATGTGCTGAGTGAGATTAGTGAGTAATGTCGTGGTTGAATGGTGAGGTCTGAATCCATGTTGAGTAGGCGATAGTGGTATGTGTGGGTTGGTGATTTGTAAGATTAGTCTTTCTGTTACTTTGGAAGGTGTGCATAGTAAAGTAATGGGTCTATAGGAAGCTGGTTCTGTTGGATTTTTGTTTGGTTTGAGTAGTGTAATAATTTTACCTTGTTTCCATGTGTCAGGAATAATACAATGTTGGTATGAATATGTGCTGGTGTTTTGTGAGAGCTAGTATTCTCTGTGGGCCCAAGTGTTTAAGGTGTATGTTAGATATGTTGTCTGGTCCAGTAGTGTGTGTTTGAGAGCATGCTGGGCTTCTCACAGGGTAGATGAGACATCTGTTTCAACAGCAATAAAATAAGAACTTTCGTGTCCAAATCCGTACTCACTAACGGAAAAAATTGTCCATGCGCTCGGACAGTATTCAAGTCAAACGGAGTATCCCAACCATGTTCCAGAAGAAAGGGGAAGCCAATTAAAATATCTGTAGGAAAATCCATAGAATCTTGTAAAACCGCACAATTGGCATCAAAACCCAATTTACCGAGTTTCAATTCAGTGGCGTATCCTGATCAGCTGCTTTGTTTTATATATATATATATATATATATAATATATATATATATATATAATATATATATAACCTTACCTTACAACCTTACAAAGGTTCCGCGCGATGATTTCTCATTTCGCGAAGGTCAAGCTTGTCGCCCCTCCTCTCGAGTTGGCCTGGTGAAGTAGTGAGTTGGATTCTTGCGCTCTCCCCTCACATAGCCAGGTACGCCGGCTCATCGGGGATTGTTCTGAGCCAGGCGTCTAGTCTTCTTTTGAAGATTTCCACTGCAACTCCCTTCGTGTTTCTTAGGTCTTTGGGCAACTGATTAAAGTTTTGGTCCTCTCACTACAAAACTATTTTCTTTCAGGGTTAAGGATGTTCCCTGTCTCGCCTTCAATTTGGGAATACGACACAGTCTACCGCTTCTACTTTCCACCGTTGTTTGGGGAGTTATGGGATTCAGAGTAAGATTAGGGACTAGTTTCTCCATTATTTTCCAAGTGTAAATAATGGTGTATCTCTCTCTTCTCCTTTCCAGTGAATATAGGTCTAGTTCTCGTAACCTTTCCCAGTAATTTAGTTCTTTGCACCCATTGATCTTGGCTGTGAAGCTTCTTTGGATCCCCTCCAGCTGTCTAATGTCTTCTTTTTTATATGAGGATGTTAGGACCGAGCAGTATTCCAATTTGGGTATTATCAGGGTTTTCAGTAAAGGAATCATTACATTCCTATCCCTTCGTTTAAAGGTTCTCAATATCTGACACGTTATTCTCTTTGCTCTGTTTACTGCTATCTTATTTTGTATTTCAAATTTCGCATCATCTGTCATTACAACCCCTAAATCTTTTGCTCTGGAATTTCTTTGAATTTCCTGTCCATTTAAGGTATAATATTCCATGGACTTTAGGTCTTCTCTTTTTCCGTACTGTAATAGCTGAAATTTCTCGGTGTTAAACTTCATATTGTCTTCCGTCCACTTGTAGATTTTGTTTATGTCGGTTTGTAGAGATCCTATGTCTTCTGGGTTTCTTATTTTTCTACTGATCTTCGTGTCATCCGCAAAGGATGTTACTCTGCTGTCTCTGGTAACGTCCTCATCTATGTCAGTTAGCATGATTATGAAGAGTAGTGGAGCTAATACTGTTCCTTGTGGTACCGAGCTGAGGACCTCTGATTCTGATGAAGATACTGCTTGTACTGTAACGACTTGCCTCCGCTCACTAAGGAAATTATATATCCATTTCCCTACTTTTCCTGTTATTCCCATATATTTCAGTTTATGTATCATGATTCCGTGGTCACACTTGTCGAACGCTTTAGCAAAGTCTGTGTATAGTACATCATAGTTTTCATTACTTTCAAGTGAATCAATAATGGTAGTGTTCCATTAGTTGTGATAGGCATGATCTGCCTGACCGAAACCCGTGTTGGTTGTCAGTGAATTTTTTCTGAGTTTCCAAAAAGTCATAGATTTTCTGTCTAACTATTCTTTCAAATATTTTAGTGAGATGAGATGTAAGCGACACTGGCCTATAGTTTTTGGCCTCGGATCGATCTCCTTTATATATTGGGACTATGTTCGCGCTCTTCAGGATGCCCGGTATTTCTCCCGTGTCTAATGATCGTCTCCATATCCAGTATAGGGGCTCAGCGATTGCATTCTTGCAGTTTTTGATCAGTGTGGCATGCCATTTATCCGGTCCTGCCGCTGAGTGTGTTTTTAGTTCCCCTATGGCTTGTGTAATATCATCCGTCGTAAAGTCGAAATCCGTTATACTTTCCCCTTGTGGTTCTTCTTCAAAGAACGCGTTTCTATCGCATATCAATTTGTCAGTTTTTGGGATACTGAAAGATGATTCATACTGAGCTTTTAATATTTCAGATACTTCTGTTAGATCATCAGATAAATCACTGTTCTCATTTTTTAAAGGTTGGTCGCATGGTTTTTCGACTTTCTTTTTGCGAAATTATAGAAGTACTTTGAGTTAGCCTTTATCGCTTCTATAGCGTCATCTTCTTTTTCTGTATGCTTCTCGATTAGTTCCTGTATGACGACATCGATACTTTGTAGTTTATCATTTAATATTTTTCTGATGTTGTTATCTTTACAATTATTTAATTTTGCAGTCACTCTTTTTCTCTTTCGGAACAATGCCCTCTTTTGTCTTTAGAACCTGCTTCTCTTTCCTCCTTTGTGTCTTTGGGACGTTTTTCTACAATTTCTAACGTCTTCTCCTCTAACGTCATTAGCATCTCTTCCGTTGTCTTGACCTCGGAAATGGTTTTCCAATCTATTACTTCCATGCTGGATGTCGCATCTTCCCAGTTTATAGCTTTGCAGTGAAAATTAAAAATTTCGAATTTGCTTCTTTCTGTTGTGCGTGTTCTTTCCTTTCCTGTTGCCTTTACATTAGTTATTTCAATGATGTTGTGGTCTGATATCATAGTTGGGGATATTTCTACATTATCAATTAGATTACTGTTGTTTGTGAATACCAAATCTAGGCAGTTGTTTTTTCTTGTTTTCTGTTATTTCTTGCGTTAACATAAATTCATCAGCTAAAGCTAGTAGCATTTTTACCTGCTCCTGGTATTCTTGTGTGCCCCCCCTTGTCCTGGTGTATACATATTTTTTCCTATCCTTTTATATTTCATGAATGGGAAATTAAAATCACCACAGAGAAAAATATTTGGGGTTGGAGAGTGTAGATCTTTTACTAAGTTTCTTACCTCTGTAATGGAATCTGAAAATTTTGAGGTTGGCGTGTTTGGGGGTCTGTACATTACAATTAGTACCATATTTCATTTTTCAATTTTTGCTGCTACACATTCTACGTAGTTGTTTGAGGTACTTATAGCCATTTCTGCTATGTGCCTTTCGCGTGTGTAAATAGCATATTCTCCTTTACGTCTCACTGTTCCGTCGGCTCGGAGGATGTTATAGTTGTCAATTTGTATTTCTTTTTTGTCAATACAGGACTCACAATTTTCACAGTTCGCCTGGCAGTCTTTTAGATGAGTTTCCGTGAGGCATGCAAAGTCTGCTCCGGCTTCTTGCATGAGTCCTTTCAGGTATGCAACTTTGTTCGTGGAATGGTTTGATTTAAGGCCCTGTATGTTGGCTAAGATTATTTTTATTTTTTCTCTTTCTTTTTCGCATAGAGGTGGTTCCGCTTTGTTTTCCAATGGGGGTGCCGGTTTCGTTCCCTTGTGGTCCTCCGAGAATTTACCTCTTTATCTTTGTCGGTACCTGTTGTCCCGATAACGCATGAAGTGTCTTTGTTCGTACCTTCTGTCCGGCTCTCGGATTTCTATATTTATATTTGTCAGCTGGTTTTGTAATTGCTGGAGAGTATTTAGCAGCTGAAAGGTGTTGGCTGCGTCTAAAAAATTGGCACTCTTCTTTGATGTTCGTTTTTTCTGTTCCCTCGTTGCGTTCCTTTGAGGGTGGTGGTGGTATCGGCATTTTTTTTTCGTATTTGCAACTCCCATATCTTTCATAAGTGTTGCAGGCCGTAAGATGGTGGAACATGCATTTCTTATCAAACTTGCAGTATCCACTTGTGTAATGCATTTTGCATAATGTGGGATGTGCATATATGCATTGCCCATCCCGATATCTGCAGTTTCCTTTCGCGTAGTATTTGCATACGATATTTTCTACGCTTCTGCTTTCTTTCTTATTATTTTCCAAGTTCTTAATTTTGGCATTATCATTATTTTTCTTTGGCTGTTTATTTTCTACGTTTTTAGTTATTATCTTTTTATCATTTCGCTCGTTGGACCGTTTGTCTACTTCGCCACTTTTACTTATTTCTTTCCTTTCATCTATGTCTTCCTTCCGTATATATATATATATATATTAAACAAGTCGATAAAAAATACAATTAAGTGAACGTATACATGACTACCTACTCACCAAAATAAGGCCGAGATTGCTCGTCCAGGACGAGAGGTGCGAGTGGGGAGTAGTAGGGGTTATTGGGAGGGAGAGGCAGGCCTGTCTGCCTGCCTCGTCACCTGAATATATCTGGCCGGAGTCATGTGTAGTGGTGGGTTCTCGTTGAATACAAAGGACATCAAACAGTAACAAACCGGCTGGTCCCTACGAGGTTGTTTAAGAAGGAAGGTTAAAAGAAATAAGAAAATTTAAAGATAAGTGAAAGTTTTAAAGCAAAGCGGAGAAAAGAGGTTGAGAGGTAGTGAAGAAATTTTAAGATAAAGTGAAAATTTTAAAATGCAGACGAGGGAATACGAGTGAAAATTCTCCAATATTTCTACGCGCTAACAAATGTTTCCAACTGGGAGTTTATGGTAAGATAAGCATCTAGTTTCTTTTTAAAGGATTCGATCGAATTACTTTGAACTACTCTAGCTGGCAATCCATTCCACAAATTAACTATACGATTGAAGAAAAATGCTTAGCTTCATTAGAATTAAAATGTTTACCCACTAATTTCAGACCATTACAGCAAATCCTGAAGGTGAAATAGTTTTTCGCGTCGACCTTATCAAAACCTTTAATCATTTTAAAAACCTGGATTAAATCCCTTCGCATTCACCTTTTTACGAGTGAGAATAAATTTAACGTTTCCAAACCAGCAGCGTATGATTTGGTTTTTAGTCTAGAAATCGTCTTTGTAGGCTGTCGCTGCACTCTCTTCATGTCGTAAATATGGGGACCAGAATTGAACGCAGTATTCCAGGTGGGGCCGTACTAAGGCATTATATAATGCTAGCATTGTTTTCTCCACTTAAATTCAAATGCTTTTCTGATCGCTTCGATACATTGCTTACTCAGTTTAAGAGTGTCGGCAACAATAATACCTAAATCTTTCTCTTCCATAACGCTTGTTAGTGTCTTGTCGCGCATAAAATACTTTTCTTTAACGTTGTTTCTACCGATATGCAACGTTTTACATTTAGGCTATCTATATTGGAGTTCATTTGCCAAATTTCTGCCCACTCGAGTAATTTATTAATATCTTCTTGAATCTGCAAACGTTCTGCCGCTGATTTTGTTCGTCCCTCTAGTTTGGTATCATCCGCAAATTTTGAAATTATACTCTTAATTCCCGAGTCGATGTCATTGATATAAATAATAAGAAGAACTTGTTCCAGAACTGATCCCTGAGGCACGCCTTTAGTTACACTTTTCTAGTTGGACGCTTTGCCATTCATGACCACTCTTTGTTTACGTGTACTTAGCCAATTTTCGATCCATTTGAGAACATTATCATCAATTCCGTGAGAATGAAGTTTAGCTAATAATCTTCTCTGTGCCACTTTCCCAGACTCTTTTTGAAAATTGAAATATATATATAATAGCTACTGTTTTGCTCCCGTCGTATATGTTTACAATATCATTCAAGAAATCAAGCAAATTAGTAAGACAAGAACAATTACATCGAAAGCCGTGTTGAGAATCTTTGATTAATTTATTGATTTCTAAGTGATTAACTATTTTGTCCCGAACAATCATCTCCATAAGCTTACCAACTACTAAAGTTAGGCTGATGGGACGATAATTTCCCGGAAGCGATTTGTACCCTTTTTTAAATATTGGCGTAATGTTTGCAAGGTTCCAATCGAGCGGAACTTCTCCAGACTGTAACGATATATTAAATACATATGTGAGAGGAGGGACTATTGCGCAGTTCACTTCTGTAAGTACCCTAAGGTAGAGCTTATCTGGACCGGGAGTTTTATTAGGATTAATTTTACGTATGGC